>BCLC01000019.1:456256-800899 GCA_001600855.1 Saitozyma sp. JCM 24511 | reverse complement strand
GCCTTTTGCAGGCGAGGGTCCGCAGCTTTGAGCTATAAGGCTTTCATACAACCGTAGAACTTCCGTAGCCCAGACAGACACGTTATGCACCCCCTAACCCCCTAMCCCTTGCAGGCGAGGGTCCGCAGCTTTGAGCTATAAGGCTTTCATACAACCGTAGAACTTCCGTAGCCCAGACAGACACGTTATGCACCCCCTAAGTATCATGACCTCAAGCGGGTGGGCATATTCGGCGGCCTGAGCGAGAACCTCAGCGGGGGGCAGCCAGCCACCAGCACTCACCAGGCCGATGGGGGCCGAGAACTCGTGGTGGACTTTATGGATGTGTCTGTACAACGGGCCGTAGTGCAGGCCGCGGTGGGCCCAGTAGTGGAACATGTCCTCGAACACGAAGAAGAAGGCGATTTGAGCGGCCATGAGCCATATCGGGCTGAAAGGAACCTCGTACGTCGCCATGCCAAAGTAGCAGCAGATCGGGTGGAAGAGCCAGATGAGGGGCCCCTCGCACGTAAAATGTGTGAGTAGGACGACCTTTGTGCAGTTCCAGATCTGTTCCTTGGTAACGTGCTTGTTCTGCTGGCAGTCAGTGGAGGGCATGGACCGCGGGACGAGCCGGGAGCCAGCCCACTCACATGCTGGAGCTTCCATGTCTGGAAGTAGGGCATAGCGTCAATGACGAGCCAGGGAATCGCGCGGCCGAAGTAGACGAACTCGCGCGTGTCAGCGCATGTCTATGATGATGACGGGGCTCAAGCCGTCGTTCTCGTGGGGATCGAGCGAGCTTCAACCCGTCCACATTACCCACCTCGTGCAGGACAAAGCTCATGAGGCCCGTGGCAAGGACGGCATTGCCCATGTGGATGTAGTAGCTCGCCCAGGCGCGCTCGAGGCAATTAAGGTTGGGCAGGTCGACGTCGCCGAAGAGCGCGTTCTGCGTCTCGGTCACGTTGGTGATCGCAAACTGCTCAGCGGCGACCGGCGCGTACTTGCTCAGAAAGTTCATCGCGACGGCGTACGCTGTCGAGACGGTGGACGACATGGTGGCGAGTTGAGCAGGGGAGGAGGGGGGTGCGACGCGGTCGAGAAGCAGGGGAGTCGATCGGAAAGACTTGAGTCTGCGCGAGAGAGGGCGGGTGGTTAGAGGAGGCGGGGGAGATACAAGGAATGGCTCAACTCGAAATCTATAACGTCGAGAAAAGAGGAAAGGTGGGTATCACGGAGGGGACAAGGCCGGTCGGCGCGGATCGAAAAAACAAAGCATGGGGACGCGCCGTCGCGAGCGGGCGCCCGAGCAATGAGCAATGCTTCCGATAGTTCGATACCCCATTGCGCGATCCTCGCTACTGCACGTAATAGGTGGAGGCGCCGCATTTCCCGGCCGAACCCTTCAGTCTCATCAAACACCCCTATTCAGGATGTAACCCAGAGAGTGACACCTATTTGCAACCCGCCGCCTTGAAGAACAACATGAGGCCGAGCAGCCCTTCCTGCCCGAGCTCATCAAAAAGAACGTTGCGAGTCGTGGTGTTTTTCCCTTGTATCCCTCCTGAGCCGGGTGGAAGGGTATCCGCAGGCGCACAGGGTGTCGAGTAACGAGCCCAAACGTCCTCTTCCAGGACACGTGCAACGAGGCCGTACTCGAGATAGACCACTGCATCAAGGTAAGCCGGGACTTGGCGCGGGCGGAGTTAGTGCACGCCCTACGGCCCTTTCACCGCCGCCGTCCGGCTCGATTATGTACTGCTCTCCGAAACTTTCAACGTTGATCTACGAAAGTCATCGCTTGTCTCCTTGATTGATAACGTCAGCCTGTTCCGTGCCTGATGGCGAGGTCGGTACATTCGGAATTGCGGGGTAGCTTTCCAGCGGCACCCGAAGCACATCATACACTACACTACACTACCTGCATCAAGCCAGTCGTGACTCGTACGACACAACAACGCTCGTAGGAAATAGGACGTCCGACGCATTCCGAGGTATCGAAATTGACGAGCCGCACCTCTAGGTTAAAGCGGGTTCTGCCGAGTTGGCAACGATTTGTTTTGGCGACATGACAAACCTCGTACGACCCAAGACCCACGTCACGACGGATCGACGGATCAAGCTCGTTACTTTGCCACTGGACATTGTGCTCAATCAGCGCCAAAAGGCTCGCTCTCCTCGCTTGCGACTCCCCATCTTCGACGTGGGAACGTGACTTGATAGCCGCTATCACCCACTACCCCAAAGCGTGTTGACGAGTCATCCACGTCCGCGTTCGACCATCTCCATCTCCATCCATCTCCGACCCACCTCACTCTCCTCGCCGCCGCCACCATGGACGCCGTCGTCCAGCTGTGCGACGACCTCTTCTTCGACCGTCTCTACTCCTACCTCCTCCCTCACCCCCCCGTTCCAACCCCGCTCGAGCCACTGCTCAACTCGACCTACTCCTCCGCCTACTCCAACTCTCCAACCGACTCCCCCTCCCTCCCCTCCACCTCGCTCTGGCCGCCGGACTACATCCCCCGCCAATGCTTCTCCATCCTCCTCATCGCTGGCCTCGGCGCCGCGGCTCTATACTTCGTCTTCTGCGCGGCATCATACTACCTGATCTATGATCGTCGACTGGAATATCACCCCCGATTCCTCAAGAACCAAGTCCGCCAAGAGATCGCGTCCTCCCTCTGGGCAATCCCTACCATCGACGTACTCACACTCCCATTCTTCCTCGCGGAAGTGAGGGGCCATTCGCTGCTCTACACCGATGTGGACCAGTACGGGTACGCTTGGTTGGCGATTAGCACGGTGCTTTATCTCGTGTGGAACGATTTTGGGATCTATTGGATTCACAGGCTGGAACATCACCCGAGGATATACAAGTACATCCACAAGCCACACCACAAGTGGATCGGTACGTCCAAATTTCCGTTCTCGATCGAAGCTTGGCTTCCGCTTGTCCGTGCGTTTTGGGACGGCTTGGCTGACTCGTGTCCAGTGCCGACACCTTGGGCCGCCCTCGCGTTCCATCCGCTCGACGGCTACGCCCAGAGCTTGTCGTACCAGTGAGTCGCCGGCAAGTGCCTGCGTATTGCTCCCACATCCCTCCCTCCCTCCCTCTGCTTGGCTCCGTCGTCACCGTCCCGCATCGTCTCTATTGTTCCCTCCCCCGTCCCCTCCCCYCCCCAAAACCTCATCCTTCGTCCCCTCTCCACGCCCCTCCCACCCCTCCCTCGTCTCCCTCCCCCGTCTTCTCCCCCCTTTTGACTCCACTCCGCGTCCCCCCGGTCGCTCGATAACGCTCGCACTAGCGTCTTCGTCTTCATCTGCCCCATACAGAAATACCTCTATCTCGTCCTCTTCGTCCTTGTCCAAGTCTGGACCATCTTCATTCACGACGGCGACATGATTTCTGGTCACTTCCTCGAGAAGTTTATAAATTCGCCGGCGCACCATACGTTGCATCACTTGTACTTTACGTGCAACTATGGCCAGGTGAGCGATGTGTCCTTCCCCCATGCGTCCTACGTCGTTGTCGCTATGCTGTGCGAGGTCTGGAGACCCGCTGATACACGGCCCGTAGTACTTTACCTGGGCAGACCAGTATTTTGACTCGCACCGCGCCCCGTTACCCGAGCTCGACCCGATCCACGAATCCCTCCGGGTCATGCGTGAGAAGGGTCTCGTCGACGCGGACGGCAAGCTGAATCCGCAGAAGAAGAAGGGGAGTAAGTGGCGACTTCCGACTTCGATACCGCCATACACTTCCCCGGGCTGAATGGACGGTCTTGACTCGCGAACTAGGGTTGATACGTGAATCATGGACTTTGGACTTCGGCGGTAGGCTGGATGGGGCGGAATGAGGATTCGCGGACGGGATGATCGGACGATTGCGCAGTCCGAGGGGCAGGAGAGTCAGAGCGGCGAGGGACGAAAAGGCGTCAAAGCGGCAGGAGCGGCAGGAGTGAACATTCGCGGGATCCTGCAAGCGAGTAATAATCATCAATCAGGAAAACGTGGTTACAGAGTGCAGAGGACGTCGAGGACGAGGATGATGCCGAGGAACATCCATCTTTGGCTGTTGTGGAGAGAGATGTAGAGTCGGGTCGAGGTGATATATACCCTGTATACGAGATAATGGCAGGAGACTCTGTGCCCTGCATGCGCAATATATGTCATACTCAACAGATACAATATAAGTGGAGCTGAACGGCGTGGTGTGATGACCAACGCGGCGGGATGGATGGAAAGTGTTGACATGCTTCCTGCGAATGGATTTGTACGACGGGGCCAGTGCAAAACATCCTCCGACTTGAATCACTCCATTCCGCACACCCCGCTACCCCTCTTCATCCTCTACCGCTTCGTAACCCCACCTCGTCTCTCAGCACCGTCCTGGATTGCATTGATGTCCCAGCATCACGGTGACGTTTGGACTCACTGATCTCTCCTCTGCCGAGACTGCTGCTCGCCCTCCGCCCTCTCATTCCGAGAGTACTCCTCCGCTGCGCCTCCCTCAACTCCTTGTTCTTCCTTAGCATCGGTCTCTCTCTCTCCGGAACCGGCACGACCACTTCTCCACTGACATCCTCTGCGCCCAACCCTCGAATGCTCTTACGCGTCCTGCGGACAAACGGTTCCGTCGGTGGACCCTTGGATATCCGACTCAGTGTTGACGGTCTGGGAGGGGACACTGGTGTTGGAGCGGAAGGTTTGAGTAGTTGGGAGGTAGAAAGTTGAGGAAATCGATGTGTCGAGGTCCTCCAGAGCCGGAAGATGCCGAGGCGGAGCCAGCGTCAGTAGCAAGAGAAGCTAGGAGAGGATCGGGTCCGCGCGAAGGCGGCTTGCCAGACTCGACGCTGGATCCACCCGCCTTGACAGGTTTCGGTGCAGGAGGAGAGTCAGGGGATCGTTCGCGGATAGGATTCTCGTCGGCTCGCAATCTTCTTCTCGGACGGAGGAGGCGGGAGGGGCGGGTCCTCGTCTGGAGGCGTGTCGGAGGAGTTGGAGTGGGCAGCGACAGGCTGTGGTTTGAACGTTTCTAAAAATGGAATTTCAGAGGGCACAGCAACTACATGGAGAAGGTGTGAGGCCGACGTACGCTGCTTCTCGGCCTACATCAGGTGATAGATACACGAGGAGCATCACAAGTCAGCGAATGATCCGTCGATCAACCCAACCCTCACCCGCATCCCCTCACTGGCCTTTTCTTGTTCTTATCCGGCTCTCCAGACACCTCTTCAACCGTCGTCCCTCCTGCTGCCGCTCTCTTCTTGCTTGCTGCTCCACCCCCACCCCCACTCCGTCGTCCAGCCTGCGCATCACACGGTATTCTGGCCGACGATCGTCGCGACGCCAAGACGCCTTCTCGGGCATGTTATCGCAGGTGGTGTCGTTATATTCCGCGATCCTCCCTCTAATGGGATTCCGTACGTGCAAGCGTCAGTGTTTCGATGTGTCGGGGTAAGGAGGAGAGGATGGATGGGTTGCGATTCGATGTAAAGGTGGGGAGACAAGTGGAGATTGCAAGGAAGCAAAAACTGCTTGCCCGTGAGGCGGGTGGTTGTTTGGTTGTGTTGTCAAGCCCCAATGAGGGGGACCAGTGTGGACATATCTCATCCAAATGAATATATTTGATCCCGTTTCCACATACTATCCCAACCACTACAACCACCACTAGGCTCAACCCGGCAGAGGTCCCAAGTCGAACTACATCCTCTCTTCCCTCCTAGAGTCTCGACTGCTTGCTAGTCGCCAGTCATCCAACGGCTAACCTGAACTTCGCCATCCTCATCTTCCTCTTCTGTCTGCTGAATCGAGCAAAATGGCGTTAGTGGCGTAGGTTACGGCATGACCGAGGGAACCCGTGCGAGAATGTTTCAGTAGACAATAGAGAGCTGGTTGTTAGAAGCCTTTGTTCTCTTGAAGAGCGGGAGGCATAAGAGTAGCTCGAGGTAGAGTGGAGATCGATGCATACCCCCGCCAGTTCAGGTAACATGTTAAAAGTCACATAGTGTCTACCGCTGCGTTAGCGAGGCAACTTTCGTCTGAGCTATACCCTCGCATCGTACTCCCTGTGTCTCCTTCCCCATAGACCCTCTCTCTCGCCGTGTCGACAACTTCTGTTACCCCCACCGATATCCCCAAACTCACGCATGATCCTTCGACCTACGCAAGTTGGCGGGCGGCGACCGAGGTAGCCTTGCAGCTGGCCGACAGATGGAACGCGGCGCTGGGGCTCGACGCCGAGCGGAACCCTGCGAGTTGGGTGAACATTGCACCTGGGTCAACAGGGACGGTAAGTGCGAGGAACGTCCGAGCCGGTTTGGCTATGACATCGGTCGGCGAGACGACGACCGGAGTGGTCATGACAGCCGAGTAGAGGAAGGAATGGGAGAAGTGGCACAATATGGAGAGTAAGGTGCAGGGAATGTTGAAGGCGTCTGTCTCGTTGGCGATCGAGCTCGACCTGGGCGGCTTGAGTCAGCCGCAGATATGTGGACGCATTGCGAGCATCAGAATGCCCTCAACGTCGTCGAGAACCACCCAGAGGTTCGAAGGAAACTCTACTCACTCGATCTCTGAGATGACGCGACGTCTGAGGAGATGGCGGCTCAAGTGGAGTTGTTCTCGAGGTTGATCATGGAGACGAAGCTGGTCGGGGTTGGATACAAGTCGCACGAACGCGCTGCGAGGCTCGTTGGAACAACCTTGGGACCCGCCTTCCACCCTATCATTGCCGAGATCAACGCCGTCGCGCTTGGCCGCTGGTACTCTCGACCTACGACGCCAAAACGGCTCGCCGTATTGCTCGATCGACCGCACCACGTGTTAGTGCCGTCCTGGCCACGATCGGCCAGCCATGGATCAGCAGAGAGGCAGTAGAGCGAGAGCGCAAAGACCGTCGGCCGGACACGTCGAAGGTCGAATGCTACCAGTTCCACAAGACGAGCCACTACGCTCGTCACTGCCGCTCGAAGACGAAGGGCGGCGGTAACCTGCCCAAGGGCCATCAAATCGGCAAGAAACATCGCCGCGGGCATTGAGGAACGACGCGAGAACTGGACGCACATGCTAAGCGTGAAAACTCGAAGGATGAGGGACGCATCTCCCTCTTCCGGGCCCTGTTTTACGAGCACGACGATTGGGCCGGTTTGACGGTCGGTACCGAACCGGCCACATCATGGGCCGACATGGAGGATGATGGGCAAGAGTTGGAGTCCATCAGTTGGCCGGATGAGGAAGCGGTCAGGGCGAATCCTTGGGTGGATACGGTGATGTTCATCGAGGATTCGATTCTGATTACGCGTGAGCCGGTTGAACCGCCTTGGGAAGCCGACAGCCCCGCAACTCACCACATTACCCCTGGCCGTGAGCTGCTTCGAGACGTCCACAAGCTTGAGAGCCAAAGATGTTCGGATTGAAGGACAGACGGCGTCCATGAAAGCGAGCCAAGTTGGAGAAGTCCATGTACGACTTCGATCCGGGCGACTGGTAACTTTGAAGGTGTACTGTGTCCCTGATCCAAGAGTCAGATTGCTATGCCTCTCAAGTCTCCTCGAGCATGGCTGGACCGTCGACATGTGTGACGGTGGAGGAACAATCAAGCGGGGGAGAAAACGACTCACCCTGAGAATGGACGGACCGTTGTGGACGACAGCGCTTGAGACCGTGGAGCCGATCATACTCGCCGCGCGAATCGGCGGCAAAGGGGAGAGCACGCTGGAAGCAGAGCATCAGCGTCTCGATCACATCGGGAGGGAGCGCCTCCTCGAGCTCGCCAAGGCTGGGAAACTGAAGGTTCATTCGAGTACTTACGCAAAGATTCCCTCCGGACGAATCAATGCGGGGTATGTCTTCGGGCGAAGATCGAGAGATACCCCAAGGACAGCGAGCCACCGTGACTGCGAGGTGGTACAGATGGCATTGGGCTCGATAGCGACTTGGCGGGACCCTTGGATTTATTGGTGGACGGGCACCGGTACCTGTTCGTGGGCGTCGAGAAATCCAGCGGTGTCGTATTTGCCGTACCAATCGAACCCAAGGCCGAAGCGATGCGAGTCGTGATGGATGCCGTAACCAAGCTCGAGCGACAGCTTGGCGACAAGGTCCTAATCATTCGATCCGACGGCGGAACAGAGTTTGGTAGCGGCGAGGCGAACGAGTGGTACCGCACTACCGGGATTTCAGCACTACACCTCTCAAAGATACACGCCAGAGCTCAACGGAGCGGCCGGGAGAATGGTACGCACCCTTAAGGAGATGGCAACGACTTTCCTTGTCGACTCGAAGCTCCCATCCGAGTATTAGTCGTATGCGGCACGATATGCGGCAGTCATCCTGATGAAGACGTCAACTAAGGGCCCCTCTGCATGGACAAGACTCATGGGATGAGCCGGCGGCATCGATAGCCTGCGAAGGTTTGGCCAACGGTGCTTCGTACAGGTACCAAGGGAGGTGCAACCCAAGAAGACTTCTCCATCGACAACGGAGAGCTGGGCATCCTGTTGGGCCAGAGCGAGACCATCAGCGAGTGGATCGTGCGGCGAGACCGAGAGGGCTAGATACTAAACTCACGAGACGCCCGCTTTGCGGACTGTGAAACGGGGCAGGCGAATCAAGTCCACTCCAAACCATACACAGCCCACGGCGTCCTCCCAAATGCGCAGGGCACAGAACCAAGAGGCGCAGAAAAAGTACCGGGACAAGAGGCGTCCCCCTTGCTCCACGCTCGGTCAGCCGTGCGAATTGATCTGGAGCACGGCGGCGAGGAGGAGGATGATCTTCCCCCCGCCATTGCCCAGGGCGTCCCCCAGGCGGAATATCGTCGCAAGAGGCGTCCCCCTTGCAACAGGCTCGGTCAGCGGTGCCCGAGGATCGAGCACTCAATTTTTTCCCGACTCATCGTCAGTCAAGATCAAGGATACCAGTGCCTATCAAACGCGTACCTGTAAGAGAGCGATGGGCATATGTCCCCGTCGAGCCGGGGGAGCCGGTCGACACAGTCGATGGACCAAAGTCGAGAACCGGTAGACCAATCAGACCAACGAACCGATTCGTTGGGCTATCGTCGGAGATGGCGATAGATGGAGATAGATCAGTCGCAGAGCCGAAGACCGTACAAGCGGCACTTGGAGGCAGAGACGGCGACAAGTGGTTGGATCCAATGGAGTCGGAGATCAGGAACATCTAGTCGAAAGGGACCTGGATCGAGACTTCGCTATCCGAACGAAGGAAGGCTGTTGGTTGCAAGTGGGTCTTTAGGGTGAAGACCGATTCCGACGGGAAGGTGGTAAGTACAAGTCGAGGCTGGCTGCACAAGGTTTCTCGCAGATACCGGCTTTCGACTACGAAGAGACGTTCGCGCCGGTGGGCCAAACGACCTCACTTCGACTATTCTTGACGATTGCGGCAACAGAGGACCTTGAGGTGCGACAGGCGGGTGTCGAGGGAGCCTACCTCAACGGTAAACGCGACGTCGAGTTACATATGGCGTACCCTGAAGGCATGAGCCCCAAGCGGGGATGTAACGCCCTTCTTCGGATCGGCTCGCTTTCCAGCTTGAAGCAGTCTGGCAGGACCTTGTAGATCGAGCTTGGAAAAAGGCTTGAAGCATTGGGATTCAAGCGTACCGAGTCGGATTGGGGTCTGTATTACAGAACCCAGTAGAAGGACCGAGGACCCGCATTGTTGCTCGCCTACGTGGACGACATCGTCGTGGCGGCGCAATCAAAGGCAGAAATCGACGAGGTGATGAAGGGACTCAGCCGGCGATGGAAGATCACGGAGCTGGGGGAGATATCGACCATCCTGGGAATGAAGGTCAGCCGGGATCGACAAGCAAGGAAGGATGGGTCGATTCGGACTGGGGTGCTTGCCAAGAGCGATGGAGATCGACGACGGGCTGGGTGATCAAGTTGAACGGCTCGCCAATTGCATGGTCCTCAATGCGACAAGCAACTACGTCGGCGTCGACAACAATAGCCGAGTACATCGCGATCACAGAAGAGATATAATGTGGTTGCGAGTTGCTTGAGACGCTAGGATACCATCAGCCGATCACGGCCCAGCATTGCGACAACCAAGGGGCAAGAGCACTGACGCAGAAACCTCCGTCGCACCCACGAACGAACACATCGCCATTCGACATCACCAGACACGCGAATGGGCAAGCAAGGGATGATACGACTCGAGTGCAACAATACAAAGTCGCAGAAGGAGGACATTCTCACCAAGTCGTTGTCAGGACAGGCGCACGCAGCCTGTGCAAGAGGATTGGGACTGTGGAGACCCAGGAATGACGAGGAGAGCCCATTGAGACTCTACACGGTCGAGGAAAAAGAATCGAGCGACATATCAAACAAGAGACAAGGAGAGAACGGGTGGCAACCCGTCGCGACGGCGGATCTCTACCGAGAGGCATCGAAGAAGCCCGAGACTGGCAGAAATAGGCGAATAGGACACGAAGAGCACTGAATCGAGGAGAAAAGGGCACGTCGAGTGAGGGGAAGAAGGAAGACAGAGAACACAGATATGGATCAAGACAGAAGGTTCGGTGAAAGATACGGACCATTGTTATACGGCAGCACACGTCGGCCGCCTCAGTCGTGTCTTCGTCCAATACCACATCCCACATCCGTCAACAGCTCCTCATGTTTGTTACACTGGCAAAGACTCATTCATCTCGTGACCGAGGAAACCGTTCCCCTCCCTCCCAATCCCTTTCGATTTATCGGCCATTGCTTGGTCATTCACCCTTTGCTTGGTTCCCCGTATCCCGTGCCGCGGGCATTCTTCGATTCGACTGCATCTACAACGACGTCTGCCTCTCAACGTTAACCCATCTAGCACCAACGTTGTAAGCGTTGTACTCCTGTGCAATCCTTGTAATCGTTGTACCGACACGAGGACCACCTACATTGGTGACATTTATTTCCCACAACTGCGCAACAGCCCTGACAACTGCTCTAATCCTGCAAACCCCTCTAAACGGACAAGCCCATTCTACTCCCTCTGCCGCTTCGCTCCCAGCTATGCCAGCGCCCCCTGCATGGTCTCGTCCGAGGACGCTCCCGCCTGCCCGCCCAGCACAATCCCCTTAAGGAGCTTGTTCTCGTTCTCGAGCAACGCCTTCTCCGCGACCAGCTGCGCCACCTGCGCCACAAGCTCCTTTTCCCTCTTCCGGAGAGCCTGCTCCCGCTCCTTCTTCTTGGCCCGGAAGCGCGCCGACGCCTTGGTGTTTCTTCTCCGCTTGTCCTCCTCGATCTCGAGGGGACCCGCATCCATCTGCGTCAAGCACTTCGCATCGGTGATGCGCTCCCGGTCGGGCGAGACGGCGACGTCCAATTGGGGCAGGACTGACGCGATGTCGACGGCGGGAGCGGGGGTGAGGGAAGAGGAAGAGGCGCCAGAGTTGTAAGGAAGAGGAAGAGGGATGGAGAGGCGGTTGTTTGTCGTTGTCTCGTTGGCAAACGCGGCAATGATAGACTCGAGAGTGGCAGCGGGGAGTTGGGGTCGTCGTTGTGCTTGTTCAAAGGCTAGTTCGGGCTGGGACTGATCCGGAGCGGAAGCCCGGATGGGTTGGGACTCGGCTTTGGATGCCTCGGGCGAGACGGCAGAAAAGTTGTCGAACAGCTGGTCGGTGTGTATAAAGTCCCAGAAAGGCTCGTCGTTCTCGCGCGAGATGCCCACCGAGGGAGGGGACGCGATCGTGTTGAGGGTCGAGAGGTGCGCAGGGAGGTCGAACATGGTAGCGGAGTGGTGGTGTCTGGATGGGAGACCGAGAGAACAGTCGGGGATGTCGATGGCCTTTTGCAGTCGAAGGACGAGAATCGCTCGGAATGACCCGCGTCCGATGGCGTCAAAGGATTGTCGAAAGAGGAGAGCCGCCCCGGGCATTCGGGTTTTCGAAGGAGTGACGTACTGGGGTGGCACGGGAGTGACACGCTTGTCGCCTCGGTCCGGGTCACGGAAGTTCCAAAGCCACAATGCTTCCGTCACGCCTACGTGGCCGCCGGTTGTCGAGATTCCTTAGTGCGGTTGCAGCTTGCAGCTGATGCAGGTGATGTGCCGACCATGCCGGTTTCTTCCCTCATATTGCCGTAAGCTCTTGGGTCGTTGAGAGGCGGTTGGTTATGTTCCCCCGTATGTCGTGAACGTTTTGTGCAGTTCCGTGTTGCGGATGGGTCCTCGGGCTTCCGGCGAGCATTGTCGCCTGGCGCAAGTGGGATAGACTCGGCACATTAAAACACAACGTGACTGCCGTTCAGGGGGCTAGTGTAGCGCATCGATGCTGGGGGAAGCGAGCCGTATGTGTTGCTGGCCACCAAAGGCGGACATGTCGTGTGGGCGCAGAGACTCGAACTGGGCTCTTTGATCCCTGGTGCAGCGGACTCAGCCACTGAACTCGGGTGCGGGCCCACTGCTGGTCGTCATGTCAAGGCAGGGCGCTTCTGCAGATTTACCGTCGAGGCGCTGTACGCCAAGGAGCTGAAAGGTAGAGCGGCGGACAATGACCCTGTTGGGGGCTCCCGTTGACGAGAAATGGGCTAGCAGCAGTGCATCACGACCGTTTGTGCCCCTGCCCGTTGGGGGGCCAGATTTTTAGTTATGCAAAAGGAAAGCAGCGCTGGTCGTGCATCCCTCAAACACCATATCGTTGGGACCTTTGGGACCAGACACAGACCGCACGAAACCGATGCTCAAGGGTGCTGGCGCCGTAGTTGATCGCCGCTCAGGAGAGACCGGCCAGCTAGACAATTCCTCGTGGCACTGCGTCTGCATCCGTTCGATCTAGACACCTCTTCAGCGTACCGCGTCTGCAATTCATCCGCCAACTGCCCATGTTTTCGGAATATTGTCTGGACTCGACCAAGCTGGATAGCGGCAACCGCCTGAATATTGCCCTACGCCGAGACTCATACCATGCATATGCTGCATTGAATGATGACGGATGGTGCGAATGATGATGACACCAACGGCACCACGGTCGATCTCCCCGGGAGTTCTAAACCTAGTCTACAAGTCCAACCTACTCGGAGTCTCCACTGAGACGACTCCGCAATATCTCCTGATAGAGGGCTGTGCTATATCCATTCATCCCTCTGTAACGGCCTCGAACTTGACATTCTCGTCGGGAACGCCAAGAGAAGCCAGACCCAGCACCACGCTGCTCATAACATCCGGGGGTCCCCAGAGGCAGTACAGCCTCGTGGGATCGTCGAGGGCCAGCGTTTCATGGTCAAGAGCCCTGAGGTCCGCTCACCCCCCCCCCCCCCCCCGCGCGGGCGCGGATTTGTGCCTTCCAGCCTCTGGACCAAGCCGAGAGTAGAAGACGACCTCCTAGAACTTCGGGCCACCATTTCTCACCAACATCGCGGTGCCGAGCAGGTCTTTGCCTGGCTGCCCTGGATCCAGGTGATGCGGGGCGTCTTGGGCAGGTCGACCAGCGTGTTGAGCCTCACCAGATTGGGTGTCATGCCCACGCCGGCGGAGAGGAAGACGACGTGCTTGAAGGGAGGGTTGAGGAAGATAGTGCCCGCAGGAGAGGAAATTTCGGGCTCGTGACCTGAAGAAGAAAGATAGTGGGATGCTGGATACCATGCCCGGGGATTTGGGCTCGTCGCCGTCCGCCTCAAGCTTGAGCGGGATGCTTATCGAGAGAGCCACGGAGCGTCAGAAAGGGAGCAGTGCCGCCTTTGAAAGGATTCATCCAGGAGCTCGCTGCCATTAAGACATAAACTCACTCCAAGCGCCTCAACCGATACGCGGACCGTAAGGTACTGGCTGGGGCGGTATGGAGCGAGCGGGAGCTGGGCTTTCGCCTTCGGCTCAAGGTAGAAGGTGGCGATTGTTGGTTTTTCTTCGACCTTTCTGGTGATCACGAAGGGAGCCAATACAGGTCGAGGAGCAGCAGCGCGGATCTCGGCCTCGATCTAGATGAACATACGAGCGAGGTGCCAGCAGGCCTGTCACTTGAGCAAGGCTTCCGATCGAGCTTGACAAAGTATGCACGTGTTACCAGGCAATCTGGAGCACGGACTGAGCGTTGTATGACTGTTACACGGATTTGCTGGTTTGGGTAAGTCCTATCGTCCTGGTGGGTACAGGACAGCTCCCAGATCGCCCCTCTAAATCGTTGGAGGCGACACAGTTGTGCCCGTGATAGACCCTCTCTAGGGCAAGATCGCCGCTGCCGATCTAGACGCTAAACGAATCCAAGCGTCACTCGACACCGAATTCCTTCGCAAGCGAGGCTACCAGGACCAGCCTCTGCGAACCATGCTGCAACTGTCTCTTCCTATCGTTTTATGCTGCCCCCTCTCTCCCTCCGCGGACATGTTTCTGCTGCACCGCAGTGTTTTGAGCGAGGTGGCGCACGTGAGGTTCTTATGGATTTGACACATTCCGGGACGAGTCGGGATCGCCGTCGCTTCACCTGCCGTCAAAGTACACCGGGCATTCCCGAGACATCCACGTAGCCTTCAGGCACGGCTAACCTCCGAACGGTATCGGTGATGACAACTCGCGACATCTTCGGAATACCACATACTGAAAAGTTTGGGCAGCACTGCATAATCAAGGCTAAGTAGGTGGAGCAGAGTCTCATTTTACTGCACATCACTCAACAAAGACGCTCCGCTGTGGACGATCGATTTTGATTCGTTTGTTAGCATACCGCCGCAAAGCATAGCATGAAGGTGAGGCTTTATCCGTTGCTGGTCCAAACCGCTGGTCCACCTCCTCCACCTCGCCCACCGTCTCAATATATTTTGACGAGGGATTCGTATAGCGTTGCGTGGCTGCTAAGTCTTTTTCAGATCGTCACCGCTGAGGAAGCCGCGGCACACCGCGCCGCAACGACCAAGGGCGCGATGAGAGGCGGCGCCTTCGGAGTGGGCATCATAGCACCGTCTCACTTCCTGTTGCAGCGCAAAGCCTTCTACCGCTCGATTCCCATCACGCTCAAGACGCTCGCCTACGTGTGCCTTTTAGTTCCCTGCGTCTCGATCGGAGGCGAAAAGGCAGGCGAGGCATTCGAGCGCAGTCGTTGGACTGGAGTGGCTGCGAGGGAGCTCGAGAGAGGGAAAGCGAAGGAGGAGACAAAATGGGAAACACTGAATACGGGCGGCAAAGTCAAGGAGTGGGCAAAGACCAACAAGTGGGGACTGATTGCTGCAAGGTTAGTCATGGAAGGCGGGTTACAGGGCGGGGGATACCAGTTGGTAGACAACGGTGGCAGTGAGGCGAAATAAAGGGGCCACCAAGAGGGCAATCAAGTATAGCTGTAAGCCTGTTGTTCTGACCCACAGGGCCAATTGCTGGCTCAGATTGCGGGATGACGACCCAACAGGTATCTCATACTGGTGATCTGGAACCCCCTGCAGAATGGATTCTGACCGGTGGACCGCGGCTGCGACTGGACAGCGCTGACGGCGTGCAGCTGGGCAGGCAGCATGGGCCTCGCCTTTGCCCTCGTGGCGCGTTCGCCACAGACCTTCTCACAAAAGGTAAGTCTCGAAGCGGGCTTTCCCTCATGCTTGAGTTCTGATCTGGCTCAGCTCGTCCAAGCTCGTATGTGGGCCCAGGGTCAGTACGCCTCTCGAATAGACCGGTGAAGGACAAGCCACCCTTCTGACATTTCTCAGGGCTCACAGTTGGGACGCTTGTCTCGTCGGCACTCCTGGCCGGGGTGACGAGCAAGAACAAAGTAATCAAGCCAAGGGCGGACCATTCTTGGATCGACATGCTTGGTGCGTGCAGTTCTCGTGTGTTCCCGCCCCTCTGATTATCCTTCTTTCCTTCGCCGCCTTGGTTGGGAGACATGCGTCGGCGTGCGCATAATGGGGCTTCCTTGCTTTCAAGCAGAGGGAGTTGGTTCTTCATACGGCTTTTGCCGGTCATTGCTTACAATTGCAGAGCAAGAAGGCGAGCTCAGCAGGAGGGACATCACCGCCCTCCACCGCGCCGCCGACAACGCAGGCGGCCATAGTTAAGCGGGCATTGGACTCGCCATATGTACAAGGACTGTGACTGTCTCGTAGACCAGCTCACCCCCTCACCTCTCCGCACATCGCTTTCTCTTAGAGCAAATTAGGCATGGTGACCAACCCTGCATAGCTGCTGGGTCCGTCACGAGCACCGCCACGAAAGCTAGGGTGGCGATCAGCGACGCAGGGTCCCTTGACCAAGTCCTGTGTGAGGATATCCGCCTTTGCCCCCGACTCGCTGTGCTTGAGTCCAACGTCGAATCATCACGCGTTCCCCTACTTGGTTCGTTTGGATGATGACCGATGGCGCCGTGCTCTGGCCTCCATGGTTCGGAGATGACAGCTTATGGCGTCAGTGCGCTCGCCCCTGGTCGTTTGGTCGGATAACTGTATCCCATTGCCGGGTTCCGAGTCTAAAAGAAACATCTCGTTGTGTTGTGCGACACCAGTTTCAAATATAATTGGGGGGGCAGTCAGAGTGAGCAATTCTCCTACCTCGACTGCTTCAAGAGCGTCGACCTCCGCCGCACCTCCTGCGCCACCATCCCGGCCTTTTGTCAGCCGCTCCCCGGCCACGTCCTCTGCCGTCCTTATGCAACCTACTTCTTCGCCCTCTCCGGCGAGAGCAACTCGCTCGAAGCCGCGGTCTTCCAGTCGATAGGGTTCTTTTCGGCGAGGCAAACTTTTTCCTCTCCTTTATCATCGACAACGTGCGGATGGGCAGTCGGAACATCCTCTTCTGGGGCTACTTCACAGTGACCATGTCCATGCGTGAGTCTATAGTCAGTGCCGGGCTGAGACGCAGTCGTCATCGGCGTCTACGGGTTGGCCTGGTCGATTCCCGTGTTCTCGAACACCGCCGTCAAGCGCCTCATCGCTTTCATTAACGTCGCCAACATCGGCTCGTTCAACGGCCAGGGGACCGCCCGTTGGACGCACACCACAGAGTCTGGGCCGCCGGCCTCGTGCCAACACGACAACATTTGGGAACCTTGGTAACGCCATCGGCCTGAACATCTTAGCAATTGAGGGCCGAACAACTTGGCTTTAACGACAATGAGGACCATGCGTAAGAGACCGTTGCCAAACTGGTATGAGGGTGAAGGTTTCTGGTGTTAGCGGCCAACGCGTTCGATTTTCGAGAAGGAGGCTGCTGCGATCTGTAGAGGACAACAGCTAGCATGAACTGTTAAGGGTATCGAGATGCCCCGGACAGAGATCAGCGGCGTGGCCTGAGTGGTCCAAAACGGGTGGGGCGTCATCCTCACCGGCTACACTGCGTACGCCTTCGAGCAAGCCTGGAACAGATAGGAGAAGGGTTTCCAGAACTAGGCGCAGTTTCCTTGGGGATGCGTCGCCGCCAACTTCATTTCTACTACTTCAGCCGAGTTGGAGGGCGTCCATAGTGTGTTTTCACGCCTTGTCTATCCTCGACGCTACCCTTAGTGGTCGAGGGGGTTAGACTAAGTCTGACAGCGCCATGCAGCCTAAGTCTCTTTCTGGGAAGTCTTTTACGGCTCAAAGAACGTTAGCCCTCACTCCGCCGAGGGAAAGCCTTCTGACAACCAGCGAGTTACCCACGAGCCAGGACAGCTTTCGATGCCCTACATTGCGTATCTCGCTTCCTTATCCATTACGCCACCCAAGCAGAACACCATAGATCGGAAGATGGGGTCTCCCAGAGGGGGTCTGATCCATTTCCGGCTCGCTCGTTCACTTCAAGCCTCCATCATGACCTTCAACATCTCTATCGGTCTGCTGAGACCTGCGACCCACCGTCTCGTGCCGTAAGTGTTATACCCAGTACATTAGAGCTTCATCACGCTGTCAGACGCGAGATGTAACCCCTTACCGGCCAGCATATAGTCCCTGCTCCCTAGGACGGATTTCATGACACCTTCTCGCTGGGGCAAGATGGTTCGGCGCGGTGTGTCCCTGTCTTTGTTAAGGAAAGAGTGGTTGACGCTGTTGAGGCCTCGACGGTGGCTGCAAATGGGAGAGCGGTGCGGATTTCGAAGTAGAGGATCCCTAGGTTAGCGAGTCTGATTGCGAGCGCTCAGAAAGCCGGGGAGTAAGATGCCGAACGTACTTCTGGGATCACCGGTGGGCCCGGCTAGCTTGTATACGTTCCGAGGCTTATCTATCCTGAACCTCTTGAAACATCCCTATCGATGCATATTGAGGGCGAAAGTCCTTCCCTCCTCTCTCACCCTCAGGTTTGCCCTCCAAATCCCTCTCCCGGTTAGCGGTTACGGCGTCGATCGCGATCCGCCTTACCTCGCCATTGTGATGGAACAGAGAGGGTCCTCCTCTAATGAACCCTGGATAGATCCAGAACTGAGCTCATAAATTCGAAAATTTGCCGAGCACGTCCAAAAGTATTTGTCAGCGCTTTCAGGATGCGGCGCCGTAGTTCCCGCACATCCGTAGGGCATTCCCAAACCTCTTAAAAGACCGTCGTTCTCCAGAATCACAATCCCTCGACACTTACCACTCGCTTCAGGACTGTCAACGACCCTCATCGTGCTATCCCTTCCCCAGTTCCAAGAAGACGGCAGCGGTTTTTACATCTTTGCCGGAACCAAACATCAATTCCAGAATGCCAAACACAAACGGGCAGCCCGTGCCCGGACCCCGAGACTATTACCGACCCTGCCAGGTCACCAAACGGCTTGTCGTACAGCAACTGTTGCTCGCACCAGCCACAACGCAGAGGTCTCCCAATCGTCCTTCAGCTTGGTCAAGGCGATCAGACTTGTTTGTATCGGAACGTCTGGGCTCGCAGTTTTGACCGCTGTGTCGGCCGCCGCTTATGAGCAATCGCCAGGTCAGTCGGTGGCTACTCTTACCCTTGCTGAACATGCAGATCCACTCAACTGCGCGGGCAGCCCCAGTACTCGCTCCAAGATAGGCTGTACGCCATATTGGGGTCGACTTCGAGGTGGCATTGGCTATGGAGGACAAGATCGCCCGGATACACGGAACCAAGGACGACAATTTGGACGGGGTGATGAAAGATTGCTAAGGCGACGTGCCGAGCGAAACGCAATTGCGAACTTGGGCGGGGGCTAGCTGGGACTTCGCCAGAAAGACTGGTACGTCTGTTACCGGTACCTTAACAACCACTTGTATTTGGGCTGTGACGCAGTGTGGCCTACTACTTGCCACGTCAGTGCGAACCTTAAGCCGGCTGGTGGAACGATCCAAACCGGAGAGTCTTCGGGAAGTTGCGTTTTCGACTCTGAGCTTCGTAACCTTGTGTTGCAGTAGAGATCGGTTGTTCCTTTATGTGAGGTCAGTCTGCAAAGAAAGGTCCCATCGTCAGGGTGACAGTTTTTCTGAAGCTCCCTCCCGGGTTCGTGACTATTGTTAGTAATGTATAAAGCCACCCCATTAGACTTGGTTATGAAGTGGAGAATTCAGTATATCAGTGGAAATACCACTCGGGACAAGCAGAGCGTGACCGTAGCTCGCTGAATGACACTGGTTTATGGCCTGAATCTCGGGTTATCGGCTTAGACCTTGGGTATGACAGCGCCATGGGAGGCATCTTTGGACGAGTTTGGCGGTTATCCCGGTATAGGATTGTTGTTAACTGAACTGACGGGGAATGCATCGATCTCGATTACTGCTCGAGCTACTCTTATCCCTCCTTACTGACAAGAGAACAATAGCTGACTAGGTGACCTTCACTCTATTGTCCATAGACCGCCACGGCACGGTCTTCCTCGGTCATGCCGTAAGAGCGCCACCATGGCTTCAGCTCGAGCCGGCTGACAGGTACGACCGGAATCCATCATCTTCACCACAAACCGCAGAACTGACATCACGATCACAGGTTTCGTCCCCGTGGCGCCTCGCCAGAGAAGATATGAAATCGGCATCATCTTGCTGGTCTTCCAACCCCAGGGCAGGGGACAGGACTGGCGGCCACCGCCGTCGCAGGACAATTGTTACATATTTGAACTCGGGCCCTCAAAACGGATATTCCGGGACTCGAACCCGGATCTGCGCTGTGCCACAATTACACTAAACACCCGTGGGAGCATTGCTAACAGTACCGGGTCTAGAGTCTATAATTCGGATCGGATCGTGCTTTAGGCGTGCTAATGTCGTGTTATTGGCCGCGCGGTCTTCCTTACCAGCAAGCCCTCTTCGACTCTTGGCAGTGTCTCCACAACTCTGCGTCATCTGCCGCGAAGACTACGCCCATACCCCCCATGCAACCTGCTGACTACTCATCCGTCTCCATATATCGTCTCCGCAATCTATTGTTCTCTCGAAGTGTCCGTGTTATATCTTATGCACGCTGCCAGTCTCGCCGCGGCCTTATCACAAGACGCCTCATTAAGTGCAGCCTCCGGTCTAGCCCGCTGACAGACGTTGGCAGACATGAGCGAGACAGGTTCCCAGTGAAGGAGGGGGTTAACCGTTGCACACAGCGGATATGGTTGTTGCAGGAAGGGTATTGGGATTTGGACAAGGACTCGGTCATTCAATCTGGGGTCTGCGGTCAGCCCCGGCCTATCCTTTGTCCGCTTCGAAACAAAAACCTCTGGGAGACGCTGCGTTGCCAGTCTTGATGTTGCCTCCCCCTGCCTCGTTCAAAGCAAAACGAACTCGGTCTGGAGCCCATGGCTGGACCTCAAGCTTAAGTCGTCCAGCCGTCATGTCAATTTGCTTGAGTGGCCTAGCCGCTGCAGTATGTCTGAGGGACTCTCGCTCCAAAAGATGTGCGCGACCGGTGGGCAAACCACATTTTGCGGGCCCTGGTCTCATGTGAAGTGAGTGACCCTGGGCTTCCAAGAAGACCGCTCTCTTCCTTGTTGCGGCCGTCGGTATAAAGTTGAGAAAAGTTGCGGAGTCAAGTGTCCTGAGCTCAACGTAGACCCTGTGTCCCACCCCGGTACAGGAGCGCATCACCTGAATCGACGTAATCCCTGAAGGTACCACCTGTCTCGGTACATAGCGCGGCGTTGAAAAAGCCATTACGTGTGGCATGTCATGGAATGCTTTTGTGCCTCAGAGGCATTGTCCCTCCACTGTTGGTTGGGATCGACGCACATGAGCTCCCAAAACTCAATCGTCTGTGAGCGAGAGCACCATAGTCTCCCTCGAGAGCCCCTTGGTTGGCATGGCGCTTGCCGCACACTCTGCAGCCGTACTTAAGCTCGCCGGTGTCTGCGGGGCGTCAGTCGCATCCGAGATGCAAGAGGTGGGTCAAGCCGGGACTCCGGGCGGGATTGTGGTCGTCGTGCTCACGGGTGCGCTCGTGTCGCTCCAGGTCGGCCGCCTTCCTGTACGTCTTGTCGCAGTCCGGCCAGTCGCACGCGTAGCCCTGCTTCGGTCTCGAGTGGGGGGAGGGGTCGCCGTTGCGGCACCTACGGCGATGGCCATTACGATATTTATACTCATACCAGCATTGTGTGGCTCGCGTGCCTCCGGTGAGTGTGGTTGACCTCTACTCTTTGTCCTTGTACTCCTCTCGCTTCCTGATTTTGGCTCCCTGGCGATGCGCACCCTCCGGGAGATTCGGCATACAGGGGTTGCCCATTCTCGTCTGCCGCCGGTCGTCGTAATCTGCGGATTGTAGGCGGCCGGTTGGGCCCCGACCCGTCCTGTTCTAGGAACGGCGGCACCGGAATGCGCCGGCCAATCACGATTTGCGGATCTTTGCGCGGCTAAACTGATAGCGGAGAGTTTAGCTGGCTTTCCCAATGATGCCGTCGGGTTTGTGGTGGACCCTGAGTTAGGCACAGCTCCGTTCAGATCCCTTAGTCCGACTCCGCCCGCGTGCCGGGACGCAAAGGGGCGGGTCCACCCGACGGCTGAGAATACGGAAGGGAGCTACGCAGACCCAATGCCGCGAACCGACACTTATTGGAGTGCAGTCTAAGAGTCTCGGAAAGCTCTGCGGGCTGTCGACGAACTCTGCATTGAGGCAGGGCGGACGTTACCGGGCGTACATAGATGCTTCCAAATTCACACGTGCATCACTCTAATTCTGGAGTGTTTGAGACTACAAAGGTGGAGAACGAGTGTGGCGGTGGGTCTTTGGGCCGGCTCTTGCCGCGGATGAAATGTTGCAAGCAGGTTGACCCGTCATATCTTTCTGGTTCCGTTCGGAATGTGGCTGCTGATGGCGTATGGCGTGCTGATTGTTCTCATTCCCTCCAACCGCCGCTATAACTAGGTCATCGCTGTCTCACCTCGTTCTCTTTGCCTCTCCCCTCTTCTTGTACCCTTCATCACACACAGCCCTACCCGCGGCTACGATCATCCACTTCCAGTCCGGCAGGTCTGCTTTCCAAGGGACCAACGCTTCAGGCAGCTCTCGCCTTGACCCTCTTCAAAGTTCTTGAGGCCGACAACGCAAGCACCATCGCCTCGAGAGATTGCAAGGTTGGTTCTCCTCCCAATGAGCACGAGCGTTGAGCCTGACGTACGTCTCAGCAACATGTCTCTCCTTGACGCCCTGTCCAAGCTTCCCGGCAAATGTTACGCTCACCCCATCCCCTCGGCACCTTCATCCGCCTCCAAGCTCAACCCCTACCTCCCTCTTCCGTCGGCCGGCAATCTCTTGACCAACGCGGCCTTCCTCTCCACCCTGCCGACGCCGCCAGCGGGGACCCTCATCAACGTTCTTGCCGCCGATGCTCTTGCCACGCTGCGATCGGAAAAGGCGGTGGCTTTGATCAGCCGAACCGCTCAGGAGGCCTACGACCATGCTCTCCTGGGTCTGCGACTGGCCCAGGATGAGAAGGCGGTGGTGTACCACTTCATCTCCTCCGAGGTTGAGGGTGCGATCGAGGAAGTGAAGGATGTCCATGGTTGGCTTGACAGCGCGCTCGGTTCGCCCAACCTCAACCTCAACGGCCACTGCGACTGCCTCGACGCAGACACGGCGATCGCCCAGGCTCTGCTCAAGGCATATAACGCTGTCAGCTTGTCACTCCTCAAGCTTACTCGTCGCGCCCAACGACCATTCACTGATCACCACTGCGAGTCGTCCCGTCTGGTTATCAACTACCTCCCCTCGTCCATCTCTGCGGACAACGTGCTGGACGTCTCCCTTGCCACTCCTGCGCCGAGGGACAAGCTGCGACATGCGGCGGAGAGTGTCAACGAGGTTATTGTTGTCGAGGCGGGCAGCGGCAAGTACGGCACCGCTTGGGCTTCCGTTGTGGATGCTCTCGACGGACTGGCTGCTCCCGTGCGATCTGTTCTCGTCGGTGCCAACGCCTCATCCGCCGAGATTACCGGTGCCATCTCCGCCACTGCTCTGGTCACTCGGATTGGCGCCGCTCTTGCAGCTCCGACTGTCCTCCCCACGTCGATCACCGTCCCCACGCCGGAGACCACGTATACCCACCTCCTGCACGCCTCCCCTGCCCCCCTCGACATCCTCAATGACCCGACCAAGCTGTCGGCCAACGAATCGACTTCCCCTCTCTATGCGTTCGGCAAGGCAATCGCACTGCGCCGAGAGAGGGAGCTTTTGGTCGAGCTCGCCAAGAAGGTTCTCAAGGCTCCCAACACTCGACCAGAAGTGCACGAGGCTCTCGCTCAGTGGCTTCTGGTGAGGAACGAGCCCGGATCGGGAGAAGCCGGAAAGAAGATCGAGGCAGCTCTCACCGGTGCTACGGGCGACGAGGCCGAGCTGCTCGAGCTGGGTCGCAAGGGTCATTGGGAGAAGAGTGCCCTTTGGATTGTCATCTCCAACTCCTGGGCTCACGACCTCGCCTCATCCGGTCTTCACCACGCTCTTGCCTCCGGCCTCGACATCAACCTCCTGGTTTACGAAACCGCCCCCTCGCCATTCTCGCCTCTTGCGCCCAAGCAGACTCCCAAGGAGCGCAAGAAGGACCTCGCCCTCTACGCCCTCAACATGGGCGACGTCTACGTCTCGACGGTCGCCGTCTACGCCGACTACGCTGGTGTCATCAACGCCATGCGTGAGGCGGAGGCGTACGAGGGTCCAGGTCTCGTCCTCGCTTATCTCCCTTGGGGAGAGAAGGAGGACGGCGAGGATGTCGGCGGTGAGAAGGCCGGCCCACTTGAGCGCCTGCGCGAGACTAAGCGTGCTGTCTCTGGCGGCTGGTGGCCCATGTTCCGATGGAACCCGTCTCTTCCCGACCACAAGAAGTTCTCGCTCCAAAGCCCGCGGATCAAGCAGGCCCTCTCCGAGTTCCTCGACCGTCAGACCCATCTCTCTCAGCTCACTCTCGCTACTCCGGCCATCGACAGGTCGATCAACTCGTCTGCCGGTACCGACCTCATAGCCGCCCGCAAGGAGAAAGCTCGCCGGGCGTACGATGCGCTCGTGAACTCGCTGGACAGCCCCGGTCTGCTGGTGCTATACGCGTCTGACGGTGGTAACGCCGAGAAGGTCGCCAAGCGGCTGGTGGCCCGCGCCAAGATGAGGGGTGTCGCTGCCACGATCCGCGTCCTCGACGAGATCGCGCAGACCATCCCAGAGTCCCTCGGTGCCGAGAAGAACGTCGTCATCATCACCTCGACAGCTGGTCAGGGTGAGGCACCGCAGAACGGTCGGAAGTTCCTCAAGGCCCTGCCGAAGCTCGACCTCGCGAGAACCAAGGAGAAGCTCGCCGAGACCAAGCTCACCGTGTTCGGCATGGGCGACTCTAACTACTGGCCTCGCAAGGAGGATTACATCTACTACAATAAGCTGGCCAAAGACCTCTTCCCGAAGCTCCTCGCCCTCGGTGCCAGAGAGCTTGCCCCGCTCGGCCTCGGTGACGACTCGGATCCGGACGGATACGAGACCGGCTACAAGCCCTTCCAGGCGTCTCTCTGGCGCGCGCTGGGTGTCGACAGCCTCGAGGTCGTCGAGGAGGAGGAGGAAACGGTGGCCAACGAGCACATCAAGATCGCCTCGGCCTACCTTCGTGGAACCATTCTGGAGGGTCTGGCCGACCAGTCGACTGGTGCCATTGGCGCGAGTGATGCTCAGTTGACCAAGTTCCACGGGACCTACATGCAGGTGAGCAGTGTGGAGCACAAGGATAGGTCAGCGCTGACCTGTCAGGATGACCGAGATCTCCGAGAGTCTTTGAAGGCTCAGGGTCTGGAGCCCGCCTACTCGTTCATGATCCGTGTCCGGATGCCTGGTGGCGTGTGCACACCCAAGCAGTGGCTCGCCTTGGACGCGATCGCCGACGAGCACGGTAACAGCACGTTCAAGCTCACCACCCGGCAAACGTTCCAATTCCACGGCGTCGTCAAGAAGAACCTGAAGCCAGCGATGCAGGACATAAACAAGAGCTTGCTTGACACCATCGCCGCTTGCGGTGACGTTAGTGAGTACTTTGTGCCGTCTCTGTTGATGGCGCTAACGTTTTAGACCGAAACGTGCAGTGCTCGGTCAATCCCCACCTCTCTCACATCCATCATACTGTGTATGACTTTGCGAAGGCGATCTCGGATCATCTCCTCCCGTCCACCTCGGCCTACCATGAGATCTGGCTCGACCAGAAGAAGGTTGGTGGCGAGGCCGTCCAGGACTTGGAGCCGCTGTACGGCACGACCTACCTCCCGCGAAAGTTCAAGATCGCTGTGGCCGTTCCTCCGGACAATGCCGTCGACGTCTTCACCAACGATCTCGGTTTCATCGCCATTGTCGAGAACGACCAGGTCGTCGGTTACAACGTCACCGTGGGTGGTGGTATGGGTGTCACCCACTCCAACAAGAAGACCTACCCGCGTCTCGGTGATGTCCTCGGCTTTGTCCGACCCGAGGACGGTCGCCTGGCGGCGGAGAAGGTCATGTTGACCCAGAGGGACAACGGGAACCGACAGGACCGGAAGAACGCCGTGAGTATGGGGGGACACATGGTAGGACACGTCTGACTCTCTCAGCGCCTGAAATACACCGTCGACCGCATGGGCGTCGGGAATTTCAAGGTGGAGGTCGAGCGACGCATGGGCAAGCCCTTCGAGCCAGCCCGACGCTTCACCTTCGAGTCCAACCTCGACACCTACGGCTGGGTCCAGGGCCGCGACGGCAAGTGGCACTTCACCATATTCATCGAGAACGGCCGAGTCGAGGACAACAGCCGTCACCAGTTCAAGACTGGTCTCTGCGAGATCGCCAAGGTCCACAAGGGCGACTTCCGGCTCACGGCCAACCAGCACTGCATCCTGTCGGGTGTGGCTTCGGAGGATCTGCCGGAGATCAAGCGATTGCTCGCTAAATGGGGTCTCGACAACATCAACCACTCTAGTCTTCGGTTGTCGTCGAGCTCGTGTGTCGCCCTGCCCACCTGTGGTCTGGCCATGGCCGAGGCTGAGCGGTGAGTACCTTCGAGGTCGCAAGTATGCCTCTCGCTGAGGGCTCAGATACTTTCCTCTGCTTGTCGACAAGGTCGAGGCGATCATGGAGGAGAACGGCCTGGCGAAGGACGCCTTGGTCATGAGGATGACTGGGTGCCCCAACGGGTGAGTCCACCCCCTTTGCGATGGGAGTGTGTGTGACGTGCTGGCAGTTGCGCCCGCCCGTGGAACGCCGAGATCGCTTTCGTTGGCAAGGCACCGGGAAGCTACATGGTGAGTAACGCCGGTTTGACAGCGTGGCAAAACCCGCCTAACGATCACACAGATGATGCTCGGAGGTTCTCACAAGGGTGACCGATTGTCCAAGCCCTGGAAGTCGCAGGTCACGGAGCCCGAAATTCTTGAGCTTCTCCGCCCGCTCATCAAGCGTTGGGCCACCGAGCGTGAGGACGGGGAGCACTTCGGTGACTGGGTCATCCGGAACAAGATCGTCGGCGAGACAACGCATGGCACCAACTTCTGGGAGGGTGCGGACGTCTGAGCAGTCAACACAGTACACGGAGATGTTACGAACGCAGTGGGGAATGCATCGATCTCGGCCAGCTCGAGCTGCTCTATTATACCTCTGCAGACTGTTAAGTGCGCCGCATAGATGCGCCGCCGCACGGTCCTCATGCGGTGCTGTGCACACTGCCACTGCTCGAGCATGCTGACATCTACGATCCGGTGCTCGATAAGGCCTCGTATCGCTGACTAGAATACTTCATCGACCTGCACCAACTGTGGTGAAACAAACTTCTTCGGTCACCCGGAGGTCTGCCTCCAGAGGAGGTTCAGGAGGGTAGCCCGACAGGAAGGAGCCAAGCACATCATGGGACAGGCTCTCGCCTCAACCCCTGGTACCCGAGTCCGACTTGAACCCCTCGGCCACCAGACCAACAGACGCAACGACATCCAGGTATTCTCTCTGCTCGGGTCTCAGGCCACGGGGCTAGCCAATGCCGAGTACGATCTCACAGTCGTCTCCTTGGCAAATAAGGATGCCCGTGCCACAAAGCTCCCGAATCTGGACACAGACCCATCCCGGCTGGTCAACAAGTATCTCGACTCTGTTGCCGACCACAAGGTCCGCCACCGCCCGACAAGCAATCTCCCCTTCCACCCGATTGTCTTCTCCCTGGGCGGCATGATGAACAGCAGCACCACCAAGGTCTTTGCCTCTTGGAAACGGGTAATGACGCGCGGGACATACAACCTGATGCTCAAACGGTTGACAAGCCTTTGCCTTTTGCAGGCGAGGGTGCTTTGAGCTATAAGGCTTTCATACCACCGTAGAACTCCGTAGACCAGACAGACACGCTATGCACCCCCTAACCCTTTGCATATCGTCTTCGCCCCAATTCAACATCTTCGCAAACGTTGGCGAAGTCTCCCCGGAGTTCATCTTGTCCAACGTAGGGACAACGCCGCGGACAACCCTCCTGTAACCCATGCTGGCAAATTCAGCTTGCATACGAAGCCGCGCCACGGCGCTGGCAGGCATTCCCTTATATGCACGTATCGATGTCAACGACCGGCAGACCAAATATCCCAAAGGATCATTCGTGAGACCCCTAAACGCCGAGTGCAAGGGGAGCATCTTGCGTACTCAGGTTGCATGTAGGGTTTTGATATCTACTGAGCCTGTAGAGGGAGCACACTGTCGATAATTCTCGAAGCTGCCATGAGTCGCTCATCCTGCCACCTGGGCGCGGCGAGTTGCAGCCCGATCGGGGCGTCTATGCACGTATCCGGGGAGTCTTCTTCTCAGCATGTGCCCAAGAGGTTCACTCACAAGTGCTGTACACGTGCTGTTCGTCCTCATTGAGGGGCTTATAGTCCACATTCTGGTCGCCTAGGGTCACCTTCACTCCGGTGGGGAAGACGACCCCCGGCCAGTCCAAGAAATTGAACAAGGAAGTGTAGCTCCAGTATTTGCTTGTGTGGAAGGGCAGTGCGGGGGCAGGACTGGCGGGGCAGAGGATGACGTCGAGGTGGAGTGACTGGAAGAGCACGGAATATCGCTGCCGCAGGGTGTTGCGACGGTTGACCAACTGCTCTGTCAGGTGCGGGTATACGCAGACCACGGATGATAAGAATCTAACGTACTTCAGTAGCCTCCTCTGTAGACAGTTCACGAGCCTGCGATACGATCCACTTGGTCAGGGGATACATCGGCTCCTCGCCGAATGCCTCACGCAGCTTCCGCCCGCCGTCGATGTAGTACAGCTGGGCCTGAGTTGCATCAGTAAACGTCCCATGTGCTCGTTGTTAAGGAACACGTGCTCACAGTAATCTTCCAGATCTCGCGCACTGACTCCGGAGCGAAGTCGACGAGCTCCACCCCCGAATGTCCCCTGAGCTTGTCCACCATAGTCTGGAGGGCCCGTCGCGTGGGCTTGACAGGCCGAACGACGCCATCCTCCCACATGACTCCAACCCTCAGCTTGCCTCCCTCACCAGACCAGCCATCGAACCCTGCTCCGCGCCCACTGTCATCGACATCACGCCAGGGGAGCGGCGTGAGTGTGATATCCAGCTTCCAAGGTTCCGAGGCAAGGACCACGCGGGTGAACAGCTCGAGATCTCTGAGAGAGTGGGCGGCAGGGCCGATGCAGCCTGCGATGCGAGAGACGGTGGTGACGCCCATAACTCCCCCTCGAGGGAGTCGCTTGGAGCTGGGCTTGAAGCCCCACAAGCCGTTGCTACGAGCGTGAGCAACAATATATCCCCCGTTGTGACAATCTCGCGTACTTGGCTGCTGGTCCTCTGGTGGAGCCGCCCCCGTCTGTTGTGATGCCCAAGATCGATCCCCTTGCCCCGATCAGAGCACCCTCGCCTCCAGAACTCCCCCCAGCGGTGAGGTTCGTGTTGAACGGACACTTTGTTACGCCGTAAAAGTTTGTCGTCTCGAGGTGCATGATGCTCTGCGGCTGCGTAGTCTTCGCGATGAAGACTAGTCCGGTTTAGCGGATCCTTGCAACAGTGATAGGCTCAAGGGTACGATGTACTCGCCTGCGCCAGCTCGCCGCAGGACGGCAACTATATGGGCGTCTTGCTCCGGGACCAGTCCGGCGCTGGCAATGTGCCCCGCGCTCTGGGGATAGCCTTTCACACTGATAAAGTCTAGTATCGTTAGCAACGAGAGCCCATCTGGATCCGACGCACCTTTGATCGAGATCGGCACCCCATGCAATGGTCCCACCGGTTTGCTCGTCCGCTCCATTTCCTGATCTAGCGCCCTTGCCGCTCCGAGCGCCTCCTTTGGCGCAAACCATGCCAGGCAGTTGGTCGTTTCCTGCGCGAGGGCTGCCGCGCGGCAGAACGCCTCTGTCACTTCCACAGAGGTGTATCTGCGCCGCGCAATGGCCTCGGCCAGTGAGACCCCATCATGAGACACGATCTCGATCTGGCGGTCGGTGAGGAAGCCAGAGGTGCGATAGAGGTTGGAGACGTTGAGAGGAATGGGGTATGATGGGGAGTAGCGATAATCTGGGGAGAATTGGGCGTCACGAACGGCGATGACTCGCGCCGCTTTGGCTTGGAGGGTCTCTGCACTCATCGTATGCGAGATGATCACGGGAAAGGGGACAAGAAGCGTAACTGTAACTTGGCCCAAGTACGAACGCTCGCCGAAGAGCTAGAGTGGAGTTGTCGGCAAGAGTCGGCGATGTGGAGAAGTCGGCTATTGGGAACTGCCTTCGGCCAACCCAGTCGACGCTGTTGTATCCGACTCGACAAGCATGCATGGCCATTATGTAACAACAACTACACACTACAACGTCCTTGTCCTGTCCCCTCTCCCATATGGGCGCGCACCTAAAAGCGTCGTCCTCTCAGACCAGAATGTGCGTCTGCGTCGTGGGCACGAACGTTGGCCTCTTGTCCTTCTCCTGCGCGGCAAAACTGTTGCGCCCCCACGCCTTGTCATACCCGCTCCTTCTCTCGTGCTCGAGGATCGCCTCTTCGCCGCCCAGATATACGCTGTCGACCGAATCCGCTGGAAGACCTTAGCCTTGGCGTCGGTGATCATTCGCTCGAGCTCTGCATTTACCTTCTCCCGGTTGTAGAAGGCCGTGTGGGGGTACAGGGCGAGACGCTCGCCCTTGGGTTTGTACTCGGGGATAGACTCGCGGCCGAGGGCGTGGAGGGTCAGCTCCTCGCGGAGGGTCTTCTCATCGTCAGCCGGAGTATCTACCTGCGAGAAGGGAGAGGAAGGCGGCATCGGGGTCGGGGGTCGGCGCCGTAGTACTCACGTAGTCACCGTCCGGGCGGTTCAGGTTGAAGGGCCGGGCCAGGTTGACGTTCGGGATGGTGATAACCCTCGCGTAATGGAGGTGGAGGTGGTTGGTAGTGGTGTATGCATGTTGAGGCCGTGGGATGATGAACACGTCGCCGGCCTTGACCGATCTGGATGTACTCGTCCCGAGACTGGTCGGCGGACCCACTTCTGGGATTTCAGCGATCGGTAGTCTCGCGATATGCGGCAAGCGAGTCGGTAAATTCGCATAACGACGAGCGGAAAACGAGTACACCAAATCACATCAAAGACTCGGTTGCGACGGGATCCTAAGAGGGATACGATCTGATGGGGGCACGTCTGTCCCACTAGGGTGCGGGATGATGCCGCTGGGCCGATGTAGGGACGACCCCGCGGTCAGCCCTCCTGGAGAGGGGACTGACAGCTCGCTTACGGGGCCCGCGCCAAGTTGCTGGCAACCATTCCCGAATATGCACGTATCGACTTGCGCTGGACGTCTTTTGACCGGTACGACTTCGGTCCGACGATGGTAACGCTATTTTCGTAGCCGCAATGTTGCGTTCGGGGCGGTGAGCGCTGGACAGGACGCGCCCATTCCTTAGGGGTTTACATCTCGGGTCTGCCAGTGCTATGAAGCTCTATTCTACTCGTTCAGCCGTCTTAGGGCTCAAAGCAGCGAGCGCTGTCCCGCAGCAAGACGAGGGAGAGCTTCCTCACAAGCAGAGAATAAACACCACGGCCGTCGTGCTGATTTCCGGAACTTGAGGGTGTCCCTAGCATCCGTTTCTCTCACACCGCCGAGGGAGAGAACAAGAGGCTTGAATGGTCGGTCCGAAGGTGGATGCCGGCGTCGCGTCTCCCTTATCACAGCGCTGACACGATGTTCGACGAGTTTGGCCGTACTTTGGGCCACAGACTGGTCAATTGTGGCTTCCATGGGTAATGTTCCGGTCTGCGAAGCCCAGGAGGCCAGGGAGAAGGTGATGATGTCGAAATCTTCGGTTGAGAGTCCACTAGAACCCGATCCGATGATCCTGATGTCGTCTCTGGGCTGTATACAGGCGATGAAGAGATGGGCATACGGCTCCACCTCCAGCCCAATGCTAGCTCTCCCGAGGCAAGGCACATCAGCACCTCTGCACAGGGTGACCTATGCGACCGCTCATCTTCTCGCTTGGCATACGCTCACTGCTCAGAGACTTGGTTTCCACCCTCGGCCTAGACCGATTCATCCGGGCCTACCTCGACGACATCTACATCCTCAGCCCGGCCGACTTGGCACTGGAGCAGACCCTGGGCTTCTTTGGTGAGCGGCAGCCATCCATCCGCCTCAACCCAGCCAATTGCAAGATGCTCGGTCTCTCGGTCTTGAGGACATCCCGGCCATTTGCCTTAGGATGCTGGGAACCTGCGTGGGGAGCACACATAGCCGGGGAGCGTTTCTCCCGGAGAAGACCAACCATGAGGCCACCACCGTTGCCAAACTCATCAACCTGCCCCACCGCCACGCTCTCCTTGTCCTAAGGGTGTGCGTGCAACAGAACGTACGATGTCTGCAGCGATCCCTCAAATCGGACGACCCTTGTTCAACACCTCTGGGACAAGCTGGGCACCGTCCTACGGGACGCAGTGGCCAGGATCAGAGGCCTCCCCCGCCCCACCGACCGCCTCGACGCCACACTCATCAACCTGCCGATCAAAATGGGCGGGCTGGGGATCCTGTCCTACAAGATAGTCGCACACCTTGCATACAGCGCAGCATCAGAGGCGACGGACGTCACCCTATCCCCCGTCCTCACACCCGAATCCCTCCCGGCCATCACCCAACTCACCACCCAATGACAACGCTGCCGGGAGCTCTTTGCTTGGACCAGTGAGGCGCTGTTGGGCTCGCTAACCCAGAGCAAGCCAAGACCATCACCGAGGCATTCCTCCAAGCTAGGCAGGGTCTGGCTCATCACTATACCGTTCCTGCCCTCCCTGTTCCTCACCGATTTTGAGGTCGCTGTCGTCTCTCCTTGCAACTGCGCACACTGGCCGGCGAACGCGAGGCATACTGCACCAACCGCGGTGAGGCAAACTCTTTGGGCACCCCGAGATCTGCCTTCCGAAAAAGACCGCGGCGCGTGGCCGGCCACGAGGGTGCGAAGCGCAACAGCGGACAGGCTGTTGCATCTACCCCCGGAACCCAAGTACGGCTTGAGGCCCCGGGATACCAGACACCAGACCGGTCGACGCAACGACATCCAGGTCCACATTGCTTGGGTCCCAGACCACGGGCTAGCCAATTCTGAGTACGATCTCACAGTTGTATCGCCGGCCAGGAAGGACTCCCGCATTACCAGCCTCCCAGAGGAGGACAACAACCCATGCCGGCTGGTCAACTAGTGCCTCGGACTCAGTGTCCGGTCACGAGATCCGTCACCGTCCCAGCAGCAACCTCCCTTTCCACCCTCTTGTCTTCCCTCGGTGGTATGATGAACGGCAGCACAACTAAGGTCTATGCCTCCTGGAACCGGGTAATGACTCGGCGACCGTACTACCTCTTCTCAAACGGCTGAGCCTCTTCCTCCTGAAAGCGAGGGTCCGCAGCGTTGAGCTATAAGGCATACATATCACCATAGAGCATCGTATACTAGGGCAGACACGCTATGCACCCCCTAAACCCTTAATCCTCTGGTCCTCAGCCATGATCTCCCGTCCGTTCAAGATGGCTATTAGCGCCCGCTGCACCTATGCTGGCCCTTCGTCTCCCTCCCCTCCCCCCCCCCCCCCCYSCCCCTTCTCTCCGGGATCCCCAGACCCGCGACTCTACCTCAAGCTACTCTTATGCTTCACGTACATCCCGTGCCCTATAATGCAAAATCGATCTCACCCGGACATTGACAACAAACCGTCCGATAGTCTCCCTATGTTCCCCATTTATACTTTGGAACCCGTCGATGTATGCCCTCTCGTAGCGGTCGCCCCCCCCCCCCCGGTTTCTTGTTGGCAGGCCCCACGTCGATGGCATGTAGAGCTACGACGACCGTGGGTCCCTGCCCCTTGTGAAACTCTGGTAGGCACGGATCATCCAGAAGGACGGATGTCTGCGAAGATTTAGTGCCGGATTCGTGCTGATCGTGTTGATTTCATGGCGGGGTATGTGAAGTTCGTTGAGAGGTCATCAACGCGCGACAATGACATATACCCACCGACCATCGCCTACCACCGGCCATCCACCCTCCGTGGCGTTCCGTGCTTTCCCTAACAAGCCACCAAAACCAAACCCAACACAAACCATCGACAACTACCTTTGCCTCTCGTCCTTTCAACCACCTCGCATCCCGCAACCAAGCCGTGCCCGAGCGCCCCCCCCCCCCCCCCCCCCCCCCCCCCCCCCCCCCCCCCCCCCCCCCCCCCCCCCCCCCCCCCCCCCCCCCCCCCCCCCCGGCGGAGAATCACACGATCCTTTCCACCCCAATCAAAAGCCTTCGCCTCTCTGTACGTCGGCGGACGTCTTCTGTCACGGCAGAAGTCGGCGATGCTCGCCCGTCGCCGTGCGGGGCCAAGTCTCGTACCATCCCACAAGTCCCACCCTCGCAGTGAATCATGACGAGTCTGGCCGTCCAAACATTTCCCCTGGCCCTCAGCCGGCTGATTCCGGGTGCATACCGCCGCGGAAGCGCCGTCGTGGTCGACCTGGATCTCTTGCCGCAATGACCGCCGAGGAGTAACGTAACTCTATTCTGTTCGCTTCAGCGAAATGGCCATAAGTCGGCCCTGGCTGTTCGCGCCCTGACTTCCTCGTTGTCAAGGTGAAGCACATCACCCAGTAATGGGGTACCGCACCATGGTCGCCAACGCTCTGCACACGCAAGGTCAGGACCAGACCCGGAAAGACGAGGCCGCCGGGACGCGTATCGAAGGACGTTCTCTCGTCTCTGATGGATCCGGGACAAGACTGGGCGTTCCTCCGAGGTTTGTGATTCGGCTTGACCGTGACCTGATCATCTCCCGCATACATCGATGTTACTTGGAGCCGCTCGAAGGCTGGTACGGAAATCGATCCTTAAAATGTCGAGCGATCTCATCTCGCCGGGCGAACCAAACACCTTCCTTTGCTTTGGCGTACTCGATGAACTTTCTCAGTCCCGCCAGTCGCGCCGGTCGCCCAACGATGCGGCAATGCAGCCCGATCGACATCATCTTGGGTGATCCGTCCAAACCCTCCTGGTACAGCTCGTCAAAGGCGGCGATGAGGTACTGGGCAAAGTGATCAGGGGTGATGAATGCCTGACAAGTCACGTTCTTGTAGTCGTTGCAATCTAGCGACTGAGGCAGTCAGAGGCTCACGCGCTTTTGGACCGGGCCGTCAAGAAGACCTTACGTAAGGGACGAGCAAGAGACCCTCATCCGCCTTGCCTCCAGGCATCGGAACCCTTGACAGTGTCTCAGCAGCACGCTCTGTCAAGATCTGACTCAACAAGTGATACTGTACTCGTACGCTTCGTCGAAGGTACTACACTTACCAGTGGGGAAGGTCGTCGCTGTAATCGTCGCACCAGTACTCCAGAGGGATGTTCTCCTCCCGGAACACTCTGGCGACGAGGGCACGCGAGCGGGGACTTGCCTGTAAACCATCAGCATCAGGCATGGAAAGAGCTGTCGCTGCCAACCTTCGTGCCGACCATACCGTAGTACCTGTATGTCTCAGTGAAACCCGAAGCCGCTGACTCACCATCCCTTTGGCGGTCCACCGGACGCCTTAGCGATAGCTGCTCAAATCAGTCTGACCCAAATGACAGATTCGATTCAGGCTTGCCGCCCACCTCTGATAGTCTTGCGGACATTTTCCTCTTCCTCCTCAACTGTCCATGCGGACCTGTCGATCCATCGCCACCCATGGCTCGCAAATTCGTGACCGCCCTCTCTGAGTGCCTCACCGACCTCCGGGTTCATCTTCAGTGCCTGGCCGACGGCGTAAACGGTGCAAGGGATCCTGTGCTTCTCGAAGAGACGGAGTATGCGCCAGACACCCGACCTCGAGCCGTACTACGCAGTTGTGAGTCGGAGGGTTCTGTACGGCCAGAGACGACAGACCTCGTAAAGGGATTCCATGTTTACATCGCGCTGCCCGATGTGCGGCGTCACACCGGGACCTAGCTCTAAGAATTGTGAGCGTTGTCCTGTGCATATTTGCACTCAAGGACGACCTACCGCTGGCAAGAACCTCTGTCGTGTCGTCCCCATTGACGGGTGTAAGTTCCTACAAAAATGAGAATCCCGTCTCCCGTACAGTACCAACTCACACTACCCTCCTCGTAGTTCACGACCTAGGTTCATATCAGCTTTTGCCCCAACCGCTCGGATCGACGCACCAAGCTGATCGCGATCTTCGCTCCACCAGGCCATTTCGGGTCGGGAGGGAACCGTCCGTAGCCCACAATATCCCGAGGGCCGTATTCCTCTGAATTGGTCGCCATGTCGCTGTTTCCGGAATTCAGGTATGAAGGCGAACTTCAGCTGTGGGGAAAAGACACTTCACCCGGACGAAGCCGAATGAGCTCTTTGCGGTTATAAAGTCGCAATGACACCTCCCTCTGGGCCCGAAGGCAGTGCTCGTTGCAAGGACCTGCCATTGCGCCGCCTGTTGTTGCCGTGTCTAACCGTCGTACTTTTGGCGCCAATTCCCGACGAACGGAGCAGTCGCGGAAAACCGACCAAGCCCCACCCTGCCCAGTCGGAAGTCCACATGGCAACTCCGATTTCGCTGGGTCGAATTGACCGTTCCTGCAAAGAATTGCTGCAGCAAAGCAAACTCCACCGACCTGCTTTGCATGGCCGGTATCGTCGACGCAAGCAGGCTGGTCCTCAGGGTGAGTCATCATCTCATGTGGAGTGATTGAGTCCTGCTGATCCGGACTATTAGCGACGCATAGCCTTGCAGTCGCACCTCCACCACCAGTCTCCGACGATGCCAAGCCTGTCCAGCCAGCAACCCGACCTCGACAGGATGCGACGCCGTAACTTCAGTCGCAAGATGGCTCACTTCCTCGGGTTCATGGCCGTCTGCAGGTGATTCGAGGGGTTTCATCATCTTCGCCGCGCTCGGCCTGCCCCGACTCATGAACGCCGCGGTCCTCGACGTCTTCTAGAGTCTCGTCGAGACAAGGCTAATCACTTTCACGGTCCTCAACGCGAGTCATGCCCTGGTCTTTTGGTTTCCGTATGACTGTTCGCTGACTGGATTCAGGCCGTTTCGATGTACATGCGTTACCCTCAGAATGTCAGCCAGCACCCCAGAAGCCCTTCCGTCCCGTTGGTGCTGCCGTTCGGCAAAGGCTACCCCAGCAAGCCCCGTTTCGGCTCGATCGTTGCCGCCTGTCTTGCCTACACGTTGTTGCTGTTCTGGACCACCTAGCAGGGCGCTACGATCCTGCAGCCGCTCGTCCCCGCCGCATGGACCATCTTCATCAGTGTGGACCCTCGCCTGCAAGAGAGAGAGAAGATGTTACCCTCTAACCCTTAAGGCCAGAGACGAGTGATAGCACAACACCTAGGAATACAACGGCAATCAAGAACGTGGAGAAGGGACGGCAGCGCTGTGGACATGGAGGTGGTTGGTGCTCTCTGGGACAAGTACGCAACAGGGGCCGGAGACCCGTTTGGCACGACTGATGGCCCAAGCTCGGGCGACATCTCATCCGAAGAGGAGATCATGGCTGCCCTCAACACCTTCAAGCCGGACACCTCGCCAGGCCTGTCTCCTTACTGACAAGAGAACAATAGCTGACTAGGTAACCTTCACTCTATTGTCCATGAGACCGCCACTGCACGGTCTTCCTCGGTCATGCCGTAAGAGCGCCACCATAGCTTCAGCTCGAGCCGGCTGACAGTCTGGCACCGCCCTCGCAGCAACCTCCCCTTCCACCCCATCGTCTTCTCCCTCGATGGCATGATGAATGGCAGCACCACAAAGGTCTTTGCCTCCTGGAAACGGGTAATCACACGCGGGACATACAACCTGATGCTCAAACGGTTTGCCTTTGCCTTTTGCAGGCGAGGGTCCGCAGCTTTGAGCTATAAGACGTTGATAACACCGTAGAACTCCGTAGACCAGACAGACACGCTATGCACCCCCTGCACCCCCTAACCCCCTAACCGTGTCTGGACCGTTGTCTAGAAGTTTCCATCATACCCCCGGCTGCGGCAGCAGGAGATTTCAAGGCATTTTGAAGTGCACGCGTGCTGTGTCGTACGCTTCCATGAGCCGTCGGTCGACTCTTTAGACTCGCTGTGCTCCACCCAACCGTTAATCCCAGAGTGCATGGACCATCATCATTGGGTAAATCACTATCGCTTTCGCCTGCTAAGGTCGCGTCACTCTCCATTGAAGGGAGCTTAGTCCACGTGAGACTCCTTGAAGCTTGGTCGGACAATCCAGGCGCTGTAAATATCACAGGTCAGTCAAACAACACGGATGGCGCTCCTGCTTTGCAACTCACTCCCAGTATTTGGCAATGCACGGATCATATGAATCCCCGCCAGTCCGTTCCTTGAGCTTTGGAATGGCCACCGATGAAGGCGAGTTGGGAGAGACACCCGCATTAGAAATGGTTCGGGCTAACCACGTGGCGACGTGGACTGCAACGCACAAGTTGAGCCACGCTTAGTCTACCGTGGTCCACTCACAATCGGCCTCGCCTGGATGCTCTCCAGCGGCAAATGGGCCCTTTGTGTTCTTGAGGGCGTCGGTGATTGGCCCCCGGATGAGAGCTCCGACAGCGTTCCAAGCCGACCGGCACTGATTGTAATGTGCTTCACGAGTCGTTGACTGGATAAGCTCCCATGGTCAAAGTCTGTCCTCAACCACAACGTAACCAAGACATACGTCGGGGCTCCCACAGTAAAAGTCGAACATTTGCTGGTTTTCGGCCCGCTTCTGGGTCAAAAATTCCTGGTATTCTGTGGGCGCCATCTGAATGAGGCTTGGCGGAATTCAGCAAGATGGCACCGACAAGGGTGACTAGTAACTCGGATACGCTTGCACTTACTTCTCCAGGGCCACTTGCCTTTCTGCGAAGAAATTGCCAAGCAAGCCCGACGACTTTTCTTTGTGTTCCGCTTCGTCGATCGACAATCCCTGGATGTTGCCGACCTCGTGTACCTAGGTTGTGTTCAGTCAATCGAGCATTCCCGGGGCACCCGATGGCTCTGCGACTCAGTAATGGCTCACCTTCTCAATGAGGCCTACATCGAAGGTCCCAGAGGCAGGGCATGGTAGAGGCGCAAGGCGAATCAACTCTCTTGTGGAGGTCTGCCAGGCCGGGAATTAGCGACCGATGATAGGGCGGACAAAAGGATTTGAGCAAGCAATGGAGCGGAAGATGTCCGGAATGAGAAGAGGGAGAAGTACGAGAAGTACCGAGAGTAGGGCATGAGGCGGAAGGCAGTTCCGTTGTCACAGGTGGAGAAGAGGCAGCAAGGACTGACGATGGAATCGACGAAATTCCTGCCGTCTACTTGAAGGACAGGCAGGGTGCCATTCGGATTGACCTTGAGGAACTTGGGGTCGAAATTGCCGCCCTAATTCTGCTTTATATGGTTGAGAAAAAAGGATTGGTGAACTGACCTTCAGCAGTTCGATGCTGATCCACTCAACGTCTTCCTTCTTGTAACCGAGCTCGAACTGGGCAAGCTTGGGGACATTGGCCCAAGTGGACTCCCAATGTTCGTAGAGCTCTTCGGCACGCGTCAGCACCGCGCCATGTACCGCGAAGCAGTGCGAAACACGCTCACTGATGTGAGGCATGGAGACGGTCATGATGCAGGAGTTAGGTTCGAAAGGACGGTAAGCCGGCGCCATGGATCGTGACGAGGACGAGACGGCCATTATATATGCCACGAAACACGGCACGAAGTCGGTATGCGCGGCGTCCTTCTGAAGCCCGGCGTTTGGTTGACGCCCTGATTATTCAGCTTGATCTCGCCACGCGGAATATGACTGGCCTCACGATAACGAACTGCAACGTAGATGTTGTCCCGGAATTTCCGACGACCGGCGTTTGGCGTCGGGGCCTATTATTCAACTCAAGTCGCTTGCAGGGCCTGGCCTCGAGAGCGCATGTGCTGTATTCTATGCAGCATATGTCTATGCAGCACATGCGCTGCACCATGGCGGAGGGTCCGGAAACCGGTTGGCAAGACAAGCCGAAGACAATTGATGTCGTTTCCTTGCGCAAGACTACGTTGCAACGTCTGCATGCGTCGGGGTTCACGACAGCCGGCATTTGGTGAGGGCTTATTATGCAGCTGAAGTTGGTTCCGACAATTATGGCCGTCACGGGATTTGCATCAACAAGCCGAAGCCAACATTGTGCGTCCAACTGCTCAGCGGGCTCGCGCGACGGAGTGTTTACCGCAACAACGCGCAGGTCTGCGCGCATATCCCGAAAGGAACCGAAACTGATGCATTCCCCGTGAGTTTTAGATAATAAGGAAGCCTTCCTAAGAGATTTTGACTTTTGCGCGGTATCAAGAAACCACCGAAGATGCCATTGCCTCGTCATAGGAAGAACAACTTCTGGAGTGGGACTTAGGAGAGGCAAGATAACACGGCAGAGATAGGAGAGGATGGTCGAGAGAGTGCGGTCTTTTTCTATACGACGAGCTTATGTGAATCAAAAGCAGGGGTCAGGTCTGCTCCCGAGGACTCAGAAGCGGAATGAAAGGACTCTGCCGCGGGGCCGCGGCCTTTGGCCGGGGCTGATCCCGTTGCTTAAGCCGGTGGCGACGTGCTGCAACATCGTCATCCCCGGAGTTTCCGACGACCGGCATTTGATCAAGGCTTACTGCATCTTTCGCTCAAGTTGTTTCGGTCAACTACGGTCGTCACGATGATTGCATCTCGTACACAAAGACACATCCTGCCCAACCGCACAAAACCCCTTGATCGCCTCACTCACTGTTCACAACTGCTCTCATGACTTTGCGGCAACTCTCTACACCTTCTCTCCAAGAGCATCCCGAGCCGGTTGCCTTTCTCCGGCCCGTCGACAGCTCCAGCTCGATCCTTCCTACGTACACCGGCGCGTCAAACCCTTCTCCTCCGGCCTACAATGAGGCCGGTTCTCCCACCAACATGATTTCCCCATCCCAAGTTGTAGCTCACCTTCGACTAATGGCGGCATATGTCAGGTTGCAACAAGAAGTGGAAGCTTTATCCATCTCCTGCTGCCACAAGCAAGGACGTGCGGAGACCTGTCAAGCCCCTGGTTGCCCCGGCTACCTGACGACAGAGTGCAAACGTGCGTTGCTCATCGAGATGGCGGTATCAAGGTTCAACATCTGGCTCAACAAGCTCGTCGCTCAGGGGAAGACTTCGATCCCGCCATTGGACGTACTGTTCATATGGTCGACCTATCTGGGTAACCCCAGGTCGTGAGTGCTCAGGCGCTGTTGACGGGATCAATGTTCACGTAGCAGTTACGTAGCAGACTGCAGACTCTTGGGGTCGATGCATCCCAGCAACCTCTTTCCGAATTTTCCTATAGAGCGGATTGTGCGAACTGATGGCGACTACGATGATCACTGACTGATAATCCCACAGGTATCGCAGGATTCCCCGTCCTCGAATTTTGTCTCTGACGACGCCATCGACTGGAAGAGGGAGACTGGTTCCATCTTCTCCCCCTTGGAAAACCTCAAGTCCCTCAAAACAGCACCGCTCAGCTGCCCTCGATGTGACTCCGTCTTCTCGCATCGTCAGTTACGCATCTTCTCCCTTCGCCTTGACGGCAGCTCATGCTTTGCGAACAGCATGGCTTCTGCCCAGCGGCGAAGGCTACGCTCAGCATCGATTCGTCTCAGACTGCCCATCCTGTCATTTGCCAGTGACCAAGGAAGCGATCGGGGTTGGTCATCTAGTACGAGAGCTGGTCGGCGTTTACGAAGCCACCGATACAGACTTGGCGTGAGTTTTGGGTGAGCTTCCCGCGAACAGGACTCGTTGTTGATGGAACATGCTGTAGGCGCAGTATTTTCGGAGTCGGCTGGGCCTATCACCCCCTCAATTTATTGAGTTGGAAACTACTGACGACGCCGGAAAAGATCCGTTTCTTGGGAAACCGGTGGCGCTGGAGTCGGAAATATGCCGTGACCGAGTTTGAAAGCTTCCATATGCTGGGATATAGGTGTATGGACTCTGCGGGCATCGCACATGTACTTGGCAAATACGCGGGGTTCACGAAAGCGAGTGTTCACCTGGTACCATCAGTGGGTTACTCGTTACTCGGAACCCAAGCCAGCACTGACTGTAGCAGGCTCTCCGCTACTCGACGTTCATCATGGACCTTGCCCAAACTGGCTGGCTTGCTCCAGAGACATGGCTGTCAAACTCAAACGCCATCCCACACATGATCCAGGCATACTCAAAGTTAGTTCGTCGAGCACACGCACATCTGAGATTGGTAATGACTCTGCCAGTTTCCTGATTCTCCACAAAGAGTCCAACTCGCTGTGCGTGCCGACTTTGGGCATTGAGCTCGTTTGGGACACATGTTTGCATATGGCTTCAAAGTATCGGTACGCTGGGCTTAACTGGAGGGTACTGACTTTGTAAGGAAAGATACGGAAGCAGTTATCGGCAAAATCCTAGACCGGTCAGTTGCTCTTGAGGTCACGTTGCTGATGGGACGCAGGGCAGACGCTGTGGATGAGGGAGCAATGAAAGCGGCCATCCACTCCACTTCTAGGAGATGGAAAGTGGGGATATCTCCCTGTAAAAATGTCGTCAAGCTGAGTTTCACAGAGCTGCTTCGGCACCTCGTACACAACTTCTGGTCAAGCCACCACCGAGACCCCAAGGAGCTTCAGGAAGCTTGCAACTGTGCTTCGCCAATCTCTTGGTCGACCAACTATTCAGCTTCCTCAAGAAAGTGAGATGATGGCCACGATGGTTGACAGCCCGCTCTCCCAGCTTTCCGGGAGAGCCTCCATCACCATATTGAACGATTCGAAGACGGTATCAAGGCCACGTCGAGGTGAGAAAGTCTACAATCGGAGCCAACAGACGCCTCCCAGCATTATTGGACAAGTCAACGCGCAGGCCGCACTTGGGTTCGAAGCTCACCCGACCATTCCTATCTCGGGTGCTCCGCATTCTCAATGGACCCAGTTCGGTCCCGAAGGATACCCTTTGACCCCGTCATATCTCACCGCAAGCGGAAACCACTTGGACGCAGGGGCGCTTGCGGGACCTCTCCAAAGAACGCAATTGTTCCTGTAAGTAAATACTCAGAATCATGCCCTGATAGTGAAGACTGACCATCCGTCTTTACAGCGAACCGGTCAGCGATACGGACGGATACTCGTTCTGAAGAAGGACGTGAAGGTCTCCCAGTGAAAGGGACAAATGCGATGTTGGCTTTACGGACTACGGGTGTTGCCTGACGAGTTGTACAGTAGATTCAGAAACTTTGTATAGATCATCCAAGGCCACCATGCAAAACGCTCTCTCCCCAGGATCCCGACGCACAGTAGGTGAACATCACACTCTTTCCACCGGGCTGATACGATCTATCGCAACCACCACCTTGGAGACGGCACGCTCCTCTGGACGGTTTCTAAATCTCGACTACTACTCGAAATACTCTAATGGTTCGCATTCTACTAGAGATCAATATGCGAATTTGTCATCCCGTCTATTTTCTGAAACCATCACGGTACGGTCCTGCTCGGTCATGCCGTAATGGACGCGACCATGGCTTGGATCGAGCCTGCTGCCAAGCGAGCACGGGACCGAGTAGTCTCAACAGAAGGTTCAGGACAGACTGGCATAATGATCACCTGGGAGTACGCCGTGATGCGGGTATGTTACGAACGTAGTGGGGATTGCATCGATCTTGACCCGCTCGAGCTGCTCTAATATACCTCTGTAGACTGTTAAGTGCGCCGCATAGATGCTCCGCCGCACGGTCCTCATGCTGTGCTGTGAACACTGCCACTGCTCGAGCATGCTGACAGGGTATCATTACTCGATCTGGTTTTTCTTCGGACCAGTCAGGCGGATTTGTTCGGCACTTCGCTATGCGTCACCACTGTATTGCGAAAAGACACGGTGTCTCTTCACGGTATGCGAAACTGATGTAATTTGTTTGGGCTGGGTATCCTTTGTCTTCTAAGCTCCTCTGAATCTATTGGTTTTCGCATCCCGGTCTGCTTGCACCTGCTTGTTGCCCTCATCCCTCGCCCTACTAACACATCGAGCCATAGAATATGCATCCTTCCATCTATGACGCCATTCTACCCAAGAGAGTGTCCTTTTAACCCTGACTGTGTCTACTGAACCGGTCGCCAGCTTCTTCAATCCCTCAAGGTTGACCCGATCCAGTCGATGCACCGACACCTCCGGGACGGCGTGTAGAATAATGCTCACGAGAAGCAGAAATTTGCGCTTCCGCTGCAGACGTTTCTTGAGGGCGCATTGGGTCGTTAGGTCCGAAGGCAATCCGGAAGTCGGGCTCGTCAAAACAATTCGAAGATTCTTCTCTGCTCGGTACGAGGATGCAGTGCTGGATCAAAGTTGGGACGCCTGCGCTGCAACGGCTTCATCATTCAATCAGGATATTGTCTCGTGTAAATACTCACGTCTGCAAATGCTTGATAGGCTTCCAGTAGGCGGAGTTGGTGGGAACAGACAGCGTCATAGATCTTTCGTCGAGCGTTTGCAAAACCCGTAAATGCTCCAATGATCCCTTTGCTTTCGCCGGCGGAGGACATTGCTGTTGTAGGGTATGAACCGGCTAGGTGTGCATCGATCTCGACTACTACTCGAGCTACTCTTATGCTTCCCACTCTTCTAGAGAACAGTAGGCGACTCTCTCATCCTCTCTAAGTTTCAGGTAACCGCCACGGCACGGTCCAGTCTCGGTCATCCTGTAGTGGATGCCACCGTGGCTTGCCTCGAGCCTACTGATAACCGAGCACATAACCGAGTCGTCTCAACAATTGCCACATCCATTTCCTCTCCCACCAAACCTCGAGAGGGGTCAGCAAGGGTTTCGGATGCGAGGGCGCATGCCGAATGCCGCTCGTGAGATCCCGGGCCTCGAATGCGTCGAGTAGTACCATCCCCTTGGATTCGGAGGGCCGATCCACCTCGTTGGATCCGCGGCCTCGATCGGTGTCGACCAAGCTCCCCGAGGGTGGGGCCATGGTCACGGACAGGAGGTGCCGGTCTTCCGGGCCGTCGAGATTTATCTGATTGGTGGGGACATGAGAATAGCTCCCGAGGGTTACAAAATCACCTCGGATTCCCGATTTCTCACCTTTATAAGCAGCCTAGGCTGTCAGCATGCTCGAGCAGAGGCAGTGTTCACAGCACCGCATGAAGACCGTGCGGCCGCGCATCTATGCGGCGCACTTAACAGTCTACAGAGGAATAATAGAGCAGCTCGAGCAGGTCGAGATCGATGCATTCCCCACTGCGTTCGTAACAGCCTTGAATCCGTCCTCAGAGTGAATGCGGGCTTCAAAGTCGAAAAAAGCTCATCGCCCTGGATATTGGGGTTCCACTTGAGGTAAGCACACATCTCCCGCTCCATCTGGTTGATCTCCTGGAGGGCAAACATGTTTTGTGCGACCATGCCCCACGAATACTTCGCGTACGTTTCATCGCAGATGACCTTTCCACGCGATCATGAAGGACGAGACGAAGAGTCGGTGCCCAGACGAGCCCCGGGCGGGAGGGAAACCTCGTTTTCAATCGCTGCAGCAGTACCTGAACGGTAAAGGATGGGAAGGTCGCTGAACGATTCGTGCCTACCTCCCCGTCCAATTTGTTGGACGGGCACGTCGATAGCATCGAAGAGAAGAGAGGATCAAAGGGCAAAGGTTTTCGACCATGGCAAGATAGGACTGTCGCGTGACGAGTAGACGAGTCATTCCAACATTCCACTCGGTGCCTCGCTAGGAACAGAGAAGAGAGAGACCCCGTGCATCTTGACGAACTAAGTGATGAGCCAGTGAACAAACCGAGGCAGTCACGAGCCCAACAGGACCGTTATCGCCGAATACCCAGCAACGCCTTTTGGAACCGGGGACAGCTTCAAGAGGCACACTTGAGGGGTCGCCCCAGAAGCCCGCGAACTTGATTTTGAAGAACAGCGAGTATGCCACTAAGTCGTATGGCTCACATGTCAAGAAGTGAGGAGAGGTACGAATGCTGTCAGTGCTTCTGGAAATGAGTCTCGGACCTGCACGGGTTCCCGAAAGATGTACCCTGCAGTCCGTAACCTGAGATCCTGCTGAACCTGAGTACTCCCTGCAAACCCTCGCCGATGCTGTCAACCTCCATGGGGAATACCCAGCGTAGTCAAAGCAACGATGCGAAGCCAGATTGCACCAGTCTAATAGTGAGATGGTGGCGCTTTGGGTGGTCGGGCTTTAGGGACCTACGTCTTGGGTCTGACAGCGCTCCGAGGCAGCAATTTATTAGGGATCAAGCAGCGGACTCTGGTCCTCATCAAGCCTAGGGAGAGCCGACTGACTAGCAGAGAGTAGACTGGCGCCCGCTAGTACCGTTTTCAAAGACTTGCAACTCATCTTGCTTCCCTCTCCATCTGTGCAGTTTTGCTCGGGCTGTTAAGCTGAGCCGATTATCATCCTCTCATGGCAGAGTCGCCCTTTGGCATACAGTCGCCAAGGGAGGTGCTTTGGGACACTTGCTAGGCGAGAGAGACGCTGTTGAAGACGATATCCTCACTAGAGAGACCGCCCGGTGTTCTTGGGATTTTGGTGTCGTTTCTGCAGCCCTGAGTCGGTCAAAACAATTAAACAAAATTTCATGTCGCTGTCGGACTCTGAACCACGAAGCGAAGAGGCCCGGCATGCCAGAGCGTCATTGTTCCATTAAACCGTGAAGCGACATGCCTTGTGTTCTCCGATGACCAGACCCTCAGAGGCAGTGCCTCGCTGTTAACTAATCGAGATGGACCCAGCTCTCTGACCGCATCCGCTGGATCAGACCCACGATCGCTCGTGCGCCGCTTCCCAAGAACACCTACCACCTACCAGTCAGCAGCATCTCGAACATACGAATGTCCTCCATGCCGCAAGCGTCCCCCCCCCTTTCTCCGCCCCCCGGGGCGATACGCTGAGCGAAGTCACGTGGCTCCCTCGTCCACATTTTCCGACATGAAAATGATCATTTCGTCATCATGTCATTAAGGGGAAGCTTCCCACCAGGGGGGTCCCATCAATGTCACCCTGAGGTTCGTCTGCTTTTGGCGCCGAGCGGTCGTTGGGAGGGACATCAAAGTGAGCGTTGGAGTCGGCCTCCCTGATACCCCAGTTCCGCTTTCGGTACTCCGACATCAAAAGGGCGGTCTCCCTTGCACCACTTCGCACCGGGTTGTCCGCGATGGCGCTCCAGATGCCTGGGCACCACGATCTTAGCTTCGAGTGCTTTCTGGCAGCAGAGCTCGCGGGCTAAAGTGAGCCGACCGCGTTGCAAGGCTGATTGTTAGGCCATGTCGCGTGTCAACCTCCTGGTCGGTCCAACCGGTCGACACGGCGCAAGCACCAACGCCGACCTTCTCACCGATCCACCGGAGTTTGAAGGTCTCACGGATGGTGACAACGAGACGTTGATGGCGTCCAAGCGTGTCTCGGATCCCGAGCCAATATCTATCACTGACGCCGACATGTATGGTCGACCGAGGGATCGTCGTAGTCACGCGGCCGACATTCTTGCGCCGGCCAGAGACACCCTTTTCAGGATGCGCCCTTCCCCGACGAGGCGTTCATTTATATGTCATGCATCGCCAACAAACCCTGTGTTTCCAGTGCCACGCTCACGCCGAGGACGATCAACGTGCCTCACGATCGGCTCGAGAGGGGACAGGCAGCCATAAATTGCTCTTGCTCTGTGACTCAAGCAGAATGGTCACCGCGTTGTCATCGTCATGCATGGTCGGTAATTGGAGTCGGCCCGAGCTGATGGTAGACGAGTTCAAGCACTGGGTTCACTCTATTGTACTAGAGACCGCCACTGCATGGTTCCGCTTGGTCACGACGTAATGGACGCCACCATGGCTTCAGCTCGATCCCGCTGACAATGGTGGACCATACGCCCTTCACCTGAGGGACATTGACGGTTCAACCACTCTCTCAACCGGTCTGATCGTTACTCTCACGCAACCTCGGGTGCGAAAGTTGGAACGACTCGGTCATGTGCTCGCTTGTTCGAAGCTCGAATGAACTTTCACTGTTACTCTACTCTTCGCTGGATCAGTTACTTATATATCTATATATCTTTCGGAGCCTACAACAATTATCACCAATGGACCGTCACAGGAGGGGAGTGGGATGGAGGAGAAGGTCGAGCTGGGCAAGTCTGACGGGAGGGTGTACTTCCTTGCCTGAAGTGCCATGACAACTGCATGAATCTAACGTGCTGTAACATCGACAGTGGTGTGACGTCCTCTCCGACCTCCAATAGTCGTCTTTCGACCAATGAATATCTAGTAGGAGGCCCTGGAATGATTGTAGAGATGCTTAGATGACGACACGGTTAAGAATGCAACTCAAAATGCATGACTGTAACGCTCTACTTCTACAATCTACCCAACGATCCGATCCTCAAGCCTGCGGGTTGTCCGCTGGCTGGGCCTTCTCCTCATCTCTCATCTCCTGCCTCGCCCAGCGAACCCGCACCTTCCCTTCAAATGACGCCAGCTCGGGCGCGACGAAGATTGTCCCGTCAAAGCACTTCCAGAGGGTCATAACGCTGACATAGAGCCAGTGGAGAGCGACCTGGACGGAGAGGATCGTGCCTAGAACTTTGAACGCCGGGGAGTTGAGTTCGCTCGCGAGCGTGGTGGTCGCTGTGGCGAACACGCCGATGGGGAAAGTGATCGCCCAGAGACCGATGGAGAATCGGGAGTGGTGGAAAAAGTCGCGGCAGGTCGGGAGGTGGTCGAGGATCATGGCAAAGGCGAGGATGTACCAGCAGAAACCGAGACCCCATAGGATCAGTCCAGCTATGAGACCGCCAGCGTACACAGCGTCCGCAACGTTCTGCATGCTAATAGCGGCAGCGGCGGTTGAAGGGTCACTGGGAGGGGCGATGCTGAAACCGACGCCATAAGAATAGGCGAGCTCGCGAACAACCTTGCCGAGAAGCATGATGCCGAAGCTGCCTTGTCCGCACGGACCGAGGGGGAGGAAGGCGGATGGAAGCGCACCCGTTGGAGGAACGCCCCAGATTACGGTCCTGTAGATCCAAAGATTGATGACGAACATGGCGAGGGGAACACCAGTGCCCCAGATGACGTAGGAGACCATGATGGTTGATCGGGCGAGGACAGGGTCGAAGGGCGCCAGAGCGGAAGAGACTACACCGCCAGACGCAGCAGCAACGACCGAGGACACAATGGGAAGGAGCCACGCGGCGGCCATGGTTTGGGGCGTGTGCTTCTGGCGGGTAAACATCATGAAGACCATGCCGAGGTTGACGAGGATGGAGAGGACTACGTCAATCCACCACAGGCAGAGCGCGAATTGGGCCCAGCGGTAGCCCCAAGCCGGAACACAGACGAAGCTGACCATGTTCTGGAAACTAATCAGCGGGGATTGCTGCGTTGCGCCTCAAAATTACTCACTACGATGGTCGCGAGACCCATGGGGAGACAACCCCAAAACAAACCCGCAAGGGTGTGTTTACCGACTGCGCTGAAGACTCCTTTGTACCGCACATATCGCGCGATGTTACCCAGCGAGAGGAGGACAAAGACCACCACGTTGAGGATGAAGATGATTGTGCCGAGGATTTGCAGCCAGCGGGCATTGTAGGGGAGGTTGTGCAGGAGTATGGAGGTGATGCCGGTGCCCATGTTAATGGAGAAGAAGCTAGGGGGGAGGTTGAGACATGCCTTTTCCAGTCGCTGGACGAGTGTTGGGCGTGGTTGGGAACGTGTTTGGGGTGGTTGGCCCCCGGATAGGAGCGTTGTTTGATAGGGAGCAATGGTGGAGGTGGAACAGGAACGGTGGGAAGAGGACGAGACGGCTTCGACTCCTATTCCCCCGGTGAGCGATCTGTCGAGAGGGGGTGGAGAGGTTGCCATCCCCGGTGTGACAGGTGAGGCGAGGTCGGAGATGGTGCAAGGATTGGAAGGATTGGAGGTTGTGGGTGGCAAATTGATGGACGCGATGGTGCCCGCGATGGGTCTGCCCCGTGGGAGTGGACGGAGATGTTGGGACGGGGGTTGGTGTTCACAGAATTGATTCGGTGAGGCGACCGCGCTCGTTCAGCGTGCACGCGCCCTCAAGTACTCTGCCCATGTCTGGGCGTTTCCGAACGACAAAGAGCAAATACGAATAGACCAGACCCGCGCATGTCCGAATGGGCTTGTGGAATCCCAGCTTCAAGTCCCAAGTCCGTTCTTGTACGTGGGTCACAAGCCAATTCATAGGGGTGTATCGTGATGACAGAGCCTCAAATCCCCCTTCGTAGTACAACGCTCCATAGATCGTGGTTGTGATTCCGAACAGGCAAAAGTCCGAAATCGGTTAGCCAAGGTAGGAAGGCAGAGGACGGCAGAGGATGGCCGGGAGCAAAGGTTGTGGATTTGAATTCGGAACGGGCCACGTTGCGGCAGTTTCAAACAGTGGCACCCAGGAGCAGCGGCTTTCTGTTATGTACAAAGAGAGCACGAGAGCACCGCTCAAGTCGTGGGCTGGACCAGCTCCGGATCCGGCCCGCGGACCGGTCTGCGTGAAGATCAAGTTGGAGGATAGTCGATGGACGTCAAGAGAAGCAAATGAGCTGTAGTGTGTTTCGGTCCGTTTAAGTGCATGGGAGCAAAGCAGGCAATGGAGCACATGGCAGTGGGCGCGGAGGGGATTCGTCTCCCCAGATCAAGATCTCAAATCCATCTGGTGATTCAACGAAGCTCACTGTTATTTCTTCGTACTCTGATGGCGTCTCAGCTCGCCCACGGCGAATATCCGCCCCCCGGACCGACGGCGTGATGTGGATTTGCTTCCGTCCGACTGCTTGTGTCTGCCAGTCCTGTTAACTGAACTGGCGGGGAATGCATCGATCTCGACTACTGCTCAGGCTACTACTCTTATTCTTTTCTGTCAACCATCGAACAATAGCTGACGAATTGACCTTCACTCTATTGTACTTGAAACAGCCACCACACTGTCCTGCTCGGTCATGCCGTAATGGACGCCACCGTGGCTTGGCTCGAGCCTGCTGACAAGCGAGCACGTGACCGAGTAGTCACAACATGTCGATCACTACAACATTGCGCAAGCTTCGGCCAGTTACGGCGCTGCTTTCGAAACTAACTTCGTCTCTGTCTTCCCAGCCGGCGCGTTCGCTGGGCCAATCGTCTCGTCTGCGCTCCCCGATGCTGTGGGACGGCGCAAGGTTCTCGTGGCATCTTTCGTTGTTGGCATCATTCTGGCGCCGCTTTCATGGTCGCGGCCGACCGCAAGGGCGTCGCGCTGATTTTCACTGGCCGGGTCCTCACTGGATACGAAGTTGGATCATCAACCGGTATGGTGCCCGTCTATGTCGTGGTGTTCTCCCCCGCCCACATAAGACGCAAGCTATCGGTCTATCTGAAGTGGGAACTCAGTTGGGGACAACGATTGGGTTCTGTTGACCTTATGCGTGAGGAATAAGGGCGTTTGGCCGCACACAGGGAGCATGATCGCTGACCGGACTACAGGCTCCTACAGTCCGAAAATCGTCGCCAGCCTGGGCGTATCTGCCAACTGTACTGCGGTGAGTCCGCCGACGGAAGTCACCAAGAGCAGAGGTCCGTTGGAATTGATCTCTTCACGGTGGGCAACTACGAACGCCTTACGAAGCCGTAGCGGTACTCTCATTTGCAACCCTGGTGTGCATCGACTCCTTGCAGGCACCGCTTCCGCCCTTCTTCCACCCAGGGCATCGTTCTTGCGACGGTACATCCTTGAGTGCCTATCGGTGTCAAGAAGCTAATGGTCTGAAGCTGAGGACGGAGATCTCGTACCTGCGTCTCGATATGTTGGCCTAATTGAAGAAGGGAACCGAGTCAGTGCTCGTTGTGCTTATCGTGCGCAAACCCACCGCATCCGATCCAGGAGTTTTTGTGACATTGTTCACAGATAATCTTACGGCACATGATGAGGGAGTGTGCAGGTGGCTTGAGAGGTGATTGAGGTATTAAGTCAACGGCAACACCATGAGTCGGGGTCAGCGGGAACCACTGATCTTGGTGGCGAAACTACCTCAATGCGAGAGACGTTTACGGATTGTGGGTGCAATGTATCCGGGATGCACCAGGTGCTTTAAGTAGCCGTCCAAACAAATCCTTGGGAGGCTAGTCAAAGCACTGGAAAAGTCCGGAACCCGACAGGGCGGTTTAGTTGTAGAGAACAGAAACGCGGATTCGGAAGTCTCGCTATTTGCGATGGACAGGTTCGGCATGCATATGAGCTGTTTCCGATATCTGTCGAAGAGGACCCGTATACAGTGGTGCGGGTTAGATCTCCCCCCTCATAGTCTCGTCGCCTCCGTGGATCGGCCACGCACCGGAATCTAATGCCAAGGAATAGGAACGCAAACCCGGAGGACTTTTTGATAAGGTTCTGATTAGGATGGCATTACGATTTTTCTGTTTTATTCTTCGTGGCCCGGGACGGCCAGTCCGAATAACCTTTCTTCTGAGTTTACCTCCGAGGCGGCCGCGGTTAAGAAAAGAGCGCTTCTCGGCGGCTGCTGCTGCTTCGAGTCGGATGTGCCTACGTCGGGACTCCTGTTAAACCTCCCCCTCTGTATGCCTTTCTTGCGCGTCAACCCATAATGGATGCTTGAAGTCCTTCCATCGACGTCTGGTATCTATCTCGTTTACGATGGCCTATCCCACCCCCGCCCCTCCTTGCAGCCCCCGCCGACCCAGCCCGCGGGTCCGTCTGGTACGCCTCGACGGCGACTCGGTCAGAGCCCGTCTTAGTAACTGTGGTCTTGCGTCTTTAGCATGTGTTAGCCTCTTGTCTTCTGACTTCTGCCTGGAAAGCCTAGAAGCGAGTCAACCTCCTCCTTCTGGCTCCGATATGCTACACCCACTCATTTTGCGTCCGATAGGATCCTTCTCGGAATACACCTGTCTTATGACTCTCTCTGTCTCTTTCTTTTCACTCAGAATCCGGGATCCTCGAGATGCCTGTGGCCCGGGACCTCATGTCCCGAAATGACCAATTCGGCCTTGTCGGTGTTCGGACAGGCGTGCTACAGGCTGATTCGTAGTGAATCCTCTCAAATTCGGAACGGTGCAGAGAACGAATCCAATTCACGGGTGTACGAGGACCGCGACTCGGTTGGAGTCACAAGCTACGAAGGATCCTGCAGAATCCGGCCGCCTCGAGCTACATTGGGGGGCCCGAGACAAGATAGCGACACCGAGGAGGACAAGTGTCCGCCGCCCAAACCTCTCGACGAGGTAGACGGAGGCAATGATGCCTGCACAAAGAATGACCTGGACGATGACCGAGCCGATGAAAAGGTGGGCGCGACCAGCAAGCTGGAAGGGATTAGGGGTTGAATAGCGTGTCTGTCTGGTCTACGATGTTCTACGGTGGTATGAAAGCCTTATAGCTCAAATCTGCGGACCCTCGCCTGCAAAAGGCAATGGCTCAACCGTTGGAGCATCAGGTTGTATGTCCCGTGTGTCATTACCCGTTTCCAGGAGGCAAAGACCTTGGTGCTGCCATTCATCATACCACCAAGGGAGAGCACAATGAGGTGGAAGGGTAGGTTGCTGGTAGGGCGGTGGCGGACCTTGTGGTCGGCGACCGAGTCGAGGTACTTGTTGACCAGCAGGGACGGGTTGTGGTCTTGCTCCGGGAGGCTGGTGGAAGGAGCTTCCTTGCTGGCCAGGGAGACGACTGTGAGGTCGTACTCGGCATTGGCTAGCCCCGTGGCTTGAGATCCAAGCTGAGAACCTGAATGTCATTGGGCCTGCTGGTCTGGTGGCCAACGGGTTCGAATCGAACTCGGGTACCGGGGGTTGAGGCAAGGGCCTGTTCGATGATGCGCTTGGCTCCTTCATATAGAGTGCTGAATAGGCGTAGGGGGTTTTGATCTACTGATTGCGAGACAGATATATTGGCGAACGCTCACTTACTGTCTGACCCATAAAGCGCTTTCGCATCGGGTTTTCTCGGCTTCGCTTTTTTCATCTTTTGATCACTCTGTCACGGCTTGCTTTCGGTAACGCCTTGCCAAGGGATTAGCCGTTGCTTGGTAAGCTAAGCTGACGAGGTGATCGTCTGTCAGCAGCAGTGGCAAACCCTATGTCACCCTTTCAGCTGACCGATTACTTTCCCCAGCGAGGTGACGTGTCGGGGGGGCGTAGGTAATTGCTACCGCCAAAGCTCCTGGCAATAGAAACGATCTGCACTCCGCCTTCCGCCGGAGTAAGTCTGCGACGTCGGAGACAACGCTACAAGTCAGGGTCCAGCGTCAGCAATGCGATCGTCGGGCCGAGTCCGCGGAGGTATGGTCTGGACTTTTGGGGACGAGCATTGCGCATTCCTGTAAGCAAGAAATGCTCTGCAATAGATGGCACTTGTCGAGCGAACGCTAGAATATCAGTGCGGAGACAGGAAACAGCGAGGTGCGCTCTAAGTGCAACGAGACCGCGGCGACGGGAACTGATGGATGGCCACCGAAGTGGTCACCCTGCTACCATTAAACACACACTCTTCGGCAGACTCGTCCTAAACTTCGGAAGATAACCCAACCCAGTTGCGCAAGGCTCATGCGGGCCTTCTGACCCCTGGGCTAGGAGCTGTCCACATGCTCGAGCAGTGGCACTGCTCACGGCACCGCATGAGGACCGTGCGGCGGCGCAACTATGCGGCGCACTTAACAGTCTACAGAGGTATAATAGAGCAGCTCGAGCAGGTTTAGATCGATGGATTCCCCACTGCGTTCGTAACAGGTCTGGGCAACTCATACATGTGCTTTCGGTCGGGAGGAATTCACCGCCACATGCACCCCTCAGATAAATATGCATTGGCCTCAAGGACACTGGGAAGCATCCACTCCGTGACAACCAGGTGTGTGGGCAGATGTTGGGACCTTGGCCCTCGCAGAGCCAGCTGCGCCAGGCCGCCTCTGTCCATAGTGTTTCCACATCCGCGTCTCCACCCGTGTTCTTGCTCGCTCACGCCGGAGGCATAGGGTGGCTCGACCACTGTGTCGCTGCACTTGCGGCCGCGATCCACATGGAAGCCGATGTCATCCAGCCCTAGCTGCAGGGAGAATGGCATGGTAACGCCCGAGGTCCACGGTCTACAAGCTCACTCGGAAGGGCGATGCTCGCAGCGGTGTTCCTCACGCGTCTCGTTGACCTTGACGGCCTCCCGAAGATCAGCGGAGAACGAAGCGGGAAAACTCCTCCATCAAGACCAGCTGGGAGACAACCAGTTGGCTCCCCCGCGCGCCAGAAGAAGGGTCGGGGGAGTGGGGATGGGGGGAGGCAGTTCCGAATCCATCTGAATAGACGACGTTCGATACGCACGTGCCATACTTCCCTGTCGGACAGCCTGTCGGGATAAAGACGAGAAGTCGATGAGCACCAAGAGCTGAATCGCCCTCTCAGCAATGCTGCCAAGGCACGGCTGCGGCAAGCTTAATCTAGCGAGTCGAGAAGCTTGTGCGATGCCATAAAGAACGACATGGGTTGAGAGCCGGGGGATCGCAGAAGAACCTACGGGAAACCTAAAGTATTGAGAGGACGTTCACAAAAACCCCACTTTACAGGTAAGTACCTATCTGAAGGACTTTAGGTTGCATAGCTGGAAGATATGTCCACATGAAAATCACGACCAACAGCTTTCTTCGCCAGGTCTGCAGCACGCTCAAAACCAACTGGCTCCGCTGCATCCGGGACATCTGGATGATGACGGGTGAGTCGGGGCTGCTGTGGAAATGAGTTACGGACCCTAGTCCCAGCATAGTCGGATGCATCGCTTGCGTCGCGCCGCGCCACAGTTTGCACCGTGTAACGTCGGATTCGGGGGGTTCGGTTTCAGGGTGGTTATTCTCCAGTTCCGAGGGTGCAAGTGTGCCGGGGCACTGGCATTATGGCTGCGGACGGCAACGCCGAGCTGAAGGGCGTGCAATATATAAAGGGTCATGGCCGGCAAGTACCAACCCCCTGTGTTTCCCCCATCGCACCTCCTCTCAACCTTCGTCCTCCCATGCCAATACAGGCATCATGGGATTCTTTGAGCACGACGACAGCTACGAGGTGAGCGACGGGCAACAGGCGTTCCTCGCCTTTTGTTTCCATCGTACACCAGCAGTGCGCATATCGGTCCCCGGCAACAGGATCCCCTGCCCATCCACCGTGCGCTGACCGCCTATCAGCGCCAGGCCTACGAGATGTTCCAGAACACTCATCCAAAACACCGGGCGTCCTTCAGTGTGTTTCCCGAGCCCCCCTCGTCGTCTCCCATCAGTTGGTCTCAGTTAAACTACGGACGACCTCACACCTCATGCAGAGCCATCGCTGACTCCGTGGCAGGCCATGAGCTCATCGCCGGCGCCGCATCGTTCGCGGCCATGAGGGCGTACGAGAAGCACCAGGATGCCAACGGGTCAGTCGGCCCTGCCTTCCGCTCACAATCTAAACACGTCAACTCGCCCACGTCCTTGACCTCAACCTCGCTCGTGGGAGACCCGCTAACCCCCGCAGTAAGCCGCAGAGCTTTCAGCTCGCCAAGGAGCTCATCGCCGCATTCGCCGGCGTTGAGGTCGACAAGCTCATGGAGACCAAAGGTGGGTACGTCTCCATGCTCGCCCTTGTAATTCGTCATTCGACCACGCCCAATCCCCTGCTCCCCGTCTCTCCCTTCTCCCGGCCTGCCACGCATCATCTTCCACCCGGTGACGAGCTCATTGACCCCAGGCCTCGGCGCCGTCGACGCCGCCCGGGCCAAGCACGAGGCCAAGGAGCAGGCCGCGCACGCGCTCGCCCAGAGCCAGGAGTACGGCTGCGTGGGCTACCAGCGCCAGCCATACGGCGGCTACGAATGCGGCCACGACGGTCCTGGGGATTACGGCAGGCCGCAGGGGTGGTACGGCGGCCTCCCGGGTGTAGGGTGGGGTGGGCCGAGTTGGCCTGGGGGCTACGGGCCCCCGGCCGGTGGTTGGGGAGGCCCGGGCGGGACCAACGGCTACGGTCCTTCCGGCGGCGGTTTCGGGTGGCCTGGTGGGCCCGGTGGCTATGGCCCTCCGGGAGGTTTCGAGGGTGAGGGCAAGCACCACCACCACCACCACTACCACCACCACCACCGCCATGACGAGGAGAGGAGAGAGTGGTAGAGGCCGCGCCGATGGAGAGGTCCGAAAGGAAAAAGACACCGACAAAAGAAATGTTGCTTGGTATGACAAGAGACGAATGCGAATACTGATGGCAATACTCGACGGGCGCTGCTGCCTCCAGCCGCCCTACCACTCAAATGGGTCCTCCATCCCTTCGGCTTCGTTCGACCTCAAGTTGCGGTCAGAGCGGCCTGGTTAGGAGAACCAGCAGGTGAGTCAGGTGGTCGCCCCTGAGATCGCTCCGAGGAACCTCCATCCTCTACCGCCGAATCTAGGCGAATGGTCAACGGGTGCGTCGAGCTGAACGAGGGATCCGCAAGACGTAACTCACGCTCCTTCCACGCTCCGCGGACCAGGGGCCCCCACTTTCCCCCGAAAGGACGGGGCCCTCCAGCTATTCTTTCTACTTTCCGGTCGCTCATCAGTTCAATGAACGCCTTTGTTCCTCGCGAACAGAAGGCGATTAATGTTGTGTTTCGTGTCGTCTATCGAGCACATAGTCGGTTGTTTCCAATTTTCTGGGAACAATGGGCGAAGCTTGCCGTGTTGGGGGAACAATAGGTGAAACCACGTTAGCTGTCCTTTTTGTTCTCCGAGAACAACCGGCGCCGGTGTGCCAATGTTGTTTCATCGGCAGGGACCTTGCCTTTGTTGTATGTTATGAACTGACAGGGTCGCATCGATCACGAGTACTGCTCGAGCTACTCTTATGCCTTCTATAGACCAGAGAACAATAGCTGATTGGGTATTCTTCACTCTATTGTACTTGAAACCGCCACCGCATGGTCTCCCTCGGTCATGCAGTTATGGACACTATCATGGAGTTGCCTCGAGCATGCTGATGAGCGAGCACGTGACCGCGTCGTCTCAACAGTTTTGGCAACTCTTCGATATAATGTCTTACGGCCTCATTCTCCATCATGCAGCCAAGGGAGAGCTCCAGAGGGCGAAATGGGGGGTCTTCAAGGGGAGGTGGGAGTGCCTTTTTTGGCTGGTAGTGGAGCTGAGATACTTGGCAATGATCTGTGGCTCCGTTTACGGAAGTGGGTGGAATAACGGTACGACCGCTTGGGATGCTGTCTGGGAGGCCAATCAGACGATGCTGATGTTCATGTCCTCGCTGGGAAGACCACTGGCTTTCGAGAGCTGGAGAAGAAAGCTGCGCGCTTTTCCACATGATACACACTTCGCATTTGAAGTTGTGAACGTCCTAAGCCGTCCGTCCATCCAACCATCGTTTCTACCTGCTCTATACAGTCGCATAATAGTTCCAGCATTGCGATGGCGTAGACGGTGGTGTCAATCTGGTAGAACTGAGAGCCTGTCAGTGACTGTTGGGTATAGGGGTGGCTGTAGCGGATGTCAAACTCGCCTCGAGCGTGTAGAGGCGATCCTGAAGGTGTGCAGTAAAGACAGGGATAGTGTTCGAGTCATACAACGCAGTGAAGTACTGGGAGAACTTCCACTCGGGGAGAACTTCCACTCGACGGTAGCACGCATCTGCGCAACCGAGAGGAGATTGGACTTGAGACCTGGAACCTCTAGGGCTGAGCCGAATAGTCAGACGACCTCGTCCACCTGTCGGATAAACAGGACACCACCTTGAGAGAAGCGGTGGCCAGGATCCGAGGCCTTCCACGCCCCACGGATCAGCTAGACGCTGCCGTCATCTCCCTCCAGATCAAGATGGGCGGTTTAGGGATCCTGTCGTACAAGACGGTCGCACCTCACGCCTACGCTGCAGCATCCGAGGCGGCAAACACCACCCTCGCGCCAATCCTCACCCCAGAATACCTCCCGGCCAGCACCCAACTTATCACTTAACGCTGCCAGGAGGTCTTTGCGGGGAACAGGGAGGCACTGCTGGGCTTGCTGACCCCAGGGCAGACCAAGGCAGTGGTCCAGGCATCGTCCAAGCTCGGCAGGGTCTGGCTCACCACGATACCGTTCCGGCCGTCCCTCCGCCTCACCGACTTTGAGGTTGCCGCTGCCCTCCAGCTACGTATCCTGGCCGGCGAGCGAGAAGCGCACTGCACCAGCTGCGGAGACGCAAACTTCTTCGGACACGAGGTCTGCCTCCAGAGGAAGCCGTGGCGTGTGGCCCGACACGAAGGATCCAAGCGCTTTATCGGACCGGCCCTCGCCTCAACCCCCGGTACCCGAGTCAGACTCGAACCCCTCGGCCACCAAACCAGCAGGCCCAATGACATTCAGGTTCTCAGCTTGGATCTCAAGCCACGGGGCTAGCCAATGCCGAGTACGACCTCACAGTCGTCTCCCTGGCCAGCAAGGAAGCTCCTTCCACCAGCCTCCCGGAGCAAGACCACAACCCGTCCCTGCTGGTCAACAAGTACCTCGACTCGGTCGCCGACCACAAGGTCCGCCACCGCCCTACCAGCAACCTACCCTTCCACCCCATCGTCTTCTCCCTGGGCGGCATGATGAACGGCAGCACCACGAAGGTCTTTGCCTCCTGGAAACAAGTAATGACACACGGGACATACAACCTGATGCTCAAACGGCTGAGCCTTTGTCTCTTGCAGGCGCGGGTCCGCAGCGTTGAGCTATAAGGCATTCATATCCCCCACACCACCGTAGACCAGACAGACACGCTATGCACCCCTAAGGTTCAGACCATCAGCGGGTGTACCCGGTTCAGTCTTACTAGGCAATTGATCGCCTGCATATTTCCCCTGCGACGGCCTCGTGTCACTCGAGTTCCCAAGTTCCAGTCGATTCTGCGTTCCCGGCCGAATGCGTTGTTCTCGGCCATCTACTGCGACAGGAGTGCGCACCATTTGTCTCATTTGCACCTGGGTACATCTCCGCATGATTATCACTTTCCGCAAGATTATAACTAAACGCATCGATGTCGTCGGTGTCAATGAACCAGTGACTGAAGACTGGAAACATGATCGCTCGACGGCATCCACGACCGTTCCAACGGTGGGACCTCGTTTCGTAACTGGGTTGGTACTAGACACCACCTCTTTTGAAAGATCAGTCGACGCCAAGCTTACCAAACGAGGTTGGTTAGGTCGCCGTTGGTGGCGTTTGTGTCGTTTCGGCTCAGAGAACCCAGACCAAAGTTATTGATCGCGCCGATGAGAGCGCCGTAGTGGGTGATGTAGGTGTCGTCCATCGTATTGGGTGTCACTCCGCAGCCTGACAAAGGGATGGATCAGTCCACGTACATGCGGCGCGAGTCCCTGGGGTATACCTACCAAACAACATGGTCACAATCGAGTTGTTATTGTTAGGTATGGCATCCGAGTCATTGGTCCAAGTCGCCTCATCGAAGGATGCGACGACGAGGGTCCCTTGTTCTTGAAGAGCGGGAAGGTACAGATCAAGGAACGAGAGGAGCCATCTTCCGGCCTCGTCGTTTTGGTGGAGGTAGTCGGAATCGGAGGCGGGGTCATGCCCTAGAAACGATCTAGTCAGTTGGGGCAACGGTTCACTGACCGGCGAGGTACGCACCGTTATGGAGCATGTCGGGCACATAGAACGAGTAAGGGGGCAGGGAGCTGCCGTTGACGTCCTGGGCGAACTTGTCGGTCGCATTGTATATCTTGGAGCACCGAGTGTAGTTGGTGGTATACGAGGAGAAGAGGAGTGCCGGAACGTCGAGCCTTCGGTAGACGGGGGAAGACCAATCCGGGTTGCTGCCGTCCAATGGGCCCATGAAGGGAGATTGGTTACAATCGCAAGGGCCTCGAGATGTGTTCGACGGAGTGTACCATTCAGCGTAGCTAGCGAGGTGAACACGGGTTACTGAGGGACACGTTTCGAGCATCGTATGGGCTCACGTTGCATAGTCGATGCCTTTGTGGTCCAGCAAGTCGTAGATGGTGGACCCCTTGACATTGAAAAAGTCTGCGCCGACGTCAACATACCCATTCGGTCAACCAGACCGGGACTCACTCTCAGCAGCCATGCCAAAAGTATCGCCGGCAATCAAAGCGGCGTAGTTGGGGAGCGAGGGGTGGGTCACGCCGTGACTGCTCGGTTCAGCTTCTCAACGATCAGAACTCCCCATCCGACAGGGCTCGTCCCACCTGTTGGTCAACAGCTTTCCTCGAGTGGCGAGCGCCTGCCAATAGGGCGACGACATGGTCCAACTAAAGACCTCGTTTTCAAAGATAATATGAAGGATCTTCTTGAAAGTACCTTTGCCCTCATACTCGGTCGAAAAGTCGACGGGCTTGTCGCAAGGCTTCTCGATCTCGAAGTATGGCTGGAACGCGGATCAGCGACGGCACCCTGCTTACGCCTTTGGAGGGCCTACGTAGATCGTGTTGTCGGATCCGTAGTTGGTGATGCCCAACGGGGCCACGATGGCAGTAACGTTCGAGACACCGACGGTGTTGTTGTCGACCCGCCAGACGTAGTAGTCGCCGTAGACGGCGGGATCGAAAGGTGGAGTCGAAGCGACGGTGTAACCCTTGAGTCTTGGGTCGGACCCTTGATAGACACCGCCGCCAACGAAAGGGGCGGTGAAGGGAGCGGGAGCGGCGGCGACGGACGCCACGAAATAGGAAGCAGCCAAAGCGGATAAGGGGCCGATCATGGCGGATGACCTTGGCGCTTCGCTTTGAAGACGACACAAGAGAGTGTGGTTGGTTTAGCCAGAGTTGCTGTCGAGGGGCTGCGGAACCACTATATATAGGACTTTCAGGAGCTTCCTTTGCTCGCGAGGTGCGGTCCGGTCGATGGACGCTTCCGTTCTCAGACTCGCTACAACGTGGCACCAAACCGTGGAATTACTGGACAAGATCGAATATGAGCGGCTGTGGACGCACTGTGTCCTAAGCGCCTTCTCCATCGCAGAGAGAGGGAAACGTGCTTTCGCCCATGCTTGCTGTGAGATGCGTTATGCACGTGTCTACATTCCAGACAGGATCATGGTGCCAGTAGTGCCCTCGTCAGACATCGCTTGCTTGAACAGGTTTTGAACGGACATACACCGCGCTAGCCTAGATGTCCCAACGTAGTCGGTGGACTTGGGGCAGAACAAAAATAGCTCCACCCCTCGTTGAAGCACTTCTCAGTCGCGCGACTGACGAGAACCGCATGTGTGGGTCATCGTAGGTATGCGTGGGCGCACGTGTGGTGAGTTGTTCGGGCGACATTCTGTTTCTTCACGAGTCAGCCGATGGTCCATCAAATTCGGACTCAAACAATTCAGTCGAGGCGCGTGGAATACGGTTTTCGCCCGCCGGCAAAAGACTGACGCGCCATCTGTGGTCGCCTAGTCGGTCAACATCGAATTGCACCCAGATCAGTCCAAGTGGGAGGGACTGGCAGGACGTCCCGGAGCCGTCGATCAGAGGAACTGGTGGGGCCAGTGGTATTACTGTATAAATGGCTGCTTATGGCGCTTCCTTCCTTTCGTAGTTGTTGGATGGCACCGTTTCAGCTGGGGAGATCCCCGTATCTGTTTTTGACGTTTGCCGTATGAAACCATTTCGCGTTAGGTCGACCGCCGTCATTGATTATGAGGCTCGTTGAATAGCGGTTCACCTTCCGAGCGAGATTCTTCAGTGGCCTGATGTCTTCAGAGGCCGAACGGACATGACACTCCTACTTTGGTCGATGCGTCATCAATGAGGGTCGTCATGTTAACCCGTCGTTAACGACACTCCGCTCTTGAGTCGTGTGGCTTATGTCGTGCCGTGAAGACGACACTGCGGCACGAGCCGTAACAGGAGTTGCATAGATCCGTCAACCTCAGTGTGGTCAAACCTGGCACGCCCCTTAAGGTTACTTTCTTCGCCGCCCTCACCCTTTATTGGGCGGAAGAAGGTGTTACAAGACGTCATTTCCGCAGTCGGGTTGACGATGCCTGGGTCGTCGGAGAGGTCAGTCTGGTGAACCGTGGCAAGCCCCAGTATGAAGGCCCCAAACTCATGGTGTGGCCAGTGAATTTGTATGACGGGCTGTTTCGGACCTGGCCGACGTCTCGTGCAAGGCATCAACGGATTGTTAGAAGCACACTGGGGAACGCATCGATCTCGACCTGCTAGAGTTGTCTCTGGCTGATAAGTGTGCATCATAGTTGCGCCGCCGCACGTCTCTCATGCGGTGTCATGTGAGATGTGAGCACTGCGATTGTTCGAGCATGCTGTCAGTAGTCTGCCCTTTGCGCCAGACTACAAAGCCGTCCAGTTTACACATGCTTGGTGGTCAGCGCCCGTTCAGCAAACTGCTCTCTTCACATCCTCTCATGTGCACGGTTGCGTCTGCACCTCCACAACTGTCATCCGTTGGCGGAGGCTGCCATGCAGTGGTCTGTATACATCGGTGTCAGCGACGACTGAACCGGCATGCAGCGGCGGCGCGGTGGCCATTTTCGCCGGAGAGGTGGTTTCTGACCGGTCGGTTGGACCCGGCATAACTCGCGCTTGGGTGATCACGTGACGGGAAGGGAACGAGAGAAGAGGGCACCGGGTGAGGGAGTGAATGTCTCCATCGCATTCCTCCCTCACCCCGTCCCATCTCGCACGAATCTCGCCACCAGCCCGCCCACCCGGCGCGATTCGCGATCTGTTCGACAGTATAATAGTAGCGGGACCTATTGTGTAGAGTAGATAGAGCAGATAGCGTAGATAGAGAGCCCTGCCCTCCCGGGCAGGACGCATGCACGATTGACCCAAGGACATCGAGACTGGGACGGACGAGGAGGTGCCTCCTCCTTAGAGAAGAGAGAGCTGGCGCAGATGTTTGTCTGAGGGCGGCGGCGCCTCTAGCTGGTGGCAACTCTGCTTGACCAACCAAAAGTAAATCATTCCTGCTTCCAGCTTTCTCCGCTTCATATCACCGTGCTTAAAGCGCAGCTCTCGAGTCGGTCCCAAGCCCAAGTCAGCCGTGTTTTGCTTTGAGCCGGATGTGGACTGCCCGCAAGAGCCGGTGTCCTGACATATCGTCCAGTCTCCCGACACAATGACATCATGTACGGCACCACGACAAGGTGGTGAGGGGCAAACTGGCCGCGACTGTGGTAAAGTCAAGGTGATTTGTGTAATGCTCTTGCCCTCCGAGAGCAATAGTTCGCCAAGCGCCTGCTCTTCCGCTCCCGTGCTCTCGTCCGGATACGACCATTCCTCCACCCACCCCTTCCTCTTGTTGCGCCTGGAGAAGTTCTCGCAAGGTGATGCGCTCGGGGTGACATCGCCGTCGCCAGTCGTCTGTCATTGCTCTCTGAGAGCTTTTTCGTCCGCAACCTGCTGTTCCCTCACCCGCGGCCGGCCCGTGATCCCCGCAGAGGCGGTTTGCCCTCTAATGAACCGCCACAAACCGTAAATGTAAGGCTAATCAACCGTGGCGTGACTTGAGCGGATAGTTTCGCTATTTTAGGAGCCCAAGGGGTGGGGAGAACGCGTTGGGAACTCTGGTGACTATGCAGGTAGGCGCTCCTGTAAATAGCCGAAGGGCCGAGGGAGGCTCCCACATGTTCTGCGGGCCGATGTTATACCGCGGCCCTGGGAGCATCGCGATCGACATGCCGCACGAACGGGCTGGTGGCCCGTGGGACTTATCGGGACACCTGACTCGAAACCTGCCCACTCCCGGCCGGCCCGTCTGTAGAAATATCCGAGTGGAGGCCGAGGATCAGAAAGTACCCGACACGAAGCTGGAGGCACTTATATAGCTCGCTGTTGCAACAGCTCGGTAGTGCGTCTGTTACTCACCGCCGACGCGAGGCGACGAGGCGAGACAAATATAGCTTACCGTTGCCACAGCTCCGTAGAGCCACGTCAACTCGCCATCGCACTCATCATGTCCGCCATCGACGACGGCAAAGACGTTGTGGTTCACGATGAAACGAAGGATACCCTTCAACCCGGTCAGCTCCAGCACATCCCCGCCATCGAGGCCGCTCGTCTCGAGGGCAAACGCATGGAAGTCCGCAATGTGAGTGACAGAGCACGGCACACGGCTCACCCCCGTAGGCCCACTTTTACGCCGCAGTGTCGGAGTCCAAGCTCAAACCAACCTCGAAACGTTCCCTGTACATGTTCTACTGCATGTTTGTTGCGTTCACTTGCGACTGTGCGAATGGTTACGACGGTTCGGTCATGTCGTCGGTTCTCGCCATGAGCCACTTCCAGTCCTACTTCAACGCCGGCACGAACATCAACACTAGTCTCATATTTTCAATCTACACTGCCGGTTCAATGATCTCCGCTCCCATCGCCGCAACCTTCAATGACAAGTTTGGCCGTCGCCTAACCATGGCTCTCGGCGCAGTTGTCATAATTCTCGGTGGTGTCCTCTCCGCCACCACCCGCGGCGTCCCCCAGCTTGTGGCTGCCCGCTTCTTCCTCGGCTTTGGCGTGGCGATCATGACCAACGCCTCTCCAGCGTACGTTGCCGAGCTTGCTCCTCCTCAGTGGCGGGGTCGGTGTGTCGGTCTCTACAACCTCGGCTGGTTTGGCGGTGCCATTCCCGGTGCCGCCATCACCTACGGATGCGCCTTCCTCAACAACGATCTCCAATGGCGGATCCCTTTGGCCCTTCAGTGCTTTGCCTGCGTCTTTGTCCTTGCAAACCTCTGGTTCATGCCCGAGTCCCCTCGGTGGCTCTTCATGAGGGGCCGGGAAGAGGAAGCGCTTCAGTTCCTCATTGAGTACCACGGCGATGGTGACAGCAACTCGTCCATAGTTCACTTCGAAATCGGCGAGTGGCGCGAAGGTATTGCCCAGGACGGTATCGACAAGCGCTGGTGGGACTATGGCCCCCTCCTCACTGACCACGCCAACCGATGGCGTCTTCTCCAGGTCTTCCTCATCTCGCTAATCCCCGGGTACACCACCGGCGGCACGGCCTATTTCAACACGTTCATCTACGACATGGTGGGCCTCACCTCGACTTCCAAGCAGCTCATGATCAACCTCATTGGGCAATTCATCTCGAGTGCCGCCGCCATCTCTGCCGGTCTCCTCTCGGACAAGATTCCCCGCCGTGCCGCGCTAATTTGGGGAACTACCGCCGTCGCCTGCTTCCAGCTTCTCAATGCTGGTCTGACAAAGTATGCCGCCGACCGCATCCAGGCTGGCGGCAGCCACACCTCGGACGGTTTTGGCATCTCGTACGGTTTCAGTATCGCCACCATCGCCGTCGGCCAGCTTTCGGGTATTGCCTACTGCTTTGGTTACACCCCTCTCCAAGCCGTTGTTCCCACCGAAGCCCTCGAGACGACAACTCGCGCCAAGGGACTCGCGTTCTCGTCCTTCATCCTCGGCGCCGTTGGCTTTATTGGTCAGTTTGCCGCTCCTATCGGCCTCAAGAATATGGGCTACAACTACATGTGGGTATTCGTCGGCCTCGATTTCTTTTGGATCGCCATTTTCTACTTCTTCACCGTCGAGTCCCAGGGCCGCACCCTCGAGGAGCTGGCCTATATCTACGCTCAACCCAACCCGGTTTCCGCTAGTAAGCGCAAGGAGAAGATCATCATCGAGGGCACCGGCAACGTTGAGATCGTCGAGGAGAACGTGGTGTAGGGAGGGTTTTGAGGTCCAACAATAGTGCGCGTTTCGTGGTCGGATGACGGGCATTCAACGGAGGAAGCAAGATGATGTACTTGAGAAATGCCAGCCTCCAGTGATAGGCTGCGCGCACCGCGTCTGTCTATGCTGGGGATTCTTCAGTGGTATGAAAATCTCATGGCTCAAAGCTGCAGCCGCGAAACTCGCGCCTCGTCGCTCTGAGAGTGATCCGGGCATGTGTCGCAATATGTACATACGCCTCGAATAATCTAATTGCTTGGCAGCACCGCGGTCAGAGTGACCTTCGGCAGCCCTGTGAAGGAATCCGTTCCGTAAAAGAGATACGCTGAATTGGTACCACCAGCGGCGAAGAACTCGGTCCACTGGCCGGCACTGCAGCTGATCTCTCCAGTCATAACGATGGAGCAGGTGGCTCTAGAGTAGTCGGAGGGGAAATATTGGAGCAGCACAGTGTCGAGGAGATACGCATAGTCATTTGACTGTCCAGCATTTGCGGTGGACAAGCCGACTGCGAGAATGTGAGAATCTTGACGAACAAGGATCCACACAGGCTTACGAGGCTGACCGTCGGTGATATCTGGTAAGTTGCAGCTGCTGCCAAGGGTAAACGTCGCAGCAGACGCCTGGATTGTAGCAAAGCTACCATCGTCACCGTTCTTTACGGTGTATTGGCCGTCAAAGGAGGTGCCGGAGTCGCTGAACGCGATGGTAAATGTCTGACCGTCGCCACAGGAGCTGATGGTGAGTTGGCGCTGTTGCGATGGACTCACATTCACACGAGCAAGGCACTCGGATCTGCTCTCTTGGCACCGGTACGAGTGGCTCGAATAGCTCGACGGACGATCTGGCGGCGAGTAGCTTGACGCAGCTGTCTTTTGGCCGGGGAGGGTTGTTGGACTTGGCCAGTACGTCAAAGACAGTCGATATGAGCGTGAGCTGGAGGAAGAACCCAGGGGCAAGCTTGAACATGGTGAGTGTCAACGAAGCAGTGATGCGAAGTGGTACCGCTGCATGCGCGTTGTTACATATGTACTGGTCGCGACAACACACTAACGCGGAGGCTGACCACATCCGACGGGGTGCCTGTCGCGGTCCGAAATCGGGTCAGCGCGGTCCCGCGCCACGCCAACGCCGCAACGACCATCCCTACGGTCTCGCGGCCATGTCTGTGATGCCGGCATCTTTCATCCGCTGACGCAAACCTTCCCATCGTAGGCCGCCCATCTGCCCACCCAACCCCAAAGCCACCCACCCCAACCGCCCCGGCCGGCTGTTCATATGTATGGTAAGGTCCGTCCAAGCACCGCCCTTCCATACCTAGGGTTCTCATCTCGCCCATGAGCGTGCGTCTTCTAAAGTCCACGGTGCGCGCTGGCTCCAGTGTTGTCGAGACAAACACCATCGCCCCGGGTCTCATACCGACCAAGACCACGGCACCAGGACTGGCGGATCGGTTGGAAACCAGACATAATATTAGGACCATACGTCCTTGCCGGGTCAGATTTAGTCTCGGGGGCAAGCCAAGTGACATCAGAGTGGGCATGGGATGTCTACGCTATCGATGCGATTGCTTGACAGACCGGTCATCGCGGTCACCATAACGTACGGGCCGCCAACAGGAATCAAGCCACTGGCGAACAGGCCGGCGTGTTCGAACGGTGTGGCGTCGGTCAACCTTGTGCCTCCGCGCTCGTGCAGGTCGAGTCATGGGGCGAGGATTTGAGAAAGTAAACTCCCCCGGTGAGCGTTCCTTCTACCGCGGCGGGTGCCGTGAGGAGCTGCGCACCGCTCGACTGCATGAGAGGCAGTAGCGAATTCAGCTACATGTGTTGCGATCCGCGCATGGTGTGCCCCTCTACAGTTTCAGAATCGGGACATTGGGACCGCACTACGATGCCTCGCACTACGATGCCTCGCACTACGATGCCTCGCACTACGATGCCTCGTAACTACGATGCCTCCGCATGCCTCTGAATCTCACGTGACTGGACTGCGTACAGATAATGCGAGTTCAACGTGTTCTTGCACTGTTACCCTACAAGGTATCGGTTATTGATTTCGTCTTCCCCGCTCCTGGCTGCTGGCTGCTGCGTTTTCTCTTCCTTCGGGCCCAGCCCTACTTCGACCCAGCCACACGCCGATTGACACGCGGATGGCAAGCTCCTGCGTTCAAACCGCTTTGTCGCCGCTGTATTCAATGTGGTGCTGACCCGGTTCGCCCGGCGGTTTGATGTCCGTAACGGCGGCCTGTTCGATGCCAGCGCTGTCAATGCTATGTGTTGGCGGTGTGCGGACGTTGGTGTCTCCGAACAACAGTCCAATCTCCTCGAGCGTCTTGTTCTTTGTTTCAGGGAACAGGAGATAGCAGATGACGCAGTTGCTGAGATTCGTTGCCGTGTAGACGAAGAAGTACTTCCAGCTCAGGCTGGAAAAGCCATAAGGTGTTATTTGAGCGATGATGACGTTGTTCAGCTGGGAGAACGTTAATGTTGTGTTCGGGCACGCTGTGTGGAAGTGTTCGCTCACCCAGTTGCTAGCGGTCGACACCGACGTGCCGAGAGCACGAAGATTCATGGGGAAAATCTCGGATTGGTAAATCCACGAGACTATGGCAACATCAGCATCGCTCCGCAATACTCCCTACACCACCACTCCTCATGACCTTTTATGCGTGTTCACTCACCGGGGCCAAAGGAGAAGGAGAAGAACCATGAGAACAGGAAGACCGCGGCGACACCGGCTATACCCATCGACGAGTTGTGGTACTCGCTGTTCGCAAAGTGAGACGAAGTACCGGCTTCCATTGCCATACAGCCGGCAAGGAGGAGAGCTCCGAGAATGAGAGGCTGGCGGCGTCCCCATCGATCGACTGTGGGGTATCAGCCGCGGGCGCAGACACGATACAATCCACTGACCAACAAAGCTGATGAAGATGAACGTCACAACGAGACCCCATGCGGACTGAAGGGCATTGATCATGAGTGTCGTGTGTCCCTGAGCTGATTCAGCGCCGCTCTGGGAACCACCACTCGGACTCACAGTGTAACCCAGGGCCGAATAGATGGTCGGTCCAAAGTAGTTACTTATACAGGTCAACACAGTGCATGACGTGTCGTCGGTCGTTACTCACTTGACATTGACACCGGTCCACTGGCACATTGCCTGAACGAGGCAGCCGCAAACGGTGCGATGAAGATTGGGTTTATTCTTGATCAGGTCCCAGTAGTTTGAGCTGAGATTCTCCTTTTCTACGCGGTTTGTCAGCTCACACGCAGTGTGTACCGTCGAGGCCAGCTTCCACAACGCACCCCATTCAATCTGAGTCAGGATCTCGGCGTACTCCGCTTCGACCGCACTGATGCTGGCATTGCGTCGCCCCCCGTGCAGCTTGATCAAGGTGGCGCGACCCTCTTCGTGCCGTCCCTTCATGGCGAGCCAGCGCGGCGAGTAAGGGAGTAGGAACATTCCGCTGAGAGTTCAAGATTCAGCATCAAGGACCGGAGCCGAAAGGGCATCCTCAACGAAACAGGGCACACAAGTACACGTGATGTCACTCACAAGAGTAAAAGGACCGCCGGGACAATCTGGATACCGAGGGGAAGGCGGAACTGGGCGGTGGATTTGAGGTAGCCGCATCCGTAACCGATCCAATTGGCGATAAAGAACCCCCAGCTGATCATCCACTGAGTCATGCCGGAGAGGAGTCCTCGGGCGTGGGGCGGTGAGATCTCAGCCTGGAGATTCAAGCCATCAGCCTTTGACGGCGCAACAGTGAGTTCAACGGGCCCACCTGGTACATCGGGACGATCATACTCAGAACACCGATGGAAAATCCGGCAACGAATCGGCCCACAATGAGCATGGCGACATTGATAGCAGCAGTCTGGAGTGTGCATCCTGAGGGGTAATGTCAGCTGATGCTCTTCTGCAACATTGGCTAGCGCTCACCGATGATGGCGATAATAGAACCCAGCTGGATGGTTCTCTTCCTCCCGATCCAGTCCGCAGTTCGGCCAGCGAGAAGAGCACCAACTTGGAAGCGACCGGTGAGCACACGAATGATACCCGGTTCGGCCCCACTCACAGAACGCGCCGCCTGCAAAGACCGATACAATAGCCCCCGTCACATTGTCCGAAGGATAGTTCATGTATGCCTGAAACTCGGTGTACGACGATGAGATGACGGATGAAATGATACCGCTGTCGTAACCGAAGAGGAAGCTTCCGATCGCGCTGGTGGTGTAGATCAGCCCGGTACCGGACGACGAGGTAGTCTCCAGAGACTGACTCACGCGAAGATCGCGGCGACATAGTTTATTAGTGCCGGCTTGGTGTGGGAGATGACCTCGTCGTGGATGAGTGGTCCGGGCATCGTGGACAAACTGCTCTCCAGATACTGTCGCGGCACGGCGAAGACGCAAGACGAGTAGACGGTCAGCCCACTGCGTCGGAGACGAGTGCCGGAGTGGATGATCCTGTTTGCACTGCAGTAGCTGAGTGAGTATAGCACTGGACGCGCTCTTTGGATGCGTGCTTATGTACCTTTTTGGTTCGGTAAGCTGGGCCTGCCGTTCGAACATGTGACGCCGATTGACCTCAGGGCAATTTCGGCGCATTCCCAGTCAGATTCTCCGCAATGGTGCCCCGAATGAATGCTCCGCATTTGGTCTCCCGCACTCATCTTTTACCTTGCCGGCCGAGGGGCCCGCGGAGGAACTCGGCTACTATGAATCGACGGAATGGTCGGGCTAAATCATGTGGACAAAGAACGGAGCCACCTATGTCAAAGGCTTGTCGAAACGCCGATCCAGCGGTCGACTTGGGCGAGTAATCGTCGCTACATGTTTGCTTTACATCGATTCATCGGCCAGTCCATCGGCCCGTCCGTTGCTGACCAGTACATGCAGCATCTTGGTCATATTCAGCATGTCCGGCAAGCTGAGAACACCTTTGTGGTAATTGAACGAGTTGATATCGATTGCTGTCGTTCGCCGATCGTTCCCCCTAATGGTCTTGCCTCCACCTTGCAGATCGAAGCATTATTGCACCATGCGTGTCGCTTCCTCACAGGAACCGCTTCCATAATGACCTTTCCTCCGGCATATATTCGGCATCCCCTGCATACCACTAACCGACGCCATTCCACCGCTCTTCGACACCTCCCACCGGGCATTTGACAGTCAGCTGTGAGAAACCGTGCCTAGGGAGTTGCCGAGATTCCGCATTTAGCGGCCCTACCCACATGCACCTTGGAGGAGGGTGGACTCACTCGTGCGGCTTGGAAGGGTTGGAGCCGGGAGTTCAGTCAAGCTCTTTGAACGAGGCGTAGGGCCAGGAGAATGGGTTGATACAGCACTTTGAATGTTTCGTATTGCGTCAGGACAAAGCGGTTCGTCCCGGAGTCGACTAGTGGCTAGCTGACGGGGAAGTCGGCGATAATTGCGCCGCTGGGGGACAGTATGCGATTCAGAAAGCCCCGCACATAGCTCGACGGTTCCGGGCTCGGTGTCCCACGGGGCAACCATGAGTCGGCTGAGCCTGTCTGGATGTGACGGCGGGAGCGCCGAATTGACATGTGAGGTCCACTGGCGCTATGGCGGCGACGAGGTGTACTCTGCTTCAAGTTGAAGGGTGGACGGTGGCCGGTCTCAGTATTGACCGTGACACCTAGGCATTGTATATGCTGGCAGACAGGGCGGAGGTGGAGACTATCCAGCGGTGGTTGCAATCGACCTTCCCCGTGGGCTCCCCGCCGGCTCAGACAATGCGTCGATTGGGCCAGGGAAGCGCCATGCAGTCACCGTATGAAGTTCTACTTACCAAAAACGGCTTGAATGTGGAATCAACGGAGCTCGGCTAAGACAAGGTGGAATATGTACACCGAAGGCTTTCATCTTGTCTTTGTCATCGTATTATATAGAGCACGCTGTCAATTCGTGGTACCCCGCGTCTCCTCGCGTCTTTTGCATATCTCCGGTGAGCCGGCTCATGGAGTATACTCCGTGTTGGGCGCTTTCAAAACTTTATGTAGGTCGACGACAGTGGCCGAGAGCGGTGCGTGTACTCCAGCAGCGCGACCATTGTAGGTGTCTCCACCGTAGATGAGCAGATGGTCCGGGCGACGCTTGAAGATCTGAATCGCCCGGCTGTAAACTGATCCGGCAGGGGTATCGTGTAGCTCCCACTTGCTCACGTCACTGCCAGCTTGGTTGGTGAACACTCCGCGGTTGTCCGCATCGGACACAACGATGGTACCGTTTGGGCCCCCCACAGGCGACCACGCAACATAGGGAGACGCATTGGGTGCAAGTGTGTTGTTGACCACCAGGGGAGTGTCGGTATTCTGCCCAAATTCGAGGGGGTTATCGGCAATGACGTAGTAGACCGGATAGTTGACGCCGTACGAGGACCAGTTGCCGATGGGTCGCTCGTGCACCAAGATCCACTTGTCAATGGGCTCGATGTGGGCGATGTTGGTCATGCCCGGGCGGGCAATGTACTCGTCGTAGGCGACATCGTTGACGACAGGTCCCCAGTTTTTGAGGTCGTCGGACACTTGGTGGCTGAGCTTTTGTCCGTGAAGCGGGTCACGTTGGTCAGAGTAATATGCCACCCGCTGGTTGTGGTAGGGTCTGACAAGATCAGCACTTGGACCTCCCGCTGAGACCCGCAGAAAGTATGGCTCCCAGAAGGGCGTGGCACCGTTTGTGGTGTTGGCCTTGCCGCCTTCGGCGACATGGCTGACAAATTCCCAAGTCTTGGCGCCGTCGGTGCTGGCGTACAGATCGATTCGGGTGAAGTTGGGGCCTGCCGAGTTGCCGCCGGCTACTATAGTACCGGCAGGGTACCCTCCCAGAGGATACGGAAGCTGGGTGATGGCTGGTTGGGACCCGAATCCGACTCCGTTCACCTGGTCAGTGAGGTTGGAGATGTGCTGCCAAGACGCACCGCCGTCGGGGCTGCTGAAAATTGGAAAATACGGTGGGTGTGGTCCAGAGTAAGCGGTGGTGGCGAGTATCGTGCCGTCCATGAACTCGACAGATCTCGGATACGTGACACTGTAGTTTCCGCTCGTGGTGAGAATGGTATTGTTTGTGAAGAAGCTCCATGGTTTGGGGCCAGACGTAGGGGCGGCAAGAGCGGCGGCCGCCATGCCGAGGAGGAGGAGAAACAACATCGCGCGGCCCTCTGAATGTTGCTCTCTAGTCGCAGTAGGTTTGACCTTGGCGAGTGAGGTCTTGGTGACTTGAATGCCTACGAATGAGATTCATACAGTGTGGCGGCTCGCGCAGTTTCGGGGAAAGCACTCGTCGAGGAGCATTGACGGGGCTATCTCGGCGCGGAAACTCCAATTTCTCGACAAAGACTGGACCTCGGCGGAAAGGCGGTACACGTTCGGGAGCAGTCGTACGCCGGACGATGATGTGGACTGGGCACGACAATGTTCACGCGGATGTCTATCTTGTTAGTCACCCAGCAACAAGGTTTGCTTCGAACTCGGCGGTGGACGTTGCCACATGACAATGACGCTGAGTGTTCGCCTTGGACACCGCGGCGGATTGGCGGCAGGATGTTCAACTAGCGCCATTTGCCCCTCGTTCACTCCGCGGGGACTACAGTGATGTCGAGTCAACCCAACTTCACCGCGGCGTTCAGTGGATGACTAGTCACAAGAGATCGTGCCGAATTCTTCCCGTGACCAAATGCCACGGGTGCCTCCACATGTACACACACAGGCGCCGGAGTTGTTGAGAAAGAAGCAGCTACAATGGAGCGAGCTGTGAAAAGTTCCGAGCGAGCGAGCAAACTCGAGCTACAGTACCTGGTGATCGAGTATTCCAACAAGAAGCTGCAGACCGGGAACGACGAAGATAGGCTGTGATCGATGCTCTCCTCTTTCACAGATTCGACATGACGCCTGATCCGGCTGGCAGTCGTCGGGGGGTGAGAACTTGGACCTGCCCCCGCACTGGGAGTCATTGTTGTGAGACAGCAGTACTCGTTTATCTCGTGCGGAGAGGCGGCATGGGCCGTTCATTTCCAACCAGGAAGCAAGACCGACTTGAGTCCAGCACCACGCCAATACTATGCATGAGGGCCACATGCAGTCCTTGGCGGGTGAAGGTCTGACGTTGCTCCGGATTCGCGAACCTGCGCGTACGTCAGCGACCGTGACGAGGTTCAAGGTGGCTTGCGTAGCAACAGTGACCCAAATTGGAGCTCACGATTTCTAAATCACAGTCAAATTTTCTCACATTTGCGGCCTGGAGCTCGGCTTGCTTGCCGCTTCAACACTTGGACGAGGAGACCTTTGTCTAGGCGATTTTAGTCTCGTTCGCAATTCGAGCTAAGCCGCTCACATGCTGCAGGGTCAACGGGCAAGACCCATTCCCTCAAGTAGTCCCACCATCCGATCCCGACACCCAGATCCTCCAGGAGCTCGTCCACGAAAGACATGCTGAACGGAACGATACTGGTACCCTTCGCATGACACCCATTCGTTCTATCGTCCAGCCAACGAACTGCATCCTCGGCCTGTCGTCGCTGTTCCTCCTCAGTGGGGATAGGGGCGAGTAGGCCGCCAGTCAGGTATGCAGCGAGCCATAGCGCGCTGAGCTCCGCAGTAAGGGGACAGAACAAGGACGAGGCGAAGCCGATGAACGACAGATTAGGCACCTGAACCGGAAGGATATGCCGGTAGAGTACCCAGTTACCGCTCGAATCCGTAAGGACTGGGATCAGATCCGCGGGGAGGAACGATGGCAGGTCATGTCTCCACCCCGTACCGCAGACAATGACCTCGGTTGGAAGGGTTGTGCCGTCCGAGAGGCTGACAGAACCGGGCCTGGCGGACAGTACGGTCCCTCGCCGGACGGTGATCTCACCGTTGGAGATCGCCTGATACAGACCCGGAGTTGCCAGAGAGATCGTCGAGCGGGCAATGGTCTCGAAGGGAGTGTCAGGGACCATGGAGAGCCGTCCAAGTCCCAGCTGAACAGAAGTGATTGCCCCTAGGGATGAAAAGAGGAGCCGGCGCAAGGGCGAACCGATGGTGTCCATGAATCGTTGTGTCCTCCAAGGTCGGATCCATGGAAACAGTGTTTCTCCCTGAGACCTGGATCAGCACCGGCCTGTAAGCTGACAAGACACCTGCAGGTGATCATAGCGCTCACAACCCGTGTTAGTAAAAGATACGAGTAATGTAGCACACCCCCGATGTACGTCGGCAGCTTCCAAAACAGGCTCTTGGCGACAAGCGTAGTTGTGTGAGCGCAGCGGGCCACCTCGACCGCCGCGTCACACGCCGACTTGCCGTAACCGAGGACAACAACCCGTTTGCCTGCGACTTCGTCCAACGAGCGAAGCTGGGAAGTGTGAACGATGCGGCCACCGGATGCCAGGAAGCTGTCGAGACCCTTGAGCTCGGGGATGTGAGGCACGTTGTACACCCCGCTCGCCACGACGAGGTGGTCGAAGTGAGAGCTTTGATACTCTCCGTCTGAGGAGCGTGTCTATTCGATCAGCCGTCACAGATGCGATGGGAATCATGTCGGTCTCACGTGGATCACCCATCCGCAGCCGTTCCTTTCTCCCTTCACCACCTCGGTCCCAAGCCTCAGTCTCCCCTCGCGGTCGAGACCGTTGAGCCGAGCATACTCCTCGAGATATGACTGAACCTGCTCTCCCTTTGGATGCAGCGGGTAGCTCGCCGACATGCGCATCGACGACAGCGCATAGGTGTGGCGTGGGTTCTGTGTTCGGATGCCGGGGTATCTTTTGCTGCGAGACCAGACCCCGCCGACGTCCGGCGCAGTTTCAAAAATGACGATTGAGTGACCGAACGCGAGGAGTGTTGACGCGGTGACGAGGCCGGAGAAGCCTGCCCCAACGATGGCGACGTGCATCTGGAACAACCAGGTGGTAAGAGAGAAGTACTGTAAGTGAGCAAATGAAAGGTAGAAAAAGCTGTGTCGGGCTGACAGTAGTTCGCGTTCGACTCTGCCCAGGGTTGAACACAGCGTCCCCTACAGTAGCAGGAACCTGAAACTCCACTTCGTAGCGTGTTTCAGTGTTTAGTTACGTAGTCAGAGGTCAGGTACGAGTACGTCGCGCAATCATGGCTCGCCCCAGCGTGGCACCTATGTAGGCGCGAAGCGAACCGCCATGTTGTTCCACGGGCGCCCGGCTTGAAACGCCGCACTGGAACATCGAGGCTTTGTGGATAAAAGATCCGCAGTTATCCGGCGGTCGAACGGCGCAATTATTGCCGCCCACCGGCGCCGATACCGGAGGTGGAGGTACAGTACGAGTGAACCAATAGCCTCGAGGATGTCGCGGAGTGGAGGTGAATGAGGAGCCGTGTCATGTGGCCTGTCGGAGTGTAGCCAACTGCAGGCGTAGCGGAGGAACGATCTCGGGGCATTGCCTCTATTTATGGCATGCTGGTGTCAGCTGCCAAGGTCTGCCGACAACGAAGCGGCACTCTTGCCGGAAGGCCTGGATGTGAATTGACCGTTGCACTAAGGGGATTGCCGGGCTACCGAACTGACTACAGGCAACAACCACATGGACGTGACAGCCCAGTGCGGAGTGCTCTGCGCCAGCGTTAGTTGGCCGGGGCATACTCGGTCCAATGTTCTTAGTACACTACGCCTTGGGAGCCGTGGTGGGCGCGACCTGACTAATCTCTCGGCGAGTAACACGACCATGTGATCCACCAAGCCCCGCGGGGCTTTGCGGAGCACACGACGGACCTCCACATGTTCTACGACAGCCGTCCTCCCTCGCCTGGCTGAGTTCACGAAGAGGCCGGTCCCCGGAATACCACCGCGATCCTGCCGCGAGTCGCCAGGAGCCGCAAGTATATATGGCGCCTGCCAAGCTCCTCCCACACCAACCCGCACTCGAGAACCTTGCCCCGCCGAGCGCCTCCACACCCAGAATGACCGACGTCGAAGACACCAAACGCGATATCCGCCACGACGAAATCAAAGATGTCGATGCCAAAGACGGACTCAGTCATGCACATCAGAAAGAAGTTCAGAATGTACGTCTCCGACCTGACGAGATTGCGGAGTTGACAGGAGGCAGGCCGAGTTGTACGCAGCAATCCAAGCGACGAATATACCTCGATGGAGCAAGGCCTCTCTCCATCTTTATCTCTGTATTTTCACGGCATTCCTTTGCTCGAATGCCAACGGATACGACGGTATGTCGTTGGTGCACTCGGCAAATGACGCTCATGGTCTCCACCAGGCTCTCTCATGACTGCTCTTCTTGCCATGCCGCATTATCAGAGCACATTCAACAGCGGAACAACCGGACCCAAGGTCTCTGTCATCTTCTCCTTTTACACGGTGTAGGCCCACCCACTTCTCCATGGTGTTCGGTCTGATGAATCACAGCGGCGCCATTTGCGGCGCACCCGCTGCGGCATGGGTCGCCGACCGGTTCGGCCGTCGCGTCGGAATGTTCCTCGGAGGACTGATTATTCTCGCTGGGATGGCTATAGCTGCCAGCGCCAAGACGATTGCCCAGGTTGGTCATCTGTGCGCACTCTGCCTGACCGTCTCAGTTTACCGTCGGCCGCTTCGTCCTCGGCCTCGGAATCTCGTTGATGACGATCTGCGCCCCGGCGTACGCCACGGAGGTGGCGCCTCCGCACTGGCGTGGTCGCGCCACTGCTTTCTACAACATTGGATGGTATGGCGGCGCTATTCCCGCTGCGGCAATCACTTGTGAGCGCGTCCATCCTCGGTCACTGCTGCACTGACGCCTTGGAAGTCGGAACGAACTACATCAATTCGAACTTGTCGTGGCAGATCCCCCTCATTCTCCAAGCGTACTCGTGCTTGTTCGTCATGACACTGGTGTTTTTCATCCCCGAGTCACCCCGCTACCTCATGGCGAATGGCAAGGAAGATCAAGCATTCGATTTCTTGGTCAAGTACCACGGAAATGGCGATAGGGACGCCCCCTTGGTGCGGTTGGAGATGGCCGAATGGCGCGATCAGATCTCGCAAACCGGCGCGGATAAGAAGTGGTGGGACTGTGCGTCCGATCGGCTCTGGCTTTCGCGATCAGTCGTGACCTTGCAGATCGTCCATTGTTCAACAAGCCGTCCAACCGTTGGCGGGCACTGCAGATCATCATGATTGCCTGTTTCTCGCAGTATTGCGGCAATGGTTTGGGATATTTCAATACTGTGAGACACTTGTAGCTTGTGCAGGACGATGGCTGATACGCCACCCAGGTGATCTACGCTAGTCTGGGAGTTACCTCGGTGACAACCCAGCTTGGATACAACCTCCTGGGACAATGCCTCGGCGCTATCTGTGCCGTTCTCTCGTCTTCGTACGCCGATCGAGTCCCTCATCGCCCAGTGCTTGTCGCGGGTAACTCGGGTAAGCTGGTTGCCGCCAATGAGCGCTCAAGACAGCGGACGTTGATTTTCCCAGCATGCGCCGTCTGGTTGGCCATTCAAGCCGCGCTGTCCACCGTCATGGCGAAACAGCAAGCCGAGACCGGGACATTTAGTCAATCGGTCGCAAAGGGTGCCCTGGCTTCCTTGTGAGCGTGCACAATCTTCCCTACTCGGTCCTTGTTGAGACGCCACAGCTTCATGTTCGGGGTCTGCTACGCCCTGTGCTACACTCCCCTGACCGCTCTTGTCGCCACCGAGGCCATGGACAGCAACACTCGCGCCAAGGGTCTGGCCCTGTCGACGATCCTCGTCAACGCAATGCTCTTCCTCAACCAGTTTGCCGGTCCCATCGCCCTCGCAAACATCACGTGAGTAATGGTGGTCGTGCGTCTTGACCGTCGGGCTGATCACGAATAGGTATCACTACTACTGGGTGTTTGTCGGCCTTGATGTTGTGTACTCACTCTGCTGGTGGCTTTTCTAGTAAGCCCGTCGTACCTATCGCGTGTCGCCATCTCACGATAGCAGTGTTGAAACCCACGGACGAACCCTCGAAGAGATGGACTGGGTGTATCATCAAACCTGGCCACCGAAAGCAGCGAGGCACGTCGAAAAGGTCCTGGTGTCCTCCCAGGGGCAAGTCCAAGCGGTGGTGAGCGCGTAAATGTCAAGGCTACGGACTGTGAGAGACAGGTGGATGGTACAGTTGGAATCGCCGGTCTGGTGCTTGCGATTACCAAGGGCGGTCAAGAGATGTGGCTCCATATTGAAATCGAGTTTCCACACACTATGTATGCAGGAGACTTGGCCAGGTGATCCAGGAGTTCTGTCCAGTGGCTTCAGGGCTTGAGGCTGAACTCGAGAAAGATCTCAACGTCTTGTTGGTCCTAAACACTTGACTGCCCGTGGAGCCGATAACGACCCGGCGTACATACGAGTAGTGTAGGATCTGGCCAAAACATGTAGCCCCGCTGCGCTGCATCCAATCCCAGTGACCCGCACTTATACATGACGCTCCTTTGGCCCTTGATCTCTGAATATCGCTACTCTTCACTCTGCACGTATGCTGTAGCTCCAATACATGCTGCTATCGTGCCTGTCACAGCTGAGTCGGGTACGGATACGCAACGTATCGAGGTGACACCTAATCCTTCCAGGACTAGGTGCCCGGGGCTGAGCTCGGCACCGTGCTCTGTGGTAGCGAGTGATGGAAGTGCAGATGCCGGTCACCGAATGACGAAGCCACCAACGGCTGGGTCAGCACGATACGACCAAGCCTGCGCTCAGCCTCGTCGCCGTCTCTGCCAAAAATTTCGAACAGCGTGTCGCCGGGCGAGAACATGGTGCGCAGTGCGTCCCGGAAATCGCCCTGCTGAGCCTCTGCGTCGAAGTGCTTCACCCCCTTGAGCAGCAGCTGCTCTGGGGCGCGAACGGGACCCGGGGACGCCTTGCCGGTACTGTCGGTCTCGGCCAGCTTGGTAAGCGGCAGGTGTGTAAACCCCGGCACCAATGGGTTCAGCGACATCCTCAGACCCATTCCACCAAAGGTCTGCGGCAACGGCACCTTGTTTGTGAAGTCCTGTTCGAAGAAGTCATACGTTCTCAACGCATCGAGGTTCGGAATGGCGTGCATGTTGACCGAGGGCTTCCCGTCGACGAAGAACTTCAGCGCCGCACCCGGGGTATACATTGACTTGTCGGCGGCGATCGACAAGCGAATGAGAGCTGGGGCGCCGGTGACAAACAGCCCGGTATACGGTGAACTCGGATCCACCTCCACCTCGAAGCGCACCGCGCCGGTCACGCCGAATGTGTGGAAAGACTTGGTGCGCTCCTCGCGGACGTCCGAGGACATGCGAAAAGTTGACGTGAGGTCTTCCCGGAATGTGCTGCTGAACAACAGGCCGGCCATCATGCGCACCTGCCCAATAGGACCCGCAAACGGCCAGGCAATCGGTGGCTGAACCTCGTATGCGCTATCGCGCACGAGCGCGTACAGGGCGGCCTGTTGCTCTACACCGGAGCCCGCGGGGGTCACCGTCTCGAGTGCGGGCGGTGTGGGGTAGAGACCGTGTTCTGCATGAGGGCAAGCGGAAGCAACTCGGTGCCCAGATCCGACGACACCGTCGGCGCTTGTAGACAGAACCCCTTCGCCGACAGCATCGCCCAAGATAGAGCGTGGGTTCACAAAGGTTGGGGGTGCCAGTGCGGGAGCTGCAGACATGATCTCGATGGACAAAGGTGCGGAACCATGAGACGCGGCCAAGGTCAGCGGTATATATACACTGGCGGGCAAAAGAATGTCCCAGGGCAAGCTCTTGTTGCCCAACTTCCCTGGGTCTGACCTGCCAGCGATAGCGGTCCTGTTTCTTGGGGCAGGATGCGGTTACCATCAGTTGCACGTGACAGGGGAGCATGGGGTACGCAGCTCAAGGAGGCTTGGGCCGAGACCCCTGGACCCTGCCAAGCCACAGCGCCGTTGTCGGGAGTCCCCGCCCGGCGTCCCAGCCGTAGCGCTCTTCCCATAACCCTCATCTGAACGCTGGACTTCTGCGTGACACACCAATACTTTCGGTAAGGAGGTTTGCCACGAACCTACGAGGCCAGTCATGACCTTGACGACAGCACAAAAGGGCCGGAGATCACACGATGCAGCAAGTCGTCCGAAAAGGCAGCCCCCAAAGGAAACTAATCAACACCGGCGCGTTGATCAGTTGGGTGTTGATCAGTTGCCAGGGAAGTCTTGGGTCCCTGAGATCTGTACTCAGCCAGAGTAGTCGCACTGCAAGAGCCGAGCATTGCCTCCCGCAGAATTTCGTCCGGAGCTCTGACCCTTCTTCGGGGCGGCAAGTCTAGCCTTCTGCGCGAGACAGCTGTCCCATTGCGGGGAGAAGGACACGTGCAATCACCCGCTCTGGCAGCGTCCCGGCTTCCGTCAGCCTCTCAGCAGGCGGGTCGCTGAGTCGCAATTTCGATAACGATCGTATCCGTTGCAAATTCCCCACGCCGAACGCCGATCACACACCGCCAGAGATCCGACAGCGGCAACGGCGTTGTAGCTTGTGAAAGACCTCTCTACATCAGTGCTTCCACATGGGGTACGACGTGGCTTTCGTTTGGCGATGGATTGGTCCACGCGACAGTTTCGATCTCACCCCTGGGGGCCGGGCAGCGGCTTACATAATGGTGGAAACGGTGTGAGCATGCCTCTGCCTTCTGCAGGCGAGGAATCCCAACTTTGAGCGAAAGGCCTTTTACGCCACCGCAGCACTCCGTAGACCAGACACGCTTTGCAAACATCAAATCCCTAAATACCCCTCAAAGTACGACTTCGATCCGCCCGACGACGCCCCGCCCTGACCCCTGGTCACAATCTCACGACCCTGCCGTTATTGCTAATGGATGTGACAGGTAACTGTCGCTTTGCCGCTCGCGCTGACAGTCTCGTGGCCATCCTCGGTGCACGCATTGATGCCCGCCAAGTCGATGCAACAGCGACCTCTGAAGATGACAGCATGGCCACCCGGAGGCGGCGGAACATCTGCACGACACTGGAGGTGGCCGTTGTCTGGACATTCCAAAGATCTGCGTCAGCCATGGCTTCGAGCCCGCTGATCCTGCCCATCATACCTGAAGATGTAATGACGGCGTGCGACATGTCGGTGTGGATCAACTGGCCATTTCCATCAAGCATCTCGCATCCGAGGTTGTTGGAAGACCATTGCGGCGTTGCTATTCTGGTGCGTGATGGGTGCTGCAATCGCCATGTATCTTGACAGGGCTGTTGCAACAAGCAAGATGGGGAAGATGTTCTTGACCATGGCGTTGTTCCTTTAAGCTCTCAAAGAGTAATCTGATTGACTGCTGCACCGTTATTGCTGCGACGCAAGAGGCGGTGGGGAACGAGAATGCGTCGCGATGAGACCCTCTTGTATGCCGGCACATCGCAATGTCTTGTCGGTCGCAAAGCATTTGCTTCTACCCGTCCCGACGGCATCGTCGGTCACAAAGCATTTGCCTTTACCCGCCCCGACGGCATCGCCCCATGGGAAGGCACGTTGCTTTGTATCCGAGTTTCCCGCAGGTCCGTTCAGCACGGCAACGACGGACTGCACGCTACTCGCCCATCGAGGCACATGCATGGTCGAGGTCGCTACAAAGTAAGGTGTGAACAAGCGCGCGGATTTCTCCACGACATCGCACTGGTGCGGATGGCCAGGGCGGCGACTGACAGGCCGACAGTTGCCGGATCCATTTTACATGCTTTGCTGTGGGGCATACGGACCCCCGGTTGGTAGAAACGGTGGTACCAGTCACCGGACATGATAAGTCGTCCCGTCCGTATTCAGATAGCGAGACCGGGTCACTCTTCCTCAAAGGTTCGACGCAGCATCGCCATCTGAACTTTCCTCCGCTCCACCGATTTGTCCTCGTGGACTCCTTCTAGGGTTCCCCGTCCCCATCCTTTCCCACATCTCCCATGCGCGCTCTCCCGGTGTTGTGTCATATGCCTCTGAACATGTCAGGCAGGGAGCCAATGAATGCAGAGGGACTCAGTAAGGACGCCCGCCCGCCGGTCAGAGCACTCACAGAACTCGTGGCGTATCACCATTGCCATCGACCCTATTTCTTGCCACCTTCCGTCCTCTTCCTCGGCGTTGATGCGGTAGCTAGAGACTCCCTCAAACATTGAAAATCGACCTTGTTTTCGCACCACGTTCGCATTTCCGCTGTGACAGGATGACTCACCCCAACGTGCCTGGAGCGACCTCAGCGTGTTGACTCTAGTCAGGACGTCTGAGCAGTAGCCTCAAACTGGTCACGCATGGATCCTCATTGCGTAGTGGCATATATTGCAATGTATACGGTACGCGTACATATTGTGATGTCCCTTGCGATAGCAATCAATCATTGTTACCCCGGGGCAGCACCTCGTCCGTGGTGAAAATGCTGGCAAAGAATGCGTCGAAAGTCTCCCCTCCTTGGGCACCGGATCTTGTATCAGCACCCAGAGCCTTGGGGAGCTCCGTAGGCCAACCCGCGGGCAGGATCTGTTCTCCAGTTGGCCAGACGTTCGGCTGCTCGGCAACCGAGCTTGAGGCGGGTGCGGACGTAAAGTTGAGGAAGTCGCGCCACAGCGGAGAGAACTGGTCCGTGGCGACGGAAGCACGACTCTGCTTGGCGTTGGATAAGAGCCTGTTGGCGGCTTCGAGAAGACCTCGGTTCTTGGGGCTGGGGCGCATCTCTGCCGTCCAACGGAGGAGGCCGACACCCTTTTCTAAAAGGTCCATGCTCGATGCGGCAAGCAAAGGGTCCTCCGTCTTGATGATCAAGACGGTTTGGCAATGTAGGACAGAGAATAGATCCGCAGCGAAGGACTGCACGTGGTGAGCGATACTGAGCATATGACAGATGCCACGAAACACTCACAAACCACCTTGACAGAGCCCAGTTGAGCTGTATGACAGCCTGAGTCAGTTCAATGACGTATTTGCAAGCCTCGATGATTGTGTCGACGCTGGCGGCTCGCGACTTGTCGCCCGTCGCCAGAGCACGGATAAAGTAGGGCCGATGAAGGTAGACTAGGGGCGTGAGCGCAACAGCGTCGTCGAGGGCTTACAGAACAGCATGCAAAAGTGCATCGCCAAGCGGATCTGTTGTTTGGAAAGCACGGTGGAGTCGATCGCAGCAATAGCCTGTTCGACATCGCGGCCACTTTGTTCCCTGTCCACGACGTTGGTGCTCGACCCGGCGTAGGCAAATGCGGACCGCGGCAGGAAGGGACAACGCAGATTCTGTGGGAGGCTGTGCAGAAGCTTCCGAATGCCGAGGTCGATATCGTGGAACACTGGGGACGATCAGTAGGTGCGACGATCAGTAGGTGCCGCGCAAGTAGCCTCACCTGTGTCTGGCGGAATGGTCGTTGATGTCCAATAGTCCACAACGCGCGATATCTGGACACCGACCTTCCATTTATAGATGAAATATCCCTGCGGAGGTGTGTCCGAGGGCAACTTTGTATCGTAGTGACTCAGTCCGATCGAGTTCGGCAAGAGGGCGGGAAGGCACTGGCATCGATGAGCAACGAACTCACTTTAATCGATTGGGCTCACGTGTAGACGATCCGAGGCCAGGAGCTCATGCCAGATCCTCCTCCGCATGTCCATCTCCTCGAGGCTCATCGGGCGATGGATTGTAGCGGGGTCTGGGATCAGCAGCGCCGAGTCCAGACGAGACTCACCTCGATGGTAACCGGCTATGATGGCCAGCCTGATCGCCAGGCCGTACACCGCAAAGTTGCCGTCCGGGAGGTGTCGGTCGTCCGAGTTGAGCATGAAGGTGCCTATTTGTTGGAGACTGACCAGGCTCGAGAGCGTGGTGTTGGTGTAGAACTTGCCCGCGACCAGACACGCATAGGCAGCCTGATGGCAGTCCCGAGCGGAGGCGACGGTGGACGAGGTGAGGGTCTCTTCGTCAAACAGCTTCGTCACTGCGAGGGTGGAGAGCAGTACGGCCAGATGGTGCGGGTGAGGTCCCTCTGGTCCATACACGCTCGACAGGATCGTGTCGAGGAAGAATGACCGCGTCATGGGTTGCGATCTGGGGTAAGCTACATCCAGACCGCTACTCACCTCCAGGTCAACAACTCCCAGTATCGCTCAAACATGTCCTTTGCCCCCTGTCTGCTCGGCAGTAGTCCTTTACAGCGGTCCAACAGTGCCCCCGGAAGATCCTCCAGATTGCCCCGCAAAAGCCCGTCGGTATGCACCCACGGCACCTGCGTGGTCGTATCGAGATTTCTGCGAACATCGCGGGTGAGGGGGTTCCCAAACTCCGCTATCTGCCCCGTGTCCTCCTCGGTATCCACCATGGCGGCGAGGTAGAAGGGCGATGCTTCGGTCCCGGCGTAGGGCTTGGCTGACGATGTTCCCAGGGCCATCTCATCCAACATCGCCGTCATCTCGTGCGGGCGGAAGTCCTCGCCAGAGACGCCGCCAAGCTCCTGAATCCCGTGTTGATCGAGGTGGAGTGGATGCTGTTGGCCGGACTGCGGTGATACATCTTGCCCGAGCCGTATCAACCGCGCCTCTAGCTCCTGGATCCTGTTGCTCAGGACGGCAATGGTCCGCGCTTTGGACGGTCCAGTCCGGATAACTCCGTCTGGGCAGAGGTTTTCCACACCTATGATCAGCGTCGAAGCCGTCCCTCACTCACCGCGGCGGACGCATTCGCCGCATGGCCAGACGCGGTCACCTGGATCAGTCAGTAGGTGCAAGGAGCAGGGTTGCCGAGAGAGGCTTACACTTCGACTTGGTCCGGCGACATTCTTCGCAGTTGAGGTGGCTACGATATCGGTTGGTGCGAGCCGCCGGGGTTGCCTCCGGGTTCCGTACCGCAGACTGATCTTGCACAAGACTCATTTCACGCAGTGAGAAGAGCATGTCCAAGAATGGGTTGCAGGTCCATATCGGTCTGGCAACGGTAAATAGCCGGCGATCCCCGCTCCGGACCGATGTGTCTGGACGGGGTCAGGGATGTGGCGGATTAGCAGGGAGAGATGGAGACAGCAATGTGCTTTGTGTTTGTACGCCAGTCGTCCGTCCCGCGTAACGCCCCCGCCCATGCCATGTGCCGGGTGCTTAGGATACGGTGGCGGGATATTGATCGGGTGGACAACGCGATGATCCGTTTGCGCAATGTACTGTATATCGTGATCACCTCATGCTGGAAGCCTCGCAGCGAATCAAGCCGACGAGCTTCATCCCGCTCCGATCAACTTGCTCAAACATTTGCATCCAATTTGTTCAATTTACACTGCAGCCAACATCTTCACTTGGACAGATCCACTCGTGAGTTCCCAATGCTTTCGCTTGCTCAGACATCTCCCTGCTTGGCGTACAGCCGTTCAGCCAAGTCTGTGCCACGGCGCCTCTGCCTTTCGATCTCCGCCGCCACGACTCTGTCGGGATCCGGGGCATCGATTGGATACTTCTTGTTGAGCCACCCCAGGATCTGAGCGAGAATCACGAGCAGTACCATCCAGGTGGTGGTGGCGCTGCGTGGTGAGCGACGAGCGTTGGTCTTGCGGTGGCCAACTTACGAGAAGCCAGGGATGTATCTCGGAGCGTCTTGGCTTGGCCACAGGAATACTCCGTAGATGGACGCGCTGTTTCCGATCGAGTTCACGAGAGCAATGGCGACTGCTCGCTTCTCTGCTGGTGAGGAAATGATGTTGGGTACCCAAGTGAGGACCAGCGCACAGGCGCCGTAGATGTTGCCGAAAGCGATGATGGCAAAGATGTCTGGTCGCGTTAGCAAACGGCAGGGCGGATCATCTGTGACCTACACTGCACGATGTTGTTCGTCGACACCACGGTCACAATGAAGCAGATTGCCGCAAGCCCCCCCGCCAGTGAGACAAAGTGGGGCTTGTTCTTGAAGTGGTCCGATGCAAAGCAGTACGACAGAGTTAGGACCAGCGAGCAGGCATAGAACGGGATCGTGTGATCTGCACCGTGAGAAACGTCAAACCAGACCTGATGCCACTCACATTGCCCCACCCAGCTTGTCCAACCCAGGGCACCGACAATAGTCGGCACAAAGTACTGAATCGTTTGGGCTCCGGTTGATAGGGCGTAAAGAAGGGAGAGAAGCCACGTCCTCCAGTCCTTGATCACGAGCTTGACTGCATCCCACTCGGTGATCCTCTCGTGCCCTCCCTGGGTGTTGCCCAAACCGTCGTACGCCAGGCGCTGCGCGGCCAGGAGGCGCTCTTCAGGAGTGAGCCACTCCGACGTGGACGGATAGTCGGGCATGAACCAGGTGATGACCAGGGCGCCGGCGCAAGAAGCCACACCCTCAATGATGAAGAGCCAACGCCATCCGGCGATACCCCTAGCTCCGTCGAGATACTGCGTCTGGCTCGAAAACTTAGCAAAGGGAATCACACCGATGTAGTTTGTTACGCACGATGACGCCCGCGAGGAGGCCAGAGAGGCCACCGGCCACTGATATGGCAGTGTAGTAGAGGGCAAACCTGGTGGAGATCTCGTACCGTCGGTACCTGTTCCGCCTAATTTAGCGCTGTTGTCCCAATGCACCAATGTGTCACTCACCAGCTCGACAAATAGAACGTAGCTCCTGGGGCAAACCCGGATTCGATGACGCCAAGCGCGACCCGAACACCGGCGAGCTGTTGCCAGTTTTGGCATGCCGCACTGAGGGCCGCTACTGCTCCCCACACCAGACAGATACCCGGAAGATACAGAGAAGGTCGCACCCGCACCAGGATGAGGTTGGAGGGGATCTCAAAGATAACATAGGATGCCTGACATGTCAGTGACAACCATGTGGGACCAGGGGTTTGGCCACACAAAGAAGATCAGCAGAACCACGGAATACTGATCGGACGTCATGTTGAAATCTTTCTGCATTCCTCCAGTCTTCGCGTTTCTGGGACGTGAGCGTGTCTCAGGACATCAGTGTAACTTGACTAACCCAATGTTTGCTCTGTCGATGAAGTTGAGAAGGAACAAAGTCCAGACGCAGGGCTGCATAGTCAGTGCCCGTTCGGTAGCGAGGCACCCACGATGATCCTAAAGTCGAGCTTGCGCAGGAGTCGCTTCTCCTCTTCGGAGCCGGGGACATATTGCGAGGCGAGCGCGACGATCGTTGCATGGGTACTGTCTACCTCCTGAGCCGGGGCATGCTCGATCCAATCTTGGTTGCCGCCGGGCTTCTCGCTGTCGCTGGGGTTTGTTGGGTCGGTCGACATGTTGCCGGCTACTTTGACACGAGCAGAGGCACATAGGTCTGGAGAGCACTAGCGATGGCCTAAATACCTCGAGACCCCCAACTCCATCTCGCAGTCGCTGGTGGGTCTCCACCTGACCCCTCCGGGGCGGGGCAAGACTCCGGCGGGGGTGGGTTCGGCAATTTCAGAGTACCCGGGGCGGACTCCGGGGCGGGCTTATGTAAACAGCCAACGGAAGCTTGTGAACAAGTGCAATGCCTTACGTGAAGGGCCGGACCATACTGCATCCCCATTTGGAACCATGGGATGCATGAGGAGCGTGCATTACAAGATCGCCTGGGCGTTGGCCGGACTAGCTATCCCACCTTTGACATACAAGGGCATGCTAGTGAACAGGAAGGTCCACTGCTCATTTCTCTCGCACGCCGCCGCCAACTCTCTCAAATCAAACAGTTCGCCGATAGGCATTCCCCATCCCGCGAGGAAAGCCTCGTGAAGGGAGAGACCGTCGCTGTCGTGCGGGTACAGCTCGTACGCCCTCCTTGGGGTGATCAGCTGGGAACTCCACCTGCAACTTACGTGTCGCTGAGGACGGCCGCGAAGCCATTCTCCCAATGCCAACGAAGCACGTCGTCACCTCGTGCCACGCCGATACTCTTGTTCCGATGCTTGAGCTTCTCCTCGTCGCTGAGGCCGAACATCGCCTCCGTCCATCCCGTCCTCACAAGTAGGATATCCCCTGGCTCAAACCGAGACCCTTGATCGTCGGCGCACCCTTGAAGCAAGGCGACACCAATGGGCGAGGAGTTGTCCAGCGGCGCCAAAGGCGAGAGGCCGTGTTTCTTTACATATCGTGGGATATCGAGCAGGTGACCTCGAGACGTGATGGGCTTGCGAACGTAATCTGCGGTGAGCATTGCAAGTCGCTGAACTCACTTTGGATCCCGCAGTGGTCGCCAATCGGGTCGCATGCCTCTGCCGGCGTCATACCTCCATAGTATCTACCGGATCAGTGGTCTGGCGAACACCTCGCCGCTCACCTGAATTCCCCCTGCGACGGGTAGTGCTGGTACGGGTAGTGCCGCAGTCCGTCCCACTGGGTGGACACTTGGGTATTGAAGTGCAGCACATCGTCGTTGAAGTGGTCTTTCGGTATGCTAGAAACACAAGGGCAGTGAGATACTGCAGTGCCTGGATGAGCTTGAGGGGGTTTCCTACGTTTTGTGCTCTAGAGGCGACCGAGCAGCGCTCATTGGAAGGACATCCAGGGGCAAGCTACGAGGTTAGGGGTGACATGGTACTTGCTCACTTGAGATTGACGACCTCGCTTTGTTTGATCGCATCGCGTCCTCTCTGTACAGCTTCCGGGGTGATCAGATTGAGGCGGCCGAGCTCGTCACTTGGGCCCCAAAGCCCCCAGGCGTTGAAAGGGGGGCCGTCCTTCTGCGTCGGAAGGCTGTCGAAGGTGGGTAGCATTGGGCCAGACGGACCTGTCCGTCTCATGCACGTTCTGCAGATCAATTCATAGGCCACGCTGCGGCTCCGGATCACATGAATCACATGACCCCATGGTCCGGGGTGGACTTTAGCGCTCCGGACCGGAGATGGCGTCGGCCCTCCAGCAATCGGGTCCCGGCTACAGTATTCAGACAGTGCCCGACCGGCTGAATTAAAGCCACCGCTGTACAGGCAAGAGCGATGCACACCCATCCTCACGACATGACCATCCCACCTTGTCGACCTCGCATCGCGGTGACTCTTGGTGACCCCTCTGGTGTGGGTCCGGAGCTCGCCGCCAGGCTCCTCGCCGACCCCCGGAATCGAGAAGCAGCCGATATATTTGTCCTTGCCGATGTGTCGGAGGTGCAGGCCGCAGCTGCGATCGCGGGGGTGACGGTCGCCATCTCAGACCGCCCTGGTCCGGATTTCGTGGCAGTGCTCGACGACCACTCGGCACCGTCCGTTCCGATCCCTCGCGGAGTGGTATCTAGAGAGGCAGGGGAACGCACTTTGCATCAGTTGAAACGCGCTGTCGCCATGGCGAACGATGGATTGGTCGGCGCAATCGTGTTCCTGCCTCTGAACAAGACCAGCTTGCACCTAGGAGGTATGCACGAAGAGGACGAACTGCGGTGGTTTGCCAAGGAGCTCTCCTACGACGGCTTCACAAGCGAGATCAACATCATAGAGGGGCTGTGGACCGCCCGCGTGACCAGCCATGTGGGCATCAAGGACGTGGCGAGCCGCATCAAAGCCTCCACCGTTACCGACACGATCGGTCTCCTCAACACTCTTCTTTCCGACTACGGTTTGGCGTCACCACGATTGGGTGTGAGCGCTTTAAACCCGCACAATGGCGAAAACGGACTGTTTGGGACGGAGGAGATCGACGAGATCATACCTGGTGTCAAATCCAGTCAGGCTGCAGGCATCAACGCGCTGGGGCCATTCCCCTCCGATACCATCTTCCTGGCACGGAACAAGTACGATGGTATCGTTACGATGTACCACGACCAGGGCCAGATCGCCATCAAGCTGTTGGGATTCGACGGAGGCGTGACTCTGCAGGGCGGGCTCCCCATCGTTGTGGCGACTCCGGCTCACGGTACCGCGTTCGATATCGCCGGCAAAGGTATCGCCAGTGTGAATTCCAGTCAGAATGCGTTGAGCATTGCGATCAGAGTGGCGAGCAGTCGCATGCAGGCCGCTACGGCAGGTGGCAAGAGGGTCTACGGTCTGTCGGGCAGCGCTGCTGCTACTGTGGTCCAGCAATGATCATATGCAAAATGACCCGTTATGTGGTGCGTTCCTGCCCGGCAGGTATTATAATGAGTATCATCGACTGCAGGCCATGACCTACGCCGGGAACATAATGTTATTCACACAAGTCATATATATGTGCGGGACGCGCCCCCGCTGTCGGGCCCCAGTCAAGAGGACTGCCTCGAGACTTTGCCCAACCTCGTCCCCGACTCGAGTTCGCGACCGGTTTTGCCCTGCTCCGTATCGTTGGGGATCGCGTCGTGCGTGCCTGCGTTCCTCTCCAAGTGGTCCGGGTTGAAAGTCTCCCTGGTGAAGATCGTGGTGCACAACAAGCAGCATGCCGTCCACTCTGGCAGCACCGCAAAGACGTTCTCGATGACCACGAACAGGGTTGTGAAGCCGTCTGATCCGTAGGCCTCTGGGTTGGCATAGTTGACGGGTGAGATGAGACCTTGGAGCAGACCGAAGATACCTCGAACGATGAGCGGTGGCCATGCAGCGAACAACACGCGGAGGGTCGGGTGCATCCGGTGGGTGTATCCGTCGAGCTGGCGGCCGTCATGACCGCCCTCGCCGGACATGACATCCGCCGCGCCGTGATCCGGTGTGACGCGGAAGAACCTGGTCCAGCCGCGGGGGATCGTGCCTTGCGGGTTGCGGTCCTGGTTACGGGAGAGGAGGAGGAAGCTGAGGAGGAACAAGTTGATGACGAGGAAGATGGCCTGGCCGACGGCGCGAAGGGCATTGGCGATGTGGAGCTGTTGCCAATAGTCGTCCTGGTTGATGTCCGAGCCGTTGACTCGGGTTCCACCGACGATGATGATCGTGTTGGCCGCGATCATGAGCCAGTGGATCCACGTCATGACCCAAGGGTCCTTCCCTCCCGACTTGTCCCTCGCCGTTAAGCTCCGTCGCAGGCGCTTGTACCACGGGTCCTTGTTCTTCCGATCCGACTTGCCTTCGAGCCAGCTGCCGCTGATAGGGTACGTGTGCTGGTGGTGATGGATGAGGAAGCGATAAGAGCAGAGCACCAGGGAAAAGTAGCCCTCCGCACCGAGGACAAAGTAGGCGATGAGCAGGCCAAAGTCGAGATCGCCCTTGGTTCCAATGGCAATGGCGACGGCCTGCGCGGCGAGACGAAGGCAGACATGGAGCAAGAGGAACGAGAAGACGGACTTGAAGACGATGCGGCGGGAACTGAAGCCGTAGATGAGGACGGAGAGGTTGATGGTGTAAAGGGAGATGAAGACGGCGCCGCCGATACCCTCGCCGCGAAACATGGCGAAAGTGTGAAGGGTCGGGAGTGGAGAACGAGGGCGGCAGCTTTGAGTTTGTGGGGAGGTGGCCCAATGTTACGGTGTCAAGCCAAGTCGAGTTGTTCTGTGGTCGGATGGCGAGGGAGATGTGGGGAAGAGGAGTTGATAACTTTTATAACAGGTAGAGCGAGGTGCAATCCGGTGCACCGGCGTGGGAACGGGGCTTGGCGCGCGCTAACAAAGTGAGTCGCCAGTGACGCCAGGCGAGGCGAGGCGAGGCGAAGCTGGCTGTGCCCACCCACCCGACAGATCTCTGTCGCCTGCCTGTCCCCGTCCCCGTCTCCGTCTCCGTCTCCGTCCAGGGGATGCTGGGTTAGCACTGACTGGGAGTTGTCAGTGGAGCCAAAGAGCCAACACTTTTTGACTTGAGCTTGTGACAACTCGATTCGCCCAAGCTAGAACAGATCAAGGTTTCGGGTATCCGGCGACGCGACGGGATCAAATTTGGCGGGTAATCCACTTCGTGGCGTGGCACCGCCTGTGGCTAGTGACTTGGATCTGGCTCACCAAATGTTCCAATGTTCCTCCAGGAACCCGAACACTGGACCGAGTACATGACGTCGGATCCGGGCCCGACGAGCATCGCATCGGGTCACCCACCCGTACATCCCGGCCGAGCTGGTCACCCTCCACATTCGGATGCAGATTGTGCACGAGTCCTCGTACTGCACCTGTGTCCCCGGCCGGTTATCTTCCCAGCAGCACACTCCACTCACTTCGCACGTATGAGCCCTGTTCACAAGTACGGTATGAGCCCCGTCCGACTCCTGCTTGGGACCTACACCGACGTCGTCCACGAGGTCCTCTTCACACCTCCGACCGCCGACTCTCCCCCAAGCATCCGGCCCATCCGTGAGCTCCCGATCGGTTGGGGTGCGTCGTGGATTGTAAAACATCCTGAAGTCAAGGATGTCTTCTATGTCGCTCTGGAGGCGGATGACGAGGGGGGAAGAAAGGACGGGGTGGAGGGGAGCATCGCGGCGTACAGGATTGAGTCTGCTGGGGCGACGTTGCTCAGCCAGGTCTCCGCCGGCGACAACCCTTGCCACGTCGAGGTCATAGATGGAGGCAAGGCTCTGGCAGCGGCGAATGTGAGCATTGGACACTCGGTCGCTGGATAGCGATTGACTCCTGTCACAGTACACCGGAGGCTCGGCTTTGCTCATTCCCCTCAACCCGGATGGAACGTTCAACTGGGCGAGCGACGAGGTCCCCAACTACATCAAGTATCCTACGCTGGAAGGTGCGGCCCGTTCCATGGGCCATCAATGCATCGACCTTCCTGCGCTGGGCGAGTGCCTGGTGGTGGATTGCGGCAACCACTGTATCTGGCGCATGGGCATTACGGGGGAAGGGGCGGCACTGGGCTGGGTGAACAAAGGCCGGATCGATGTCCTCCGCCGCCACGCCCCGCGACAGGCAGTGATATCCCCAGACGGTGAGGCCGACATGTATGCAGCGGCGCTGACCCGTCAGGCCGCCATCTTTACACTCTCTACGCCAAGAGCTGCATGGTGTCCCACCATGATCTCTCGAATGGCGCTCAACTCGTCTCCACGCACTCTATCCTACCTCCTCCGCACGTCATCGATCTCGACAACTGGCAGCCGCCTTACACCCTTGCGGCGGCTCTGACACTGCACGAGCCATCGTCGACACTCACCGGTACCGTCCGGTGTATACGGGGTGAGGCAGTGGACTCTGTGGCCTTCTTCAAGATCAAGCCCGACGGTATCCTGAGCAAGCCCGAGATTCTTCGTCCCGCTCGCGGTCGCGAGTACCGGGGTGTGGGAGTCGTCGGCAACTGCTTTTTGGTGGCGGGCCAAGAAGACGGGTGGATGACGTGCTTCGAGTGGAACCCGACCACGGACTCATGGTCCGAGAGGGAGTGGAGCGAGCCGGTGAGATTTGAGAAGGTGGTCGATATCGAAACGATGCTCTGAGCATACAGTTGCGCGTGGGATGCAGACATTGGACCGGCGATCCCTCCATTTACTCTAATAGGACCGTCCTGAGTGTAATATCTCGGTATATTATCTGATTTCTAAGGTAGACCCAGTCTATGAGGGTAAAAAGCAACCGAGACCCGTTCTCACACCGCCAACAGGAACCAACACCCCTTCTCACACCGTCTCCTTGCTCTCATCGCTGGGCGTGGCATGCGGGTTACCGGCGAGAACGATCTGGGCTGTGGCCGTGTGCAGATCATCCGGTGCGTCATCGAAGATGAGAGCTACTTCCTCCAATGTGTAACCTGAGGATCAGCCGTGTTCTCGCCTTGCAACTCACCCTTCGTTTCGGGGAACGTGAAATACACCACAGCGATGATGAGCACGAGCCTAAGAGATCAGACATCTTCTCGTTGCAGTGTGAGGGCGACGTACATGCCGGTGTAGAAGAAGTAAAGCTTCCACCCAATTGCAGCCATGGCGATGGGGTTGGTGTATTGCCCCAAGATACCATGGACTGAGATGGTCAGCGTGTAGGCCAACAATTTGAGCTGGACTCACGGCAGTCAAAAGCGACCTCGAAGGAAAGCCCTCGCGCTCGAATCTGGTACGGCAGCAGCTCGACCGTGTACCTGGGCCTCGGTATCAGCGACAGCCATCGAAGCAGTAGACGCAAGTACTCACGTGTACGGAAGAGGATTGCAGCCGATGTTGTAGGCGCCGCTATACAGGTAGACGAGGACGACCACGGCTCGGCCGGCCGCCTGGTTGGCGTGTTCGGCGTAGACCCTACCGTGTGATCAGTGGCATGGTATCGGCCTATAGGACCTTACTCACGCGCTGCAGGCTGCGAATGGCACATTGCAAACGAGCATTAGGCCAAACGAGGCCAGCCAGAGGCTACGTCTTCCCACACGGTCGGCGAGAAGGGCACCGATCATGGCCGTGATCCAGTTGAAGATCTGGAGGCCACCGTTCTTTCGTCAGCCCCTGCGGTCAAACAGTCCACGTACAATACCAGTCTGTTGGGTCGAGGACGAGATGCCGACAGACGTGAGGATCTTCGAAAGCTGTCGTGGAGGCTTAGCATTGACGGCGAAACACACAACAGTCGCCCAACTCACATAGTACGAAGTGACGGACGTCCCGCACCAGTCGATGCCGATCACCAGGGCGGAAATGATGAACATGCGTCGTCGGTTCGCCTTGGTGGCCACAAGCTCGTACCAGTCCTTGATGAGACCTCGCTTGGGGACCGAGTTGGCGAGGGTGATTGCATCCTCAATCTCCCTCATTTCGAAGAGTACCAGTGGGTCTTGCGTGTCACCATTCGCGTGGAACGAGGCGAGCAGCTGCTGAGCCTCGTCCTGACGACCTTTCTGGACTGGATGTCAGATCATTCCAGACGCTACGACTTACTCATGTAACGCGGGCTCTCCGGGAGCCAATAGCAGATGACCAGGAGGACAGCGGAGGGCAGTGCTTGACTGCAGGTCAGCGGGAGTCGTTGCGAGCTCTCTCACCCTATGCATGGGATCCTCCAGGCCCAGTCGCTGTTGTCGATGTAGGATGTGCCGAAAGACAGCCAGGCGCAGATGATGCTCCCGACGTACCAGAACGTGTTGTAGAGCGAAGTGATCACGCCGCGCTGTCGAGGATGGGCCTGTTGGTTAGCGACGCTGTGTGCAGCGACTCACCAGCTCCGTGGCCAGCAGAGGCCCCGCGCAGAGAGTGCCAGCGTTGCCGATACCGAGAAGCACACGCCCACTGATACGATTCCGGTCAGCCATACTGTTCCTCGTGTTCTCTGGTTGGACTGACCCAACAAACATCCCACGGTCCTTTGCAGCTGACTGGATGATGGCACCGACGAGCCTACACGGTGTGAGCGTTGACCAATCGCGTGATATCATTTGGCACGCACATGATGGCACAACCGGTAGACATGCAGATCTTGCGTCCACGCCAGTCGCTCAGCCAGCCGAAGAACGGGGCAGCCTGGGCCCGTCAGCCTTTATACCGCAACCAATGAGAGATTACTCACGACGCCGAGACCGATGGACAGGGACGCGGTGATGATGCCCAGAGTTCCCGAGCTGGGATTGTCAAGAGCTGCACTATCAGTCGGACACCGTCAGCAGATGACACGTCCACTCACTAGTCACCCAGTTGGGCATACTTTGGAGGTTGTTGATGAGCGACTTGTCGTACCCGCCTGTGGCCTGGGCGATCATGTAGCACAGAATGATCAGGTTGGCCTTGCGCATCCCTGGATCCTTCCACCAAGACTTGTTGGTGTTGTTGGGCAGGTCCGACCATGCCGCTTTGGCGGGGTTGGAGGTCATTTCCAAGGTCATCGCGCAGCTACGAGTGAGAGGCAGAGTGCACGAATAGCAAAGCCCCGGAGAACACCCTGCATATATATATGTGTGCATGTTGCAGCAGCGAAAGCAAGTGCATATCACGGCGTGGTGAACTACCAATGCGATCCCTGAGAATTGTATTTGGCCGGAAGAGATGCCGATGTTCTCACCCGGCGTCTCGTCCGGCTCACCGGTGGGGCCGAGATCCCGTAGCAGCCCGATTACTGGAGCGTTGGCGATGGGGGAGCGCTGCAGCTCAGGAGACTCCAATCTTGCAAATCAAGTTGGTGTGGCTACTTGGTGGACTCGACCGACATCCCGCCCGCTTTCACGGGTAGGCAGAGCCCCAACACACATACCGAGCCGCGTGGCTTTGAGCACGGCGTGGGCAGTGATATGGCGAACCATGAATGGTCTCCTCCAGCCACTTCGTTACAATAACTTTTCCAGCTCATTAAGCCACTCAATAATCCACCTCACTCAGCCACCTCACCTCTTTACCTCACTTTCCATCTCACCATGCCCATTGCTCTACCGCTCACACTAGACTTGGATCAGCACTTTGGCGACTGGCGCGACGACCTTGCCCGGGACGGATTCGTAATCCTCCGCGGTGTCGTTCCGCCAGAGCGCGCCGAAGCGTACCGTCAGAGAGCGTTTGACTGGATAGAGAACGTCGGATTGGGCTTTGACCGCAATGATCCCAACACATGGAAGCAGGACTGTATGCCGGTGATGAAAAAAGGAGGAATGGTACGCCCATAGCGAAGTCGTCGCTCATGTCCCAGTTTCACCACTCGGTCGGGCAAGAAGCCTTCCTGTGGGAACTTCGCCAGTAAGCCTGTTGCCGAGCCGGACGATTACTGAAGAAACAGAGAACAAGGTGTCATCGACGCATTCGCAAAGCTGTGGGGCACCGACAAGTTGCTGGTCAGCTTTGACGGTGCCAATGTCTCTATGCCTGGACCCATGCAGGATCTCAATCAGCCCGCCTGGTGGCATGTAGACCAGGACCCAGACAAGTTTGGCTGTCGATGTGTACAGGGTCTAGTGAACCTGAACGTCAACGTGAGCAACCGTCGGAAACTGAGCTGAGATCTGAGGGACCCGAGGATGGCGGTCTGATGGTGCTGCGGGGTAGCCACAAGCAGAACCAGACCTTCTTCACCGAGGTCTGGAACGGCAGCGATGGGTTCCGCCCCATGGGAGTAGAGGCACAGCCTGACTTTGTGAGTGTGATGGAACGAAACAGTGTGCAGAGTCCGACGACATAGTTCGGCTTCACCGACGACCACATGAAGTGGTTCTACAGCCAAGGCTGCGAGTGGGTCAAGACGGAGATGCAGCCTGGGGATCTCGTTCTGTGGTGGGTTGTTCCACAACGAGGGTGGATCCGAGCTGACGGTCAGGGACTCACGTACCGCACACTACAACGTCCCGCCGAAGTGTCACCGAGACCGAGTCGCGGCTTGTAAGTTTCGCGTAATGACACCTGACTGAACCGTAGATACATGCTACGCGCCGGCGTATCTCTGCTCGGCAGAACAGCTCGAACTCAAGAAGAAGCTCTTTGTCGAGGGCAAGATGACGGTCAGTGACTCTCAAGGCGACTAAGAGTATTTGCTGACCAAGGCAGTCACATTGGCCCTGCAGCAGTAAGATTTGAACGTTCGCTGTGATCTCCGACGCCAGGCTGATGCGAGCTGTCAGACATCAGTGAGAAACCGCCTATCATCCTGCGGGACGAAAAGCCGTGCCGTCACGTTTACAATAAGCCACTGGCTGCTGCTGCGCAGACCGACAAAGTGTACGTGCAATTTCCGCTCTTTGAGCGGGACGCCAACTCACAGCTTAAGACTCCGCCTGGCTGGGGTGGTGCCGTACTAGCCACGAGACGCAGGAACACTTCTACAACCTCTGCATGAATTGACTAGTTCCACCAAGCGCTGAAGTCTATCGGATCCATGTCCAGCAGTCCGTCCAGTATGCCTGTTCCACGTTGGCACGACTCGGCCACCACATTGCAATGACTCACCGTTGATCTCATTCGCCTGGGCATGATCATCCCATTCGTTGAATGCGGTATGCAGAGTGAAATCGAATTCTGGGCTTGTCGCGTCCGGCCGGTGGTTGGAAGGGTCATTCTTTGTCGGCTCCTGTGTCGCTTGAGCGGCACAGCCAACTGCCTCCAAAAGTGTCCGAATCTGTTCTGCGATGCGTTTTGAGTGCCTTTCAAACGATCCCTCGGTCTGAAGAAGCGCCAACAGGTTCGATGCCTCCTCCCGGCCAGACTTCAACTCGTCCGGATTAGCCATCACACCAGGAGGACTGTAGGCAACGTTGAGAGCAAGCACGGTGGCAGCAGCGAGAAGCGGTGTTACATCCTCCCTGCGGCTTGTCAACCAACGCTCCGCCGAGAGGACCCACTCCATGATGACGACGTTCTCTGGTCGGTCGCCACGAAGTTGCGCAATCTCCCTTGCTCGCGCGACGCACTCGGCACGCGATTGCAGGTAGTCGGCGTTGGTGGCCCTGGCTTTCAGCACGGCGTGCTCCATAAGCAAGAGTAGACCACTCACGACAGCGCGAAATAGTCGCGATGGAGCAGAAGTCGCTTGTGCGCCACCAGTGTCAACACCAGATAACGGGCCGACGGCAGCCAGACCTCTGTTCCCATGGAGCCCATCGTGGCCAGCGACGTCGTTTGGAAGAAAGGCATATCGTCGAAGAGTTCGGTGAGTTTGATGTCAGTGTCGATGGTTAGCTGATGTCGCAAGGGGTCATTCCGGTCCAGCTGACGGTAAGCGATGAGAAAGTCGTGGATCGTCGCGGTGATCCGCATGCGAGCAATGTGCAGCGAAGCGTCCGTTGGCTGTTGAGACGGGCAGGCCACCATGGGGCCTGTGATTGCCAGTTGATAATCAAATAGGTTGAGAGGGTGGGCGACACGCAAGTGGATCGCCGGGAGGTTGTATGGAAACCCGGAGGGGAAGGAAGACCTGCAGTCAGCGTGGACTCTGCCGGCCGGCTTACCAGTCGCGATAGATCAGCATCCACCATACTCTACGATGGGCCTCACGCTCCAGAAGACCGGTGGATCCGCAGAGGTGCGGCGCCACCACGCTGTGCGCCTCGCACGCTTGCCCCTCCGCCCTGTTAGGCTCGCACGGAGATTCCGGTGGGACGTGATCGACCCTGAGCGCCTGGGCGATGCGGATGGCGGATGCCATGAGAGAGCTTCCCAAAAGACGTGGCCTGCATTGTCAGGAACAGAGATTGGAGCTCACTCACCCGTACGCATGGAGAACGGCTCCCACGTTGCACATGGTATGACAAGAGAGGATATTGGCGGTACCCATGAAATCGGCCGCCATCAGCAACTGCAGGGTCGTTTTGAACCATATGCTGGCCAGTGATCGAGGCTCTGCTGGATGAGCTTGGAAACAACACGAGGCGGCTTACTGTCTATGTTCCAAGAGGCTGCAACGCTCGGCTTCACGTAATGTGCTGCAAGCATCAGTTGGCTGCTGTAAAACGCCAGCCAGTTCCAGCCCATGCAGCCGACTCCCATTGCCGCCCGCTGCTGCTGGAACAACCGATGTTGCTGTAAGAAGGTCGGTCCATGACTGGTGGCGTGCAGCCAGCCCAGAGTATCCACAGTGAAGGTGACGAGCTTGAGGCTGAGATCGGCATTGGGAAAGATGGAAGGGTCGAGGGTCGAAAAGCCGCCGGTCGGCAGCGCGGAGAGCAGGCAATTCGGTGGTTCGTGCTCGGCCGACGCTGTCTTGTCAACCGGTCCCTCAGCTCCCCACGCCTGAAGTCGTACCTAATGGCAAGGCCTTGGGATCCCCGCGACGCTCTGGACCCAACTCGAGCAAGTTGAGAACCGTCGCCATCCGCTCCATGTCGTTGTACTCGTGGTCGGTTGTCGAATAGTCTTGCACCTGTTTCACCACCACGTGCCGCGGCTGCGACAGCTTTGCGAGTCTGAGCTCGCGCTCGACGACCTCGATCCGTTTTCGCAGTGTCGCATTCTCCGCCAGCAAATCTTCCAGCGATGCGAGCGCCTGGCCCGATTGGTCCCCGGTCCGGATGGTCTCGCCCTTGACAAGAACCGTCTCACGCCGGCAATCGCTACCCCTGCCACGCGAGAGACATTGCACACAGGGTACGGTCTGTGAGCACTTTGCCTTGCGCGAAGTGCCTGCGGTCATTCAGCACGGCACCACACCCCTGGCTAATCGACATACACAAGGTGCAACTCAGCGGGGCCCTCTGCGTCCTACGCGGTTGAGCTCTGCCGGTTGGCGAGTCAAAGTCTTGAGGCGTGCTCCGCTTGCTTGACGACGCCGAGGTTGTCATCTTTGATCTGATCTGGACGGATCGTGACCGGCAGATAAGACAGAACGGCTTGGTTTTCAACGCGCCGCGTAGAGGTTGGGATCCGGCGGAAGCAAATCGGTTCACCGACGGAGCGTTCCGACCGGTACACCGATGTGGTAAGAGTACAGTTACGACGGACGTCCTATGCATCTTGCACGAACAGGGGACACACCAAACAGTCCCACTCGCGGCGTGAGAGCCCATGCTCGCCGTATCTGACCGGCGAAGGTGTCGCATCCCACCAATGAATTCGGCAATTATCAAAGTCCTCCGGTTCTTCGTATATATCGCACACCCCTTTGTATGACCCAGCCTCCACCTACATACCACCAAGTACATCAGACGCTTCAGACGGGTGAGACGACGCCGACGCCGCAACCACGCTCAACGGCTCCACCTCTACCTCACCCTCGTCCTCATCATCGCTTGGCGGGCCCTCCCGCAAGATCATAAGTAGCTGCGCCTGGTCGTGCCTATGTGAGGGGGGGCTCAGCTGACCGCGGATGATGCCGTCAAGCGATGCTGCGGTGCGGTGTATATCACGACCACTCACGCCATTTTGTCGCTCTTCTCCTTCTTTCGCAGCACCGACAGCACCGCATCGATGTTGGCATCAACAACCGTGGCGTCTGCACTGTTAGTCGCTGAGAAGCGTTTGATGCTTCGGGGGTCGACCCACCGATATCCCTTCCATCCCGCTTGAGCCGCTTGCTCTCCCTGATCAGGACGGAAACGACCATGGACCACAAGCAGTAGATGAACATGCCCATGTCCTCGACGTCCTGAAAACAGACGTAAGCGATGTCAAGACTCAACACGGGGTATTCACGCACCACCTGACCCATCAATTTGATCAACCCGACGACTCCTCCAGCGTGGTACAGAGCGATATCGTTACCTGGCCGGTACGAGTTGGTGTCGTGCAGGAACACCTGCGCCGAGCCGGTGATGAAGTGCAAGACCGCTGCGGATGAAGACAGCGAACCGGAATGATGCCTCGATTTGAGTTCGGCGGGCAGTGACTCGGAAAACAATGACAGTGCGTTGGACGTCTGCTGGGCGAACAGCCGGTCTCGGTGGGGGCCAAGGGCTGCACCAGATTCCGAGACGGAGACATCGACCGGCAATGACGCTGACAGCAGAGGTACCGTGATTGACCGGTGGAGGAGATAGAGCGATTGGATGAGGTACGATCTATGGCTGTGTCCGGCGGAGGCGACGAAAGCGACCGGGGAGCTCACAGGTCTGCATGATTGCTTGCCCCTTTTAGACCGCCATCCATGGCGCCCTGCATCGTACGTTCTTCCGAGAGAGCTGCGCGCATCTGGTCGGCCTGACCAAAAGGCATCAGAGGCAATCGCATATCGAAGCCAAGCTTACATGCTCAAACACGCTCCACGCGAAGGGCAGCGGTGTCGTCACCCGCTCCGAGTCGATCCCAGCAGGCATCCTGGTAGCGATCGCAGCGCAAACGTCTGCGGCCCAAAGTGCCCAGCTGGCTTGGTCAGCCGCACCATCGGTGTCCCGTCTCCCCACACTCACAAAGCATAGATCCTCTCAGCTAGGTCGATCTGGTCCAGAGGAGGAGGGCAGAATCGGGGCCGGTTCCTTCGAAGTGGATATTCTCGCTCTTTCTCCTTCTTCCACTTGGACGTGGATATCTGATCGAGTCGGCAGCCGATCCCGCAGCGAACAGCTTTGGCCGTCATGATGATAGCCTGCGGTCATTAGGCGTGTAGATGGACCCGGCGAGAGGAGATTGTACACACCGCTGCGTCCTCAAAGTGCCCCCACAGCCAACCAGCCAGCAACGTCGCCGCGCGTGTCACGTCAAAGAGGGTGAGACGCAGGCCATCATTCGACGACAGGGCCACGTCAATGGACGAGGCCGAGCGGCGGTAGAAGGCTCGCTCTTTCGCTCGGATATGGGCAAGTGGAGAGGAGGGCGCCGCAACGGCGTACTGTCCACGGTCAGCCGTCCGCCCAGCAAGGGTCTCAAGCTCGAAGATGTACTATCGCGTAGATGAGGCTGTCGTGGGGCCTGACTCCCGGCTCATCCGACTTGATGCGGTGATAGAAACGGGCGATGTTCATCTCGAGGACGTATGTTCTCTGGCGAGAGAAGAACAGCCACAGCCTGCACGTCAGGACCGAAGCTGCGTCCACCACTGCTCAGATAATGCGAGAAGCCCACAGGTGTTGAGAGGTAGCCTCATCGATCTCATCCGTCCCCACGACCTCCTCGTCACCGTTCATGTCCCCCCCGTCGAGGGGCAAGTCATCGGTACCGGCGGGCTGCTGGAGCCATGAAAAATCGAGGTCATCCCATTGTATCGGCGGTGACTGGTTGTACCCCCCGTCCTCGCCGCCGATGGAGGGCAGGAACGTGGGGAGATTGATCGATGAGAGGATGGCGTCGATATCGAATTCGCTGACAGTGTCCAGACCAGTGTGCGTGCTGGACAGCCCTTGAGTTCCGGGCGCATTGAGTTCGGGTGCCGGAGCGACCGTCGACCCGGAGGATGAGGGACGATCCGAGCTGTGCCGGGCTGCGAGTAACTCAGTGTCGTGGAACTTCAGAGGGACTCGTACGCGTTCAGATCTAGACCCAGGACTGACCATTGGGATAGACGCACTGCCTCCCTCGCTTCTGGCACTTGTAGCACACTGGCCGCTGACCGCTGCAACGTATCTTGCGGAGCTTGCAATTGGTGCACGCGTCCCCGCTTCGGGACGCCGCCCGTCAGCACGTCATGCGTTTCCTCAGCAGAGATAGCCGGAGATTGGCAAGCATACTCACCGCGCGAGCTTCGAGTCCGGCCGCGAAGTCATGGAGATACGCACCCTAGATGGAATCGCGGGCAAGAAGAAAATGCATCGACGACGTTGACATGGTCGTCGCCGTCAACAGTGATGCGGTGAGTCACCCATCGCCGAGGGGCCTAATAGCTTTGACCGGCACGCCTAATCGTCACCGTGGCGCCTAAATCGTCCGGCCCTGTATCCCTCGGGCTTCTTTTCGTTGAGCCTCAATCTTGCTGCATTTCTCGGTCACTTCGGTTGTGATCCTGTTGGATGTGATGTGATGCACAGCATCGCGGTCATGCATAAAGATGGACGACGCAGTCGCCCCTCCAGTACAAGTACTAACCCAAACCGTCCCGACGTTCCCCTCCACGCTCACACTTTGCACCTCCGTTGAGCACGGCATCTCCGCTGCCACCTTCAATAATGTCCTGTGAGGAGAACCTCCTGGTACCCGCATGCAGCACGCTTACTCGTCCTAGGTATACTCACCAACTACACCGCAACCACGAGCATCAATATCCCCGTCCCATGCAACACCGCGGTGGGGTCGCCCAACTTGTTCTCCGACTCAGTCCAAGAGACCGACTACGGGTATCTGCTCAACACCGCGAGCACCGATGTGTGGGTGCTTCTTCGACCGAGACGCCGTATTTAGTAAGCCTGCTGACCCTGTCCCAGCTTCCTGGCCTTGTTCGTCTTCATGACTGGTGACTGTTGCTCTTATTAGGCTTGAGGTATATGCGATTGACGAGCGGGGCAGCCATCCACGTAGTCCTTGGTATCTACCATCGCGTGCCGTGGACCATCGGGACCGTCGCCCTCGGTGCAGCGGTTGAAACTATCGGTGTGAGTATGATCAATCGGTCGGTGAACAGGAGGGGCGCGCGTCTGACGGCGACAGTGGGGTGGCCGCTTCTGGTCGGCCCACTCGACGTTCTGGGATCCCAACCAAGGTGGCCAGTGGGACAACAATGATCAAGGCTTCATCATGCAGTGGGTCGCTTTTCCGGTCATTTTGATTCCTGCGGTGTTCCGTGGTCTGGTCTAACTTCCGACGGCGTCTACGACAGAGCTGACCCGGAACTAGAATCTGCTGCCTCGTCATCGCGCCAACCTTCTTCTCCGCCGCCAACTACATCTTTCTCGGCTCACTGATACGACGCACCGGGTGAGCCCTCCACCGGGTCTGACCTCCTAGCCTTGTGATGCTGGCACTCACACTGCAGTGGCAAATACTCCCTCCTCACCGCCCAGTCGTATTCCGTCTTGTTCACGTTTGCCGACGCCGTGTGTCTCGTCATACAAGGCGTCGGCGGGGGCATGGCGGGCACAACGAATGACAATACGGGGCTGGAAAACGGATTGCACGTCATGGCCATTGGTGTCGTTGCACAGTGTGAGTTGATCCATATCAGCAGGCGAATGGGGACACCGGCTTACGATCGGTCGTATCACAGTGGTCATCACCGTCGTCTATGTCTGCGGGCTGATCGACTTCGTTGTGCGGTACCACCGCAACGCGTCGCTTGCCCCTCAGCAGCAGTGGGATCTCATCAAGCCGCTCCGAAGGTTGCGCCTCGGTCGCGGGGCGTCAACAGCGCAGGCGTCAGTAGAGTCCCAAATCGAAGGAGACACGACACCAGGGATCCGCTCAAAGGCAGAATCCTCCACACCACCTCTTCACCTTGCTGGCGATGGCGACGTTGCGTCAGCTCCCAGAAAGACGCTCATAAAGCTCGCCACTGGCGCGCTTGCGGCATCGACAACACTCATCATCGTTCGGTAGGTCCTCTTTCGGAATATCCATTGCGAGTCGCCCGTGTGCGATCCCAAGTACAGACACCATCATGGAGTCAGTTTTTCTGACGCCCCGAAGGTCCCTCTACCGGTGCGACGAGCTTCTCGGGTACTCGCCCGCACATCCTGGAGCGTATAGCGACCAAAATCTGTTCATAGGAATGGACGCGAGTCTGATGGTGGGTATTTCATCGCCTAAGGGACAGTGCAGACCACGCTGAATAGTGTAAAGCTCACGCTGTTGGTGGTGTACGCGGTCGTCCATCCCGGCCTTCTGGCCGCCAAGAAGGCTCAGTCATCCCTAGCAAGCTCTACGATTTGATGGCCGAGATCACTCTGCCTCTGATCAGAGCCATAGATGCAGACAACACTGATTGTGTACATGCTCAAACACTCCGCGTGTTGGCTCTAGGGCATCGCAATACCGCCAAACGACCTCAAATCGAAGGCGAACAGGTCGTTGAAGTCCATAAACGGGAGCTGGTCCAAGATGTCCAGGTTGTCTGTGGTAGAGACACCTCGAGCGTCCACCTGGTTCTCAACGATTGGTAGCCACTCGGACCTCAAATGAAGCAGGGCCTCGAGTGCGTTGTCGGGTGTCTTCCACGTCTCAACTTGTCGTCTCATCATGTCGATCTTCAGAGCTAGTCAGCGACGTCGCACCTCGATGAAACCCACTCACGCAGTCGTCAATGCGGTTGAGATTGTTCTTCCCGTTCGCGATGCCGGTACTGTCCCCCACCTCGTTGAGCAAAAAGACGGACGCCGCACCAAACGTGATTTGGACTAGGCTTCAGCTTGATATCATCGCGGCACTCACTGAGCGTCATGGGAGCGTTTTCCACGCCGTGCAACTCGTCGTAGAGCTACCTATAAGCGCAAACCAGACGCGCTCACTCACTTTCAAAAGGTTCAAGATCGTCCCCGCCGCACGATTACACCTAGCCGCGGATGGCGCGGCGGCCGGCATAGCTGTGCGATAGAATGGGCGGTGGAGATAGATGCACACCAGGTTGTAGAGGAGGTGCATCATCAGGATGTGAGGTAGAGGTCGGGCGGTGGGATCCGACAGGGGCATTTGCTTGCGCCAGCTGTCGAGTCTCCTGACGAGGGAAGGCGGGGGTGCGGATCGGCGATTCTCATCGCTCTTGGCAGAGTAACTGGCGACAAGTGAGCTCAAAGCCCTCAAATCTGGACCTACAGGCTGTCGATCACCGCTCGAAGAATGACACCGAGGCGCGCGGTCCAGTGAAGCACAGTGGAGCGTGTACTGGGCAGTCCCGCTAGGCGGAGTACCGAAGGGTTCGCCGACGCAGCCCGATCTGACGGCAGCAGCCAGGGCTCCGCATCGACCGAGGGGATGATTTGCGGGAGGACGGCCCCATACGAGTCTGGAAGCATTGCCGATCTACCAACACCAATGGCTCTGAGCTGACAGTCAGAGCCGTTCCGCGTGCGGGAGACCTACGACATCCTGTAGGTACACGGTCCACAGCGCAGTGTCGCGAGCAGTGTGCTCTGCCGGGGTCATTTGCCCGCGTTTAACGTACGACCCAGACTGCCCATGGTAAGTCATCTGACCAACGATGAAGCCATGATGAACTCACGTTGACAATGAGACCAAGCTATCGCTTCAGCCTGGAGTACCGAGCGGAAGCATAGTTGGCAACAGCTCACCGTTTGTACGGCAGCGACAGTCATACCGAAATAGAGATACCCGACCTCCGAGTCGAAGTGCATGCACCTGGGTATCTGAGCAGACAACCGGTGGACTCTACTCACGACGACATCAGGTTCGTGGCCCACAAGGTGCTGATGGTCATGTTTGCACACTCGCGGTGCAGTAACCGGACGCAGTGGTCCTGAAACAAGAGATTCCAAGTGTCTTGAGGTGAGCTCCACTCGTTGCGGTGAAGCAAGCACAGGCCGATGAAGAGGGCTGTGCAGTGAAGCAACGGCGAGTACGTCGTCGTGCGCCAGGACGCAGACGGGTCCTTGCAGAGAGAGTCGAGGTCGGCCCTGAACCCGGGCATGTCGGCAACCATACACCACGGTGCGTAGTACGCGGCAAAGCGCTCCAGGGCAAGGTCGTGCGTGGCCTGATCGATTGGCAGGCCGGGGGGAAGGCTTGACGCCCAGCTAGTCGGTCTGACAGGGGCTGGAGGCGCTGAATGACTGCCTGGGTTCACGTCGCCAGACAGCTGAGACCAGATGGATATCGGACCAAAGTGTACCAATCGTCCGTCTCTCCCACGCTGGTACCGATCAGCGACGTCGTTCGGCTTGTCCTACCTTTAATCGTCCCGCTCGCTCCATCCTCGCGATGTGCTCTCCAGTTTGCGTAGCATCCACGAGCCCTGTCTCACTAAACTGCCGCTTCTGCCCAGCAGAAGAGGAGGACGGAGGTCCGGTGACCGGGAAGAAATCATTCGGAGCAGTGGGTTCGGAGAGGAACTCGGGAAACCCAGGGAAGATGTCAACGCTGGTTTGGATATCTGACGGCGCCGTGGTGGTGTTCGGGGCGACCAGAAGGTCGGTGGGAGAGACGCTGATCGGAGCAGAGTTGTTGGTCGGCGTCGGACTCGCAGAGTGTGATCCCGAGGCGATGAGATTTTCGAGCTGGGTCAACCGGGAGCGAAGGTCATTGAGCTCATTGCCGATCCTGACAGATCAACAGGGGCTCGCAAAGTATTGCTCACTTTCTCTTGTCTTCATCCTCATATCCGCATGTCCAACCACGACTGGAACAGAACCCACATGACGGCACGGTGCCATCGCACCGGGTCCGGCTGCCCAGGATTAGCGAGAAGCGCTTCCAGGACGCCGGACGAACGGGACTCCCACTCACCGACGGCGACAATTGTCACACGCGCGCGATACATGGTGAACGCTTCGGGCTGTTCGTGGGGCTATGGGAGGCGCCGGAGCAGCCCCGGGGTTCGCGAGCTGATCCATCTTCGATCGGGTATACGAACACGATGTGATGTGGGAGACACCATACGAGACGATGTGATAACGTAGGGTTATAAACAGGGCGACCGAAAAGTCCCGGTTGTGAACGCATACCCCGTCGGGACGACCGCCGATGGTGGCTGGTTGGCATCGGGAACCGGTTCCCTGCTCGGGCAGGGCTACCCAGCCAGTAGTAGGAAGTATCCATTTGCGACCCGGGTCTGCTCCAACCATGCACAGCGGGCAGAGGACTTAACTCGCGATGCAGAGGCGTGCAGAGTACCTTACCAACGAGACATACACACCAGCACCATGCCGATCGCCACCGCACCCGACGACAAGGACAAGGTGAAGATCTGCATCGACCGAGGAGGGACGTTTTGCGATGTGATCGCGATCAGCGAGACCAAGGGCAACCACATTGTCAAGCTCCTGTCGGTGGACCCGTCGCAGTGAGTGGTGTGACGTTGGGGCCGAGCACGCAGGGAGGTCCTCAGCTCATGTTTGAAGCTACCCCGATGCTCCTCGTGAGGGCGTCAGGCGGGTTCTCGAGTGGTTCACCGGCAAGTCAATCCCCCGGGATGAGCCAATCGATACTTCGGCCATCGAGTATCTTCGCATGGGGACGACTGTCGCGTGAGTGTTTGGCTAACGAGTCGGCACGACTGATTCGGGCAGAACGAATGCATTACTGGAGCGGAAAGGCGAGCCTTGTGCGCTTTTGATCGTGAGTGAGAACCCTGGTCCAGGACTGAGGCACGATATTAGACCAAAGGCTTCCGTGACGCGCTCGAGATTGGAACGCAGACGCGACCTTTCCTGTTCCAGCTGGCAATCAAGAAGGTAGGTCCAGGTAGCCCAAAGTCGACCCTCTGCTAACAGCGGTCAGCCCGAGGTCCTGTACACAAAAGTCGTGGAGATCGAGGAGCGAGTCACTCCCGAATGGATTGAGCACATCGAGAACCCTCCCACAAACACCGAGGCGCTGGGAGAGCTTGTCGAGGGGGTCAACAGGAGCAAGCTCCGCGTTGTCGAGCCACTCAGTGAGTGCCGGCGCCCGTACCGGTCGCTGAGAGACAGACACTGCCCGGGCCGAGGCCGATCTCCAAGCGCTCTACGACGAGGGCTACCGATCCATCGCGATTGTCCTCGCTCACTCGTACCTCTACCCCGCGCACGAGAAGCAGGTCGAGGCGATCGCTCAGCGCATCGGCTTCCCTCACGTCAGCGTGTCCTCGGAGCTGCAGGCGATGATCAACATGGTGTCGCGCGGCACTTCGGCCACCGCAGATGCCTACTTGACACCAGAGGTTCGCCGATACCTCGCGAGTTTCTCTGCCGGTTTCAAGGACCAGCTCCAGAGTCCCGACAGTTGCCGCGTGTCCTTCATGCAGTCGGACGGCTCGCTATGTGACTTCCGAAAGTTCTCGGGTCTGCGTGCAATCTTGTGTAAGTAACAACGCAACTGGCAGAGCTGAGTGTCCAACAGCGGGCCCTGCCGGCGGTGTCGTGGGTTACGCTCGCACTGGTTACGATTCTGGGGATGGGACACCGGTGGTCGGCTTCGATATGGGTGGTACCGTGAGTCGAGCACTCGATCCACATTGGGAGGCGCGCTCATCCAACTGCAGTCCACTGATGTGTCTCGTTTCGGTGGGCAAGTGAGTCATTGGCCAGAGGTCTAAACTGCCTATCCTAACTTCGAATAGTACGAGCATGTGTTTGAGACTACCACCGCCGGAATCACCATCCAGACCCCGCAGCTTGACATCAACACGGTCGCTGCGGGTGGTGGCAGTATCCTCACCTATCGAAACGGTCTCTTCCAAGTGGGACCCGAGTCGGCTGGGGCACACCCTGGTCCAGCGTGCTACCGGTCAGTTGCCCCTTGGCACTGCCTTCGTCACTGACAATGGCAGTAAGGGCGGCCCTCTGACCGTCACCGATGCAAACCTGTTCTTGGGTCGCTTGCACATCGACTCCTTCCCTAAGAGTATGTGGTGTTGACGCGGTAGTCGGGCTGATGCCCCCAACAGTCTTCGGCCCAACGGAAGATATGCCGCTGGATTACAACGTTGTTCAGGAGGCCTTCGAGAGTCTCACCGCTCGGATCAACGAGGAGACGGGGATGTCATTCACAGCACACGAGGTGGCCTGCGGCTTCATCAACGTCGGTGAGTGGCATGCGTGATCGGACAACCAGTTTCTAATTCGCGAAAGCAAACACCGGCATGGCCCGGCCCATCCGTGCCCTCACTGAGCAGAGAGGATTCCAAACCAGCAACCACAACCTGTCCTGCTTTGGAGGTGCTGGCGGTCAGCACGCCTGCGCACTGGCAAGCCTTCTAGGAATGCACAACGTGATCGTGCACAAGTAGGTCAGCCAGGTAGGACTTTAGGCTGACGCTTAGGTACTCATCCGTACTGTCCGCATACGGCATGGCCTTGGCCGACGTCGCCGTTGACTTGAGCGAGCCGCTCAGCGTTGGGTACTCTGCCGAGGTCTTCCCCCTCATCGAGCAGCGCCTCGACGTTCTCAAGGCGAAGGGTCGGGCGGACCTCCTCGGCCAGGGCGTCCCCAAGCACCGAATCAAATACGAGTGCTACCTCAACATGCGCTACAATGGCTCCGACACAAAGCTCATGATCCTCCGACCGGCCGACGGCGACTATGCCAAGGCGTTTGAGCAGCAGCACAAGCGCGAGTTTGCGTTCGTTCTGGAGACCGGCATGATGGTGGAGAACGTTCGGGTTCGCGCCATTGGCCAGGGTGAAGACGATCTTGACGACGTGTCCTTTGTCAGCGATCTGGCTACCCTCCCAGAGGTGCTCGTTGCATCGGGTGCCAACTTTGCGGAGCAGGACATCTTCTTCGAGGAGGCTGGGAAGTTTGAGATTGCGCCTCTTTACAAACTCAACGACCTCGCTCCCGGGACAGTCGTTCACGGCCCTGCCCTCATCTTGGACCAGACGCAGACGATCCTGCTCCACCCTCAGAACAGGGCACGGGTCCTCCGCAACCACGTGTAGTACGTCTCCTCATCTCGACGATAACGTACCCTGCTTACCGTGACGCAGTGTCGACGTCGGTCTCGGCGGACGCAAGCAGTTCGACACGCAGACCGTCGATCCCATCCAGCTATCCATCTTCAGTCACCGTTTCATGGGCATCGCCGAGCAGATGGGTCGTGCCCTGCAGAAGACTTGTAGGTTCCATAGCGCAGTTATAGATCACCTGCTGACAATCCCTAGCCATCTCTGTCCAAATCAAGGAGCGCCTGGACTTCTCGTGCGCCATCTTCGGGCCTGATGCCGCCCTCGTGGCGAATGCTCCCAACGTGAGGACTATACGATAGACCGATTATTGACAGCCCCAGGTACCGGTCCACTTGGGCAGTATGGAGTACGCGGTGCGAGCCCAGGCCGAAATGCACAAGGGCAAACTCCGCCACGGCGACATCCTGGTGGCAAACCACCCCAAGGTCGGAGGCACGCATCTACCTGACATCACCGTGAGTGTGCCTTGCACAGCACATCTGACAGTGCAGGTCATGCAGCCTGTGTTTGCCGACGCTGCTAGCGACGAGATCGTCTTCTGGGTGGCAGCGCGGGGTCACCACGCCGACATTGGCGGCCTCGAGGGAAACTCAATGTACGTGTGTACCACATATCCGTTGCTGACGGGCAGGCACCCTCGATCCACCGACAGTTACCAGGAGGGAGCCGCCATCATGTCCGAGTTCCTGGTCCGCGATGGCGTGTTCTTGGAGAAGAACATCCGCGAGATCTTCGCCCAGGCGGGCAACTACCCGGACTGCCTCGCTACGCGCCAGATCGATGTCAACCTGTCCGACCTCAAGGCCCAGTGTTCTGCCTGCGCCGTTGGATCGGCTCAGATTACCTCCCTTTTTAACGAGTGAGTCTCTGACACGCGACGTCGACTCACCGCCACAGGTACGGGAAGGACGTGGTCCAGCACTACATGGCGGCGATCAGAACCAACGCTGAACTGTCGGTCCGGGACTTCCTCAAGAGCCGAACCAAGGCCGAAGTCTCAGGAGAGGACTTTATGGGTGGGCGCAGATGCAGCTCGCTGGTGCTGACTGGTAGACGACGGCACCGTCATCCGGCTCAAAGTCAACATTGACAAGGAGGACGGCTCGGCTGTGTTCGACTTCACTGGAACCGGGCCGGAGAGTCTCTCAAATCTCAATGCGCCCGAGTCGGTCACCCGCTCTGCCCTCATATACAGCCTTCGAACCCTCATCGGCACCGACATGCCTCTGAACGCTGGAGTGCTCGCTCCCATTAAGCTGGTCATACCCCCGAGCTCGTTCATCTCGCCGTCACTCGACGCCGCGGTGTGTGCTGGGTAAGTGCCGTCTTCGACGAGGAACGTGGGACTGACAAGTCAGTAACACCGAGACCTCGCAACGTGTCGTGGACGTCATTTTCAAGGCATTCGAGGCCTGTGCCGCCTCTCAGGGTACCATGAATGGTGAGTGCAAAAATACACGGTGGATGCGGTCTCTAATACTGCAGGTACTGGATTCAACTACAAGAAGTGGAGCTATGGCGAGACCAGTAAGCTTGACTTCGTTCCCTACCACTGAGCATTCCGCTGACGACACCATAGTCTGCGGTGGAGCTGGAGCGGGGCCGACCTGGACCGGCCAATCGGCGGTGCAAATCAATGTGCGTGGCCAAACCAGAAGTCGATCCTCCTGCTGATCTTGCAGATGACAAACACCCGAATCGGTGACGTGGAGATTGCGGAGACACGCTTCCCCTTGCTTCTCCGAGAGTTCTCCATCCGCAGAGGCTCCGGGGGTCTTGGAAGAAACAAGGGTGGTGATGGTGTGCACCGAGAGTACGAGGCTCGGGTGCCCATGGAAGTGAGCGACGCGACGCAGGCGACTGGACTCCACTCGCAGGCACTGACACAACTATTAGGCAGCGCACATTGGCGAACGTCGAGTGAACCAGCCTTACGGTATGCATGGCGGGCAGCCTGGAGAGCGGGGCGGCATGTACTGGATGCGAAAGAACCGTGACGGAGGCTACCGACGTGTCAAGGCTCCTCCCAGCTCGGCTTGCAAGTGAGTCTGGCTTGTGGCTGTTATTGGAGATCCACGCTGAATTTCCGCTCAGCATGCAAGTGGGCGAGAGGATCATCATCCATACACCTGGTGGCGGTGGCTATGGCTCCTTGGAAGAAGAGTCAAAGAACGGCGGTGCGGAGACGCCCAACATGGTTCCCGCCGCGCTTGTCCCCGGTCGCAAGACCTTCCCCAGGGCGAATGGCAGCTTGAGCGAGTACGCCGCTACTCAGGAGAGTTGTGACTGAGGTCGAGCCGCTCGATGATTACCGTATCTTGGGTTGTCTATAGAATGCATCGTTTGCAGCTTCTTCCCGTCGCCCCTATTCGCTGGCTCCTGAGGAAAGTGACTGTGGGGAGCCAGCCCACAGAACAGTTTTCGCAGCGTAACACACTGTCACGTCAGATGTACAGTAGGTATACGCAAGGAGCCGCGCACGCAATGTCCTCCCAACCCAGAATTGCCACCTACTCACTCGTCAACAGCGGCAATGCACGGTTGTTCAGAAGCGCGACGTTCGGGATCGAAAAGGGGCCCGAGACGCCATCGGCGAAGACCCGACGCTGCCATTGCCACTTCCCTGAAGGCTCCGGGTTGCTGTTCCAGCCGGGAACTGCTTCCCCTTCGCATGCAACAACAGCAGGGGCGGAACGAAGTGTGCTCGTAGGCGTGACTGGCTCCGGTACGCGAACCATCCACAAAGACCAGTTATATATCGACGTGTTGACTGTCCCGACTCGTGGCAACCAACGACACTTCCAGTGGTATTCAACGACATCTTTCGTGATAAACATGGCCGTTGCTCCGAAGACATCTCCGTGGGGTCCGTCCGTTTTCCCGCCACAGTGGGTGCGCTCGGCGTGGCAGCGCTCGGTGGAGGGTGATCCGCTCGTCAACTGGGGGGAGAACGACCCGCTTCCAGAGACGGCAGACGTGGTGATCATCGGCAGTGGACTTTCCGGCGGTGTCACCGCACACAGTCTCCTCAACTCCTCAGATCGTCCCGGGTCAGTCGTCGTTCTCGAGGCTCGAGAGATCTGCTCGGGAGCGTCTGGCAGAAACGCCGGTCACTGCCGACCAGACGCCTTCCGGGGCTTCAACGCGTACTCCAGGTTCCAGGGGCCGGAGCAGGCCAAGAAGATCCTCGAGTCGGAAGCGATCACGTTCCAAAGGTAGTTGAACGACAGACTGCGAGGCATGCCATCAACGCTGACGGTTCGTCTACACAGGGTCCGCGCCTTTGTGAAGGAACACAAAATCGACTGCGAGTTCACCGTCAGACCAACCCTGGACCTTTGTCTTTCCGAGGAGTTTGTCGGCTACGCCAAAAAGGCGTTCGAGGATGCACGCGCCGGCGGTGTGGATGTGGACCACGTCAAAGTCCTCGACCAGGAGGCTGCCAGAAAGGCGGGCAGAACAGACAGGGCGTTCTACGGCTACCAGTGGGAAGCTTCCTCCCTCAACCCGCTCAAACTGGCCCACGGCGTGTACCGACAATGCTTGAAGCACGACGGCTTTGGGCTCTTCGCCTACACACCGGCGACCTCGGTCACCGCCAACGAGGGGGATGACAAGCACCCGTGGCTCATTTCGACCCCTCGGGGCAACATCGCGGCGACCAAGGTTGTCTACGCCACCAACGGCTACACGAAGCTCCTTCTCCCCGAGCTGCAGGACATCATCTGGGGGTACCAAGGTGAGGCATCGGTGCTGAGTGCCCGCTGACTGTCGTAGCCCAGGCGGTCCAGCTGGCCCCCCCTCCAATTGGTCTGAACGCTTTTCCCCGGATCGAGCCCACTCTGTCGCTCCGTTACGAGCTGCAGTACTACTACAGCGTGTGAGTGGTCCCTACGCTAGCGTTTGCGCCGTGCTGACCAGTTGCAAGTGCAATGAGGCCCGACAACTCGGCCGTTCTCGCGACTCCCCGCACATGGCAAGTAAGACCCCCTCGTCGTGACTAACCCTGTAGCAAGGACTTCACCTACGAGGACTATGAGAAACTCTTTGACAACATGGACGACTCGGTGCCCAACCCGGTGCGGGGCAAAGACGCGTTCGAACACATCGTCATGGCCTTCCCCGACGCGGGATACGACACTTCAGTCTACGGCGAGGGGTTGGGAGGCTTTGACTCCACCTGGGCGGGCATCATCGCATTCGTGAGTCGAGTCCTCCTCTGAAGGGCACCAGCTCACTCCCCGCAGACCCCGGACCAGGTTCCATTCGTCGGGCCGTTGCCGGGCAAAGAGGGACAGTATATTATCTCTGGCTTCAACGGTCACGGTGAGCGCCCCAAGGCCGCTCTTATCACATGGAGGCTAACGAGGAGCAGGTATGGCCCGTATCTTCCACTGCGCGCCCTGCTTGGCCGACGTCGTGCTGAAGGGAATGGGTGCATGGGACCCGACCGTGCCCGAGGCCTTTGCCATCACGCCGGAGCGAGTCAAGAAGCTCCAGGCGCTGGTGCCGCAGGGAGTGAGCCTGGCACGCAAAGCCGACGCAACGGCGTTCGCGAAATAATACCGCGTCTGGTGTTGTCGCATTGGATCTGTTTCGCCATATGTACACAGTTTCGCTGTCCTATGCACCGTCCATTCCTCATGCTTTGGAACAAGTCGCTCAGCCGTCAGCTCGTCCGCCCAAGCTGGGCAACGCGGATGAAAAGAATTATGTTTGCTGGTCTCGAGATGCCCGCCGTCCGGCTGGAGGAGCCAGAGGCATTCTCTGAGACCGGGCGTGATCGTCTGTGTTGAGTCAAGTTTTGACCAATCAACGGCGCGGCCAAGAGCAGGTCTCAGGGAAGTGAAAACGCATTTGGTCCCTCGGCCCGAGGTTCGGGAAGCTCATCCAGCTCATGGGTCTCATGCCTCTGGGGTCGTGGTTCTGGCCCACTTGTCGTGGTCGGGAAGCAGTACCCGACGACGACAGCGGCGTTGGGCCCCTTGGCTTTTGCTGTTGCGTTTGGGAATCTTGACCCGAAAGAAACAGGGCGAGTCGATAAGCAATTGTCTGCGTCCTGGTTCGTCCTCCAAACTGTCATGAGGTTATAAGGGCTATCCTCGGGACAGTACTGGTGAACCCATCCCGCGCGCGATCCATATCACCTTACCACTCACTCACGCGACAGACACCCCCATCGAGCCCAGCCATACAATGGGCATCTTTTTCGGACGCAAGAGCGGCCAGGTCTACGATGCTTACGCCAACAACACCCACCACAACTGGTGGCGGGACCCCGGTCTGCGCATGAGCGTCTTCATCATCACCATGGCCTGCGTGAGTGTCACCCCGCCCCCGTCAAGGCCCCGAGGGTGGGGTTGTGGGGTCATCGTCTGACCCTGCTCTAGGCTATTCAAGCTTCCTCCGGTGTCGACAAGAGCTTGAACACGGTTCAGCAGTCACTGTGCGTGATACATAGCTCCTCGTCGCATCCTTGTTGTGTTCAAACTGACGCCGGCGTCTAGGCCTGCTTGGAAGAAAGGTCAGTCTCCCACAAGCGAAGAGTCTTCCGCGAGCCCCCACTGATAGGTCCTCGTCGCAGCCATGGGCAACCCCAACTCCGAGTCCCTCGGCCTGATTACGACTTCGATGTACATTGCTGGATTCGTCAGCGCCATCCCGTCGCAGCAGGTCATGGACCGTTACGGCCGCCGGATGAGTATCATCATCGGCATGGCTCTCCGTGAGTCACGCGGGAGCGTTGCCTGCGTTCGTAAAAGCAATACGTCGTCTGACGCCCGCGCACAGTCATCATCGGCGCGGCCATCGAGACCGGAGCCGTGAACAAGGGCATGTTCATCGCTGGCCGTGTCATTATCGGCTCTGCCCTGGCATTCTCCACCACTGTCGCTCCCATCATCGCTCAGGAATACGCGCACCCACGCATGAGGGGCACCGTTGCCACGACATACAACACTGTCTACTATGTGGGCGCGATCGCCATCAGTTGGGTCGGTTTCGGGACCTCGTACATGGGCTCGAACTCTTGGTCGTGGAGGTGAGTGAGATGGGAGGTTCCTGGCGATCATAGCGCCATCTGACGGGAGCGCAGAATTCCCGCGCTCTTCCAGATCGTCCCCGCGATCTACATCATCGCCGCGCTTCCGTTCTTGCCCGAGTCGCCTCGATGGCTCATCGCCAACGGACGGGAAGAGGAGGCTTTCAAGATCCTCGCAAAGTACCATGCCAACGGGGATGAGACCGATGAGCTGGTCCTGTTCGAGTTCCACGAGATGAAGGAGGTCCTCTTGCGCGAGGGCAGGGAGGCCGTTTCTTGGAGGACTGCGCTCTCCACCCCCGGCAACAGGAAACGTTTCCTCATGATTACCCTCGTGTCCATCTTCTCCAGTAAGTGACGGGCCGGGTCAACGACGCCCTGGCTGGCATGCTGACTCGCTGTCTAGACTGGAACGGTCAGGCTATTGTGTCTTACTACCTCGCCAGCGTTCTCAACCTGGTCGGCATCACTAGTTCCACCGCTCAGACCGGTATCAACGGCGGACTGCAGGTCGTCAATTGGCTCACATCCATTTTCGGAGCTTCCCTGGCCGAGTCGGCTGGTCGACGCAAGATCTGGTTGAGCTCCTGGTTTGTCATGCTTGCTGCCAACGTCATTCTCACCTCTACGACTGCCGGTAAGTCATTCCTCGCACATTCGCTACGACGGCGACCCTCAGCTAACCGTGCTCCCAGTCTACACCAAGGCACCCACGCAAGGGATCGCCGGCGCTGTCATCTTCGCCATCTTCCTGTACGATGTGGGCTACAGTCTGGCGTGCACCCCGCTCCTCTATGCCTGTGAGTGGGGAGACTCTTGATGAAAGCAGAGAGGATGCGCCTCGGCTCAGGCATTGCCCAGGCAACACGCTGACCATTCAGATGAAACCGAGATTATGCCGTTCCATCTCCGTGCCAAGGGCATGGCCTACTCTGTCACCATCGGCCAGGGACAGGCCATCATCTTCCAGTACTGCAACCCGATCGGACTCGCCAAGCTGGGCTGGAAGTACTACCTGGTTTTCCTCGTCTTCCTTCTCATCCAAAGTGGGTTCCTTGCCAGTCTCGTCGCCAAGAGGCTTGCTGACGTGGACGCAGTTGTCGTCATTTACTTCTACTTCATCGAGACGTCGGGCAGGACCCTGGAGGAGGTGGCCGCGCTGTTCGACGGCGAGGACGCGACCAAGCAGATCGAGCTCGCCGGCGCCAATACCACCGCCGACAAGGTTGAGGCTGAGGCTGAGGCCGAGAAAGATGTGACAACCGAGTCCACGAGGACGCACGTGATGTCGGCGTGATTGGCAGCTCTTGGCCCGGCGGTCCAGCGGGTCCCGGTGCCCAGGAGTTCAGCGATAGAAAGCCATACTGGGGCGGGTATACTTTTCGGCGACGAGGATTCAGCGATGGCGGAATACAGAAACAAGGGATGAGGAGGGTGAGCGACACATATCATCGTTGTGCAATCGGGGTGAGGAGGAAAAGTTGTGACGAGTATCTGTGTGAGCAAGGATTCAATTAGGAGTTTCTTTCGTAACAGGGGCCAGATACAGTAGTCTTTGTACCTGTAGGGTATCAGTTGTCTCGCACTGCGCCAGATGCATCTGTTCAACGATGATGTTGTGTCGTTCCTAAGGTCCCAGACGAACCTGGATGCGATGCGACACTTGCCGGGCCCCTCCAACGCATTCACGCTTTCCCCCAGTCTGCGCATGGTGCTCGAGGCATCCTCGAGATCCTGATCCGTCTCTGAGAATGTGAGTGTCTTGAAACATTTCCTGCCGTCCTTGTGGATTCCCTCAGAACATCGAGCTACAGTGGCTCAGGTCTGCGGCGAGCGCCTCCGCGGCACCGGGGTCGAGGCGGGGTTGAGCCCCAAGTTGGACGTGGAATCATACCCCGAAAGTGGTAAAATGCGTTATCGTGAACCAGTTCCCGAGGCCGGGCAGACGGGCCAATGTACCACACAATATGTACAATTTGTATTTGTAGGCCGCCTCATGGATAGCATACCTATTGAAAACAAGTACTCGTCCTGTGTTGTCCAGCGAAGGCTTCATCTTTAAATCGACTTACTTGCTTGGGTTGTGTCTCACCGTCACGCCGATATGGCCAGTGTCACACAGACGTCCACGTCCAGCGGGGGCTCGACCGTCGGTCAATTGAAACTTCGGGGCCATCACGCGGCCCTCGAAGCCGCCTTGCCAGATCTCGAGACGAAGGGGGTGGGTAGGGTAGCGTTGACTAGACGAACACTACCGCGGTCTCGGTCTACGAGTTGCGCTGATGGTGTGATTCAGTTCACCGTCGTCAGAGGTGTCATCGGGAGGGATCGCGCCGCGCAGTACGTCAGTCGGATGTACCAATGGCTAGAGGCGTTCGGCAAGGGTTTCAAAGCCGACGACCGATCGACCTGGCACATTGATCAGATGCCGACTTTCAATCGGTAGGTGTCAGTCGGGACATGGGCGGTATGAAAGATCTACTTCGAGGTGTCACTGACGCCGAGGTCAGTGGAGGTCTCTTTCACCGGTACGGAGTCGCGCACGAGCAATTTGCTTGGGATATTCGGAGTGAGCCAGCGGTGATCGACGTGTTTGCGAGTATTTGGGGCACCGAAGAACTTCTCGTTTCCTTTGGTGAGTATATCGCCATCAAGGATACAGTAAACAGGTCGGAGGCGGAGCAGCCCCTGACGAACCCCGCGCAGATAGTGTGAATATCTCCCTTCCGTACCCGAAGGAGGAGCTCGAGAAGGACAATCGCGGAGGTGCATGGCCTCACGTCGACCAGTCCCCAAACCGTCGCTTCAAACACTGCGTTCAGGGCATCATGAACCTGGTCAGTGGTGTCTGCCGTGGTGTCCTTGTCCGCAAGTCTGGTCTGACCATCTGTACCAGGAGGAGAACGGCCCTGATGATGGCGGTCTCATGGTCCTCTCCGGCTCGATGCCGCTGTACGGTCAATTCTTCGAGGAGCACGAGTCGGATGCCCCCGAGGGCGGCTGGTCCTGGCGCGACAGCTACCACTTCACCAACCCTGCTCACTTGCAGTGGTTTTACGACCGTGGTTGCGAATGGATCAAGGTCGAGGCCGAACCAGGAGACGTGATCCTCTGGGATTCGCGTTGCATCCACTACGGCGCTGCCGCCCGAGGGGACCGTCCTCGCGTTGCCACCTGTACGTGGTTTGCCTCCCGGCTTTCCGCCGGCGCGACTCACCCGCTCATCATGACTTTTAGATGTCTGCTACAAGCCCGCAAAGGACATTGAACCCGACATGTTAGAGAAACGAAGACAGGCTTTCGAGGAGTGCATGGGCACGGTGGGTCGTTGTTGTGCCGCTTGATGCCTCGAAGCTCACGGGCAAACTCCCCAGTCCCATGACCCACTCCTCTTCCGGTTCACAGGATCCAAAGCCACGGGACCTGCCTCCCCCGACGAACGCATGGAACCGCTTGTCAAGCCTGTGCTGTCGGATCGTGCGAAGCAACTTGTTGGGATCCTCGCCTACTAGACGCAGTCCTCAGTCCCAGGACAGTTGACAGTCCATGCGTTTCGGCGGGTCGTCCCATAGATCGACAGGACCTATGAAACATGCATAGATCTCAATCCGGCCATCGATCAACAGCTCGAGGTGGAACCTGCTTCAAGCCACCTCTCGCCCTCCTCCAGGCCTCTGCAAAACCTCTCAACGATTCCGCGTACGTAACCCCGCGCTGTTAACTCAGCTACAAACCAAGGGAGACGCGCAACACCTGCTGGTGCCCGCCCTCAAGCCTCCAAGATCTCCTTCTTGACCTTCGTATCCTCCTCAAAGACACTACCAGCCTTGTCACCCTCCGCAGCCTCCGGCGTACTCTTGAGCTTGGCAATGTCGTAGGTGGCGAACTTTCGCGCCGGCACTCCAGCCTCGTAAAGCAAGTCGAGCTCTTCCAGCGACCGACCCTTGAGCTCGGGCACGAACAAGACGCAGAAGATGACCTGCCAAACACGTCAGTCAAGTGAAGACAAATTTGTATTCGTGTGATAATAGGCTCACCGAGATGACGGAGAAAGAGCCAAAGATGAAGCCGATCTTCCCCTGCAGGTTACCGTACGCGGCGCCCTGGATGTACGGCACCACCTGCGAAATATCAGTATACTAGCCAGAACTTGGCTCCGGGATTCGGCAGTGCTCACAAGGTTGCTGATCAGTCCAACGCCGTATCCTCCCCATGCGGCCGTGGCGAGCGTTTTGGCACGGAGCTGCTGGGAACTGATCTCGGCTGCAATGGTCCAAGGAAGTGCACCCCAGGTCGGAGCGAACGTAAGCTGTCATGAAGTCAGCTGCTATCCCATGGTCGCTGGATATGCAAGGATCCCCCACTCACCACCCAGATGAAGATCGAAGCCAGCGTCAAGTTGCCGAGGGCACCGGTCGGTTTGTTGTTCGTGGCGGCCGCTACGGCTGCGATGATGTACATGCAGGTGCCCATAGACGCCGCCCCGAAGATGACCATGGGGCGACGGCCGATGCGGTCGGGAAGGTAAAATCCAAAGAGGGTGATGAACCATTTGCCAGTGTAGAGCGCCACGAGGAGCTGGTACGTGTTGGTGAAGCCGAGGTTGAGCATGGTGATGTTGAGGTAGTTGTTGGTGAACGAGATACCTTGACCTTGCTGGAGGCAAAGCATGCCCGTGGCGACCAGTGTCCTACGGAGGTCCTGCCCGCGGAAAAGCTGGAGCCAGCCGAGTTGCGACTGGATTATCTTCTCGTGCTCGATGGAGGCGGTGATCTCGCGTAGCTGCACCGCTAGGTCTTCCTCGGCCACAGAGGCACCACGAAGGCGGCGCAGCGAGCGGAGCGCGTCGTCGTGACGGTCTTTGCTGGCAAGCCACTGACAACTGTCTCAGCATATTCCAGAGCGGATAGATGTCGTTATGTCGTTCGGCTCACTCTTGGCGACTCCGGGAGGAACGGAGCGGAGACTAGAATGATACAAGGGAAGATGAACTGGACGGCAATCGGGACGAGCCAGACGGACGAGTTGGTTCTCGCGTTGACAATGTACATGACGACGTTGGCGAGCAGTGTACCGAGGTTGTTGAACACGGTGTACGCGTTGGTGAGCGCGCCTCGGATCCTTGGGGGCGCACACTCGGACTGATAGACCCCGGTGACGGCGGATGCCATGCCAACAGAAATGTTGACGATGATCTTGCCCCCTACAAGAACCCAGTAGTTGTGGTTGAACGTGCAGCAGATTTGGACGATGGAGCCGACAAGCCTGGCATGGGTCAGTAGCGTAATCGAGTACGGTCGGTCATGGGTATGTCGATACTCACCCAACGACCGCAAGGGTGAAGAAGGACACCTTTCGGCCAAAGCGCTCGTTGATGAACGGGGCGATCATGCCTGGTCATAATCAGCTTCACGACAGGTGCCAATGACTGGTAACGCGTCCACTCACATCCCAGCATGATCCCTACCGTTCCAAGGGCGGTCCCAGTGCTCGTGTCCGAGGCTGACAAGGTGTGGACGGTGTTCCCCTTGGAATCCAGCTTGGTGCCGCTGCCGAACTGCGTGTTGAACTGGCCTCAAGTCAGCACGGGAGCAGTGGATATCACAGCGGACCGCTCACGTAGGTTGAGCCGATGACTCCGCCCCACCAGTTGTTGTCATAGCCAAACGTGAAAGCGCCCTGAGAGGTGTCAGGAGCAGCCGGAGACCAAAGTTCTCTGAAGGCGCAACCTCACCAGGGAGGAGAACACCGCCGCGAATAGAAGCGTCGGCGTCATGTCCTGATACAGGACCATGTCTTTGTAACCCATCTTGAAGCAGTGAAGCTGTGAACAACTTCTGAGAGTGTTCGCTATCCAGGGTGAAGTCGGGAGGAGAAGTGGATAGCTGTTGTGTTGTGGAGTTGGCGGGGCCGCTCAAAGCCCCTCCTCGCCCCTCTTATACATCCTCTAGGGGCCTCGTCTGGCGGATGACTGTCAACTCCTTGTTGCGAGGCATTCGGGTCGATCTGCCGGAGCTATAGCAATCGTACAGCCGCCGAAAACGTTCTGGTCGGCTGTTCCTCGATCCTCTTGTGATATCCGGGGCGGGGCGATCTGGGGCACGACACGATACGCTGCTCCCATGCGTCGTGCGATTGTCTCCGTAGTGGTTCCGACAGGCTGTCTGGGCGGTTGTCAATTGTCAAATTTCCAATAGGTGGGGAGGAACGCCGGTCCCAAAGACCGGCGAGGGCGGAGTTTGTAAGGAGAGCTCCTAATACGATCTCTTCACCTACCGCTACCTAGCTTTCTGGGAGGCATGCATCCTTCTCGCGTGATCCATAGCGACTTTGCAAGGCATCGGACGCTGCCACAGCGACTGATGCATCAGGTGGATGCGGATGTCCACACGACAGTCGCCAAAGAAGTACAGCAGATTTGCTAATGGTACCCTGTCCTCAGTGGTAATCCGAGGTAAGGACCGGTGTTGACGACACCCACACACCGGTGTTGAAGTACCCAACCCACATGGCATGGGAGTCGCACTGCCCATCGCTTGGTATCCGGCCCGGATGTTGAAGTACAACGCTTGCAACTACCGCGAGGTGGAGGCATTAACCGATACCGGGTAGCGCTCCGTCCATAAGGTCGCAGGCCGCGAAAACAGCTGGCCGAGGAGCCTCGAAGGAGAAAGAACCGTGTTGAACATGACTGTGACTCTTGGAACCACCATGGCCCGTTCCGCCGCGAGCATCGCGAAGAGCAAGGCGCTGGAGATACGGGTGCACCCCGAGGGCCGACACCTCGTATCGGGCGAGAAGGTATGTGTGGTGAGGCGAAGGGTGCGAGACTGGAAGCTGACTTGTGTGTTCTGAACCAGGACGAGCCGTTCTTCTGGCTGGCCGATACCGCCTGGGAGCTGTTTCACCGCCTTGATGAGTCCGAGGCGAAGTTGTATCTCGACAAGCGTGCAGCACAGGGGTTCAATGTGGTCTTCGTGGTCGTCTTGTAAGCAGAATGGGGCGGTCGGCCGTGTCTCGGGCAAAGGCTCAGGCTGACGAGACCCAACAGCGCGGAGCATGGGTACGAACTTGTTTGTTCTTCACTGCAGCCGCGTCTACCATGCTCACTCTTGCCAGTGGCTGTACGCTGCCCTCACGAGCCGGACACTGGCCCTTCCTGCCCCTCGACCCCTCGAGCGAGACATACCAGCCCAACGTGTTCAAGCCAAATCCCGCGTACTTTGAGTTCATCGACTGGGTAAATAAGACCCATCTCGTCCGAGTCTCATTCGCACCTTGCCGCTTGCGGCTGATCTCACTCTCGTCCGCAGGTAGTCGACTACGCAGCCAGCGTCGGTATCCGAATCGCCCTACAGCCAGTGTGGGGAAACTACGTCGCAGGAGTATATCACCGCATCGAGCATTGGTTCGATGATGCCGAGGCGGCCTACTCGTTTGGCCATTTCTGTGCAAACAGGTAAGAGCCGATGTGCTTGCTACGGTGCCGTATGTATCGCAAAATCAGCTGACTCGAGCGCTTTGGTAGATATCCATTCCTCCCATGGCTCAATGGAGGTGACGTCGTGCGCCACTGGTTCGACGATGCGGCGTTCAACGCGCGTGTCGGACTGCCTGTCAAAGCGCCTCATGTCGTAGTCAAAGACTACGGCCCGATCTTCGAGGCATTCGCGGATGGGATTACCGCTGGAGAGGCTGCATATCGAGGGGACGGCTCGATGCCGTTCATCGCTTTCCATCCGGGTGCGCTTGGTACAAAGCATTCATCCGCCTGACACGCGCTGACGATTGGTCCGAAGCCGCCCGATGGCTACCCGACACCCCCAAGGCCATCTCCTCACACATGTTCCCCGACTCCAAGTGGCTCACCATCGACGGTATCCAGTCGGGCCACGCCGTTCGAAACACATTCGTCCAACCCAAGGACGAGTCGTACGGCAGACTCAACACGTTCACGGCGCAGAACAGCGTCGATGTCGTTCGCGAGATGTACGAGACGAGCGGAAAGGACGGCAGTCTTCGTCCGGTGATCGACCTCGAGCCACACTACGAGAGTGAGTGAGCAAGACCAACGAGGCAGAGTACCCGTATCCGTACTGTATGTCTGGGGCGCATACTGAATGCGCCTGCTAGGCACCCACTACAGCTTCAAACCCGAGGAGCCGTTCTGGAAGGCCAGCAATATCCGGCAAGGCGCCTGGCAATCTGTCAGTTAATTCTCCATGTTCCGAGGGCCCGGGTCCTGATGATCGCGTAGATGTTCGCGGGAGCAGCAGGGCTCACATACGGTGTGAACTCGGTTTGTGAGTGAAGTCAAGGCAGGAGTTTGCCGCACCGGATCGCTCTGACTCGGCTCAGGGCAGATGAACAACCTCGCCTCGACAAGTCATCCGCCTATCAATCATCATACTGCGTCCGGTGAGTCGAAGTTCTGGGACTGTGCGACAACATGTAAGATTCACTACGCTTATTCGTGGCAGAGTTCAACTGGTTCGACGAGCTCGACCTACCCGGAGCACACATGGTATCCACCGTAATGACCTGGTTCCTCTCTCGCCCTACCTTCTTCAGTCGTTCTCCCGACCAGTCATTCATCCTGTCCGACACGTTTGACCGGGATACTCCCGAGGACGACGTGGAAGGGAAAGACGCAAAGCTCATCGCTGGAATGCGATGTGACCAGGGAAAATGGCTCGCGGTGTACTCGCCTGGAGGAGCACCGTTTGAGGTGGACTTGTCCGTCTTGCGCGGAGAGAAGGCCACAGCGAGCTGGTTCAACCCGCGGAATGGGGTTACGACGCCGGCACAGCCCGTGGAGCTCGGCGGAACGGTGAGCGTGATACCCCCTTCGACGGGTTCCTACGAGCATGACTGGGTTTATTATCTGGAGACCCCGTCGGAACATTCCTAGTTATGAGATGGCTATGGTCTTGCGACTATTGCCCACATGGATTAACATACAATGTCTTCCGCACATTGGAAGTCTGAGGGGGATTTGGCGAGGCGCTACAGCGTTGCCGAAGTCAAAGATCAACAAACAACTTTGAATGCATATCGCGTCTGGGCACAGACGGCGTACCGTCCCCAGGAGCCGAGAGTTCTAGGCCCGTACACCCTGACTTCTATTCAAGCGCAGGGGCGTTCTCTCGTGCTGGGCAGGTCAGCAGTCAACACAAGTACTGCGTCGAAACGATGTCAACTCACGGTCCTTAGGCCCACCCCAGTTAGAGATTGTTCTCCATGCGCCGTCGACTCGCAGCTACGTACATCCTGTCAGTGACCAGCGCTGTTCTCACCCATGACCCACTTACGTCGAAAGCATTCATCATGGAGTTCTGCAAGAGGAACATGATGCCATCGATGGCTTCCTCGGGCTCGGACGCGCGTCGGGGGAAGATGGCGGCGGCATCGAGCTCTCTCACCATGTATGGCTGAGAGCGGTTCAGCTTCGCTCTGGTTGAGATATTTCGCCGTTACGACTCACGAGCCGGTCACCCATCATCTTCGAGGCAACAGCGGAGGGGGACACCGAGCAGACTCGGATGCCGCTCGGACCGAGGAAGTCGGAGGCACCGGATGTGATACCCAGAACGGCAGCTACAGTACATACTGTCAGCTCGACCCTGAAAATGTCATTCGGTAGGCCAGACGTACTCTTCGAAGGACCGTAGGTCAGGCAACGGGCTGGAACAGGATTGGCGACAGCCGATGCAATGTTGACGATACAGCCCCTCTCCTCCGCGACTCGTTCGAAGAAGGGACCCTCGTCGGGGTACTGCGAGTTGATCGCATCGGCGATGCAAGCGTCGACGACGAAAGTTCCGTAGGCGTTGATGTGGAGTACTTTTTGAAAGTCCTGCGAGCGAGCCCATGAACGACGTTTCGCCTTCACAGGTGGGGGCTGTTCGCATCACTCACTTTGCAGCTGTCGACCATCCTGTGCGACCATTTGCGCGAAGGGGCAATCGCAGCGCAGTGAACGCCTCCAAATAGGCTTCCCTTGGGGATGACCTTCAAAGCCTCGCGACAAGCTGCCGATACGCCGTCCACGTCGGATATGTCCACTTTGAAGTAGAATGCCTTGTCGGCCGAGTAGCCTTTGACCACCTTTTGGCCATCCTCCGGAGCAAGGATATCGAAAACCTGTCCCACAGTGCTCAGCGACGATACTGTGTTGCTTCGCTGACATCTGCTCACCACAACGATGCCGCCTTTGTCAAGGATGGCTCGAGCCACTCCACCTCCCAGCGCACCACAACCACCGGTAACGATGAAGGCTACGTGCCAGGATCAGTCTCGACGCGGAGGCTCCGAGCGCAGGGTACTCACAACGATCGGCAAGCTTCATCACGAGAGTGAACACAAGACTGAGAAAGAGAGTGCTGGGGGAGTGAACGAAGCGATACTGGAGACTGCAGAGCTATTTATTCGAATCCAAGATACTGTACAGTTGGAGAGCCATCGCCGATCCACGGGGCTACCGGTGATTCCGGCTTTGTCTGTCTTTGCCCGACTTTGCTCTGTATACTGTACGAGAGTACTGTACAAGCGCAAAGGAACACTCCGCGATGCGGTAGTATGGTGGAATGTGGTTTTTGTGGTTCTGTTTCATGACAGCCGTTCTCCATTGGGGCTCACTGAGGGTGGTCCTGCGGAGCTGCCGGCGACTCTTACAGCCGCCAACTCCGCCCGGCCCTTAGAGAATCAAAGCCGTGGCCGCTGGGCGGTCGTAACTGAACCGGCCATAAGGACGGCTTTGGCTTAGAGCCGGGCCCGGGCCCTCCGTGGGGCATCGGGGCCAAATCGTGGGGTTCCTGCATCGGAGCGTGGGTGAGCCGACTTGTGGTTAAAAGGCTCATTTGTGGTTATCCTATTCCTGACAGCCATCTTCCTCTCCTATCGTTTGACTCAAGCGCAACACAACCAGCACCAACATGACCGCCGAGGACGACAAAAACTTCCAGATTGAGCATGTCGAGGGCTTGAGCCCGACGCCGCTGAACGTTCCTCACGCAGAAACGCTCTTGGTTGTCAGTTTGGCGTATTCGTTGGTGCCACAGCCCGCTGACCCTTGCAGGATGAGAATGTCATCCGCGCCGAGGGCGAGGATAAACTCACCGTCTACCTGGTGTTCTTGATTACCATCGTGGGTTCCCTTTGCCGAGACGATGCTGATTCGACCGAGGCTGCAATCGCAGGCTTCTTGTTCGGTTACGATACCGGGATTGTGGGCGCTGCTCTGCCCCTCGTTGGCACCGACCTCGGCCACGAACTTTCCTCATCGGAACAGGAGGTCATCACCGCAGCCACAACCATTGGTGCCATCCCCGGAGCACTGATCCTCGGCGTTCTCGCCGACAGGCTCGGTCGCAAGTGGGCCATGGCTATCGCCGACATTGCGTACGTGGCGATGGGTCCAACGCCTAAAGCGACCTGCACTGAGACATAGGCGTACCTCGCAGTTTCACGGCAGGTGCGATCATCATCGCCACCAGTTTCTCGGTTCCTCAGATCATCGTTGGTCGACTGGTTCTCGGTGTCGGGGTCGGAGGAGCCGCTGTCATCGCCCCTCTCTAGTGAGCTGTCCTGAGCGGCGGGAAACCAATGCCAATGCTGATACAGTGCTCGACAGCATCGCCGAGCTCGCCCCGACTGCTGTCCGAGGTCGTTGTGTTGGAACCAAGTGAGCTGGCTTCAACCTTGGAACGACGAGATCTCAGTTGACATGTTCAGCGCTTTCTTCATTCCGTTTGGTCAGACCATCGCTTCTGCAATCGGGGCCGGCTTCCAGGACGTTCACAACGGCTGGCGCATCCTTTGTACGCTTTCCTCGTCGCATCGAAAGATTGGACGCCTCCCCCGTACTGACCCAACCAGTCGGCATCGGTGTCATCCCTTCGATTGTTCAGCTGTGCTTGATGCACTGGCTGCCCGAGTCGCCTCGAGTACTTCTCCTGCGAGACAGGCGGGACGCCGCCATTGCCACTCTTGCCCGGATCTACAGCAACGCAACGCCCGAGATCCTGGCGCTCAAACTGCGAGTTCTCGAGGAGCACGCCCGCGAGACCACTCGCCTCGAACGAGAGTTCTCCTTCGTTGAGAGGTCCAAAAAGCTCTGGACGCACAAGCCTTATCGCCGGGCCATCATCGCCGTTTGCGGTGTGCAAGCATTCGGGCAGCTAGTAAGCCATCTCGTTGATATTTGGGGATAGCCTTCGCTCAATGACCTGCCAGACCGGTTACAACTCTCTCCTATACTACTCTGGTACCGTCTTCAGTCTTCTCGGCTTCAAGAACGGCGCAGCTGCTGGCCTCATCGTCTCGGGTGGCAATGCCCTGTTCGTCGTGAGTGCGGAAGGCGAAATGCTCTTCACTAGGATAGTCGAGCTGATCATTCATCATTTAGTTTGTGGGGATGTGCATCGTTGACCGTGTGGGCCGACGTCGCCTACTGGTCGTTGCCGTCCCATTCCTCATCGCGGGGCTGGTCTGGGCCTCGATTTCGTTCCACTTCCTCACCTTGTCGACCGGCGGTGTGCTGCTAAAGGACGCAACTTACTCCCCCGCCGTGGCCGGTAGTCTGCTCGGGGCCATCGTCTGTTTCGTCGTCTTCTTTGGCGTGTCCCTCAGCCATGTCATCTGGTACCAATCCGAATTCTTCTCGCTCGAGATCAGGGCCGCCGGCTCCGCCCTCGCCACGACCTCGTGCTGGGTCGCCAACCTCGTCATCGCCGTCTCGTATCTCTCCCTGATGGAGAAACTCACTCCGGCCGGCACTTACGGTCTCTACACCGGCTTCTGCGTCATCGGCTACATCTTTGTTCTCTTCTGCTATCCCGAGACGAGTGAGTCTGGCATGGAAACGATTCGAGTGGTACATACATGTACCCCCGTAATTCGTGCTGACAACGAGCTCAGAGGGCCTCTCGATCGATGAAACCGACAGCCTCTTTGCCCACGACTTTGGCGTCAAGAAATCGATCGAGATGAGGAAGCAAAAGGTCATGATCGCAAAACAGATGAGGGAGGCAATGCAGGCGTAACTCTCAACTCGACAAGAGGAGATACAGCATCAACAGATGCGCATGTCCTGCTCGTGAAGGATGCAAATGAGACTGGTGTCAATCTTCAGCGAACTCCGATGTTAGGGCCGAGCTGCTGTCCTACTTGAAGACGGAATGGGCGTAGAACGTTCACAAGATGAGTGGCGTTCAATGGTGGACTCCGTACTATGCTTATGTACATCTGATCTCTTCTTCAAGACTATTGACTGCATCCCTTTGTATACAGTACAGTATGTCTGCTCCCCGGATCCTGTGCACGGTATGATTCAAACGTGGCTCATCGCAGCCACGGTTCCAAGCCAGTAAGGTCGTTACGGAACCAGTCGGCCCATTTCTCCCATTCGGAATCCTCTTCTGACGGCTGCATAAGAGCTTCCTGCAGGATGAGATTGTGAGCTGTGTCGAGTACATCTACTGCTGATGCTCACATTTGCTCCTCGGAACTGCGAGGCGTTTTGCGGCTCGTGTGCTTCACTTTGCTGCATCCTCAGCATCGTGACGAAACGTAAACGGCGGGTACTCACACCAGGCAGGTCGGCCCACAGGGGAATCGAGTAGATGGATGTCTGAGCTGGTTGTTCGTGTGCTGTGTGGAGGTCTGGCTGAACGTCACTACCCGCCGGTTCCCTCGTACTTTGACTGTGGGCAGGTGGGCCGGGACGTGGGATAGAGACGCCACGGCTCTCCGCACCGGCGTGGAGCCGTCGGACCAGCCTCGTGTCCCAGCCCATCATGGCGACATGCGTGTCGACGCCTTCGTCGAAAGTCTCCTCCGGTGCTGAGGAGCCCACCGAAGGGACGCCAAACACCGACGTCATTTGATCGAGCAGGGACTGGGATGGCGCCGATGCGGCGTTGAAACGTTCCTGCGTCTTCTGCTGGATCTTGATGAGCGCGTCGAGGTTTGCTCGAGGTCGGCTACCGACCGGCGCTTGGGCGAACAGATCCACAATGACTTGCAACTCGCTGATGGCGAATGGTGACAAGAGCGAGCGAGGGGCAAGGAGTACGACCGTGCTGAAACACACAGCGGCAGTGAAGAGGTGGTACCAGAAATTCCAGTGGCGAAAGGTGACCGCCGGGTAGAGATTGTGCAGCGACTGCACGATGGCTGTGATGCTGCGGAAGGTCAGCCCGATGGATATCGTACAGTACACGTAGCATGCGACCGCGCGGGGAGGGGGTCAACATACGCCGTGCACCGCTCAAATGTGGCGAGGTACGAAGAGTAGTATTTGCTGGACGGAAGATTGTCTGGCGACTTGCACAACGCTTGCGTAAAGTATGGCCGTTGTAGCGCGATCACGACTTCGCAAATGTTCAGAGCAAGCATGTGCTGCTGCAGGCTTGGTCAGCCTGGACTGTTTACTGCATATCACGTTCCGCAAGCTCACCTGAAACGCCAGTCGAAAGTTCTGCTTCGTGGGTGGCGGGCATGCCTGGCCCGGCTCGTCGAGCTTCTGGCTAAGGGAGACGATCGAGTTCCAAGCGGGCAGGCATCGGATGAAGAGGGGGATCTCGCGCTCGAAATTTGTTCTGTGACATATGAGCGTGGCTCTCAATCGGGAATGCGCCCTACATCTTGCTCCAAACAGACTGCGTCTCCGCGTACGACGGACGGGGCGTCGTCGTAACAGCGTTCAACGCCCTGCCGAGTGTCAGATCCAGACCTGCGCATTTAAACCTGCTACATTGCTCACATCAATGCAATCTGGGCAAGCCTACATTGGTCAGTGATACATACCGTGGACAACAGACTCGTACCTGAACTTCAAGGTGCTGAATCCAGCCTCCCCAGCCGGAGCACCCTTGTTCTCCGGCATGAGGGTGTCAAACTGAAACGCCTGGAGGCTACTTCTATGACTGGTCAGGAGCGACAAGGCACGGGCACGCTGCGCACGCACGGTCGAGAGAAACAATTAGCCTGTGTAAGCGTTAGCCGGGTCGTGTCAGCAGCTATTGCGCTCATACCTGCAAGATGTCGACCGCGAGGCACTCCCAGAAGATCCTTCTCCTCTCCTCAACCTGCTCCACCGGCAGATTCCATCGACTCCCATCGCGGTGGAGGCCCATCTACATGATCGTCGGCCAGATATCCAGCCTGCAGCCTGCTGCAGCTCACGGCTTGTATCATTCGCATCGAGAGCCCCCAAAGTGGCCATGAAGAGTCACCCCGCTGGTCAAATGACAAACAGCAATGGCCCAGGATGTGCTGCGTGACATCAGCACCTGAACCCGCTCCCCTGTACTTCACTCACCAGCGTTTGAACCGCAGCAAGGGTGTTGTTGACCATGAAGTTCCCAATGGAAAGGCAGTATTGACTCATCGCGCAATACCGATGGGCAATGTCATCATTTGGGCCGAGTTCCAGGTTGTACTGAGCGCCAACTGCCAGCACGACGAAAAAGAGGGCGATTTTGTGCGGGTGGAGACGTGCGGAGGCGGAGCCGCCGGGCTGGCTCTGGAGGTCACTGACCTTGACCTTGCTGTGAGCCGAGTAGATCTGATCGACGATCTCATCGAGCGCAGCACGTGTCACGACCTCGTAGCTGCGGGGTCAGTGTCTGTGTCGGGCACGATAGACGCCGACGCCGACGGCCAAGCCGAAGTGACATGCGGGGTGAATCGTGTGATGATTGGTGCCCCGCCCAAACTCACTTCCACGACATGTTGCGATCATAGCACCACAGCAGCATTTCCGCGTCTTCCCTCGATGGAACCTCATTCAAGGCGGTATCCAGCATATGCAAGGCGTTCGTTTGGGGATGTTTGAAGGGGAACATGGGCATCATCGGTGCGGACGGTCCATCAGGATGGAAGCCTCCGTTTCGCGGTGCACCTGCATTCTGCCATGGAGTCATGTTACCCGAGTCGGTCTGGGGTGGATCAGCCCTACGTCCTACAAACCGAACAGGGCGGGCCAGCCGCTGCTCTCACCTCTCTGAGCCACTCGCTGCCGGCTGTGGGACCGTAGTATCGCGCTCGGCCGTCTTCCTCCAGGGTCAACGTACCATGGCCATGGGCGTGGCCCTCGCTTTGTTCGCTCGCATCCGCCGAGAGCGCCCTCCCATCTCGCTCATGCTTCTCGTGACGTTCGTCGGTCACTTGGGGTTGTTGCTCTGCATCAATGCCAGAGTTGATAAACGGGAACGACCCAGCGGCACCCAATGTCCCCAAAGCTGCACCTCCGGGCAACAACGGTTCCCCGAAGGCTTGAAGCGCTGACGGCTCTGGGCGAGACGCCTCATCGATAGTCAGGGCCGCCTCGGAATGTAACCCCCCCACAACCGTTTGGTCCTGGTCTGACTCGGCAACCGACATTTGGTCTGGCCTCATGATCCTGGCGACGGTTCAGTGCATGCTGGACAAAGCTGGCACCGCTTGAACTCACTCTCCGTCAAACGAGCACGAGATGCCCCGACGCACACACCCCGAGCAGGGATCTGCTCTAGTGAGCCACAGTATCTATCAGGACTCGACTCCTCCAACGCAACGCACTCTGTCTATCGCATTTCGCCTTGAGCTCATGACAGCCTACAATGGGCTGAGTGCAACTCAACTCATGTCCGTCGGGGCAGCTCACGACGGCAACTGAACGTCTTGCGTTTCCTCTTTCGGATCGTGCGTGTGCCGCCAGTTTGGGCCCCGCCGGTCCTTAGAGGGGCGACAGTACTCAGAGAAGCACTCATGGCGGCCGTAGATGCCTCTTCGCGTTCTTCCGCCGACCTGACGAGGTATGGTACGAGAAGGGATGCTACAGTACGACAACAGCACGAGCTCGTTCGAGCTGGTACGGCTTTGCGAGATGTGCGGATGGGCGACACGGAGGCTAAGAGCTAAAGCCGGCAACGGGGATAACAGCGCGTGGCTCGTCTCCGGACCGATACGACCGTAAAGCCGGTCACTGTCGTCGGACAAGACGACGTCTCCCTGTCTGCCAATCAAATTCCCGAAGAGTACCTCTGCATCTCTCATTGTTGTGGGTATGCACGCAACATCTCCATCAGCTTCCGCTGGGATTCGGCACACGCGGCGGCATAGACCTCGGGAACGCCGTCATCCTTCTCCATGCTGACGGCCTCAAACACCTCGTACAGCATCGGTCCTGCAGTATCCTCTTGATCAGCTTCACGGACCGCATAGATGTCCCCAACCTCGATAGCCCCGAAACCCTCGATAGCCTCGGAAACCTCGATAGCCCCGGACTCACCGCGATAGCCCGTGCTGAGTATGGCACTGAGGGCGTCGACGACCCGAGCCCCACCGTAATCCTCCTGGCTCCTGACGGACCGCCCCGCGTCTTTGCCCACCAGAGGGACTGGCCTGCCGCAGATCGCCCAGACAAAGGCATCGCCCCGAGGAGACTGGGTGCGCGATCGCCACGCGTCAAACGCACTGCCCTTCCCGAGTGGGACCGTAGGCGCGAGCACGTCAGAGATCTCCACGTAGAATATCTTCTCCGCGGGAACTGTCTTGAGGCGTTCCAAACACGCTGTCGACTGCTCAGTCGTCCAGCCCGAGGCCGAACCTGTTACCGGATCCCAACCGTATTCCCTTGCGAGCGGGAACTGGGCCGTGTCGAGACAGAGACCGAGATTGGGGTGATCCTGAGCATGTGTCACCACTCTTCTCGTTCGACCACTACTGTACTCGTACTGATACAAGAACAGTAGTGGATGGAGCAACCCACTCACGGCCATCTGAACCACTTTCCAGGTCTGCTCCCAGCTGTCCAGGTTGCGGGAGAAGCACCAGCTCTCGTACGCGATCTTGACGACCGGGGTCTGCTTTGCCCCGAGCTCAGCGAGCCAATGGAGGTCCCGCGCAGTTTTGGCCTGGTCTAGGTTCGCATCCGCCTTGTCATTTGACCCGACCTGTCTATCCGTCAGAACGGTCCGCCGAGTCGCCGAAAACAATGGGTTCATGATATGGGGCGACAAATCCAAATACCGTAGCCAGACTCACCTGGATCAGTTCGACTGCCAGCTTGGAACATAATCGCAACCACCTCTCAGCTTTGCGCCGGCCCCATTCCTCCCGGACCGAGCCGGCAGGCCAACCTTCGAATTGGTTCAACGGCTGGACGGCCAGGATGGTCAATCCATACCGCTTGGCCAACGAAAGCATTTCCCCCGCCATTGTATCCATCACTCTCCAGATCTCCTCGTCCGACGGATCGGGCTCGTCCCCCTCGCACCAATCTGGTGGGCACGTCGATCGAGGCCTGCAAAGCAACGCTCATCAGTCGCCCGAGCAGGCGCCATGGGGTCGTAACACTAATCGCACTGACAGGTCTGGCACCATGCTCCTCACCCATTCCATGTACCCCGCAAAGCCGATCTCGGTGTACTTGATCCTAGCTTGCTGCATCGCCGCGAACTTCCTCTCCATCGTGTGGGACGGGTGCATTCCCAACGAAGCGGTCGCCACGCCGAACCGAAACGCCTCGTCGTCGAGCTGAATCATTCTTTGGGAAGAAACAAGATGGTGCTGTACTTGGGGAAACCAACGGTGTTGTCAATCAGGCGATGTCGCATCGGCTCGCAGAAGCCCCAGGTTATAAGTCGCTTGGAGGTCCCCCGTTGATACCGTACTCTACGAGCGCAGCACGATGCGTGGATGACGGACGGCGGCGTTATGTCAGGGCTTACCGCCGGCGCCGGCCATAAAGCGCTACCACACAAGCCGCTACCTCCGCTCGGCGGCGATACAACGCAAGGTCGACGAAGGGATGACGAAAGGGTACTCGTACTCGTAGCATGGCCAGGAACTCAACCCGCTGTGCTCATCTCCGGAACAGCGGATGGGTTCGGCAGACTAGTCTGCAGCGAGTGTACGGTCGAATCCTCATGCTGACGCCCGTTGAGGAGAAGGCAAGCTCATGCTTGAAACACGTCTTTGGGCTGCATACAGTACTATAAAACAACGCCTCACTACAGCGGCCTCTACGCATGTATGACGGGGGATCGCATACGAACCATCTCCTACGAGGCGTCCTACGAGGCGTACTCCGACTGCGCTCTCAACCGAGGGCCAATACGCGCCAGGATGAAGCTGTCCCGTAAGCACAGATCACAGTATCGTGTGAACCACAGCACTCACGGGATCGGCGCCAACAGCGCGGTGAGGCCGGCGAGGAGACCGGTGGCGCCTTCGGGACCTAGCGCTTGGTACAACTGCCCGGCGAGATCAGCCCATGTCCTCGCCTCCACGCCCTGCTCAAGAGGACGTGGTACCTTGACTCACCGGATTGGCGAACAGAGGGAACCCTGCGGCCCATACGCATCGCAGCAGGGTGTTGCCCGCCATGGCTGATGCGGCGTATTTGGGATAGGTAGCGACGAGGAACCCAAATACGCATGTGAAGATGTAGACGGACTGGCACGGCGTCAGCGGCTCGCTTTGGCCTGCGCTTGGCTTCCGTCCGCACTCACCCCGACGCCAAAGATGAGGGTCCCAATCATCGGCATGATCCACGGCATCTTGCTGAAGCTCGAGAGGGCGAACCAGAGTAGTCCCAGAGGTGCCAACACTGCCCCCGCCATGCCCACCGGCAAGCGCGCCTCGGGGGGTGCCTTTCCGCCCGCCATGACGGCTTTGTCCCGGATGCCGCGGATGAACAGTGGTTGAGTCGCCGTGCCGATCACCATGCCGAGTCCGAGGGCGAAGAAGGCGAGTCCGGTCTCGCCGAGGTTGCTGGCGGCGTATCAGCACGGCACTGGCAATACAGGTCTGGCAGAGGGGGTAGACAAGTTGGGGACAAGCATTCTGGTACTCTGCGGGGGAGGTCTGTTCCACAACTCGGCCCATGGATAAGGCGGGAGTGTGTCTGGCAGAGGGAGGAATTCGCGCCACTCACAAGTTGTACAGCGTGCGAAAGGTGAATGGAATCGCGTTGAAGAAGAGGTAGATGATACCGAGGATGAGTGACGTCCACACGTCCAGCGCCAGCGCCATCTTCTCCACCATCATCATCCTCACCGGCACCCAAAGTGCACCCGGAAACACGTCGCTGACTTTCCGCTGGCTCATCTCGGCCGGGGCACGCCATGCCGCCTCGCCCGTCTGCGCCCGTTGGCGCTTCGCCTCGCTCTTGAGTACCATGGGCAGGAATGTCTCGGGGACGAGGAACCACAGGAGCACGCACTCGGCCGCGGACCAGCCGATGATGAGGTAGAATGTAGCCCGCCAGGTCACGTTCTGGTTCAAGTACCCGCCGAGGATGGGGCCGAGGCAAGGGCCCGACAGCGGGGCAAGGGTGTAGATCGCAGTGGGCAGGTCGGTGGTGCCGGGTCGGAACAGGTCGGAAACACTACACAGCAGCGTCAGCTCGGACCAGTCTGCTCTATTCTGTGGAAAGATGTGACTCACGTCCCACCCGCGACGGAGAGGAAACCCGCGCCGCATAGCCCGGTGACGAGACGGAAGAAGAGGAGGATGCCCATGTTCTGGGCCGTGGCGATGGGGATGTTGAAGATGGTGAAGAGTGCGACTGAGGCGATGAGCGAGTGCTGGAGATTTGGCAGGATAGACCACTCACAGGACACCAGATAGATGATTGATCGACCGTAGAACTCGCTCAGCGGGCCGAGGAACACTGAGGGTCGAGGATCCGTTAGCGACATCGCGAGCAGATAGAAAACACACTTACACGCCCCGATGCCGAAGCCCAGCACGTACAGGCTCACGCCGGCGACCGCCTCGATGCGCGGGATGCCAAACTCGTCGATGAGGTTGGTGTAGGTGCTCGCCTGGATCGAGCTCGCCACGGTGACGCACACCGCCGCGGAGCACACCACAATGACAATGGTCCATTTCTTCATGAGCGACCAGTTGAACGGGTGGCGCGGGTCGTCGGGCCCGAAGGAAATTATGAATGGGTCGGCGGGAGGCTCGGGGAGGACCCATAGGTCGTGCGCCGGCACGGAATCGTGCGGGAGGAACGGGTCGGTGAAGTCTTGCGACTGCTTGCCGGCCTGATCCCTGCTCCATGCACCCCACGAGACGAGTGTCGTGGTACGGCTCAGCGGGAAGGTGTCCTGGTTGTAGAGCGAGGGGTGGGATGGGCGGGGAGAGGACCCGACGGCGGCAGCGGCGGCAGCGACGGAGCCGGCCTTTGGTGGATCGTGATTGATGAGCGAGATCGCCGAGCCGTGAGGCGAGTTGTTCGCCTCGACGTCAAAGCTGTTCCGTCCAACCTCTGACAGCGGACCCAGCATCGGCTCGTGGGCCAAGTCATCGTGCTCGGCGTCATCGACGCGGTACGAATTTCCCCAATGACCGTGTCCGTGTCCGTGTCCGATGTCGACCTCGCTGGTGGGCCCGAGCTGGTGCGAAGTGGAAGGTGGCGACATGTTTGGGTGGTGCGAAGAAGCGAGGTGATGAGGCCCAGTGCGATCACGACGGGACGAACCCTCCCCCGGAGCCAGCTGTGGTGTTGTCGGCTCGACGGGTGATGAGGGGGACCAAGGCGAGTCGTGGAGTTGGTACGACGTGCGCAAGGAGGACATTGTCGCTTCCACTGATGGGACTGGCTTCCTTGTGAGGCTACAGTACAAGTTCCTGCTACTGGTGCAAGTCGAAAGGATGGGTCAAGTACTCGAACGTGCATGCACAAGAACATGTATGCTCCGTTGCATGCATTGCATACCGGGAATGCTGCTCGGATCGGAATGCGCCTATGCATGCATCAGGCCATGGCGGTGAAGGGATCAAACAGAGCAATGATCCGCCCGGGAGCGATGCTGATGCTGATGCTAATGCGATGCAGTGCATGCATCGGATCGGGGCGGTGACACACAACGGAGGCGGCGGCGGCGGCGTCGGGGGCGGCGGCGGCGGCAAGGGGGTGGTTAGCCTCCGACACGTTCATAGGCCCGCACGCGAGGGTGATCGATGCATGACGACGACGACGACGACGACCACGACGAGCGGTACGACTACATACGCTTCACACTCCGATCCGGGCCCTGGCTGGGTGGTGGTTTGGTTTCGGAAGCGATGAGACGCAACACCGCTCGAATCAATCAATCTTATCAGCAACACAGCGGGGGCGTCGCGGCTTCGCCCTCCTTGACCCCCTTTTCCCCCTCATCCCCTCATCCCTTCTTTCCCCCTCCCCCTCCCCCCCTTTCCCCCTTGCCGCCTGGCCGATTGCGACACCAACGCCGACACCGACGCCGAAGCCGACCCCCGCAGAGGCAAGGCGGAGGCGGGACAATCCTGTGCGGCGATCATTCCACCGATCACCAACTGCACCTGCTTCTGCATCTGCCTGCGTCTGCGTCTGCTCCAGCGACGATGCGGCGTGGGCAAGGGGGCGGAACGGCGGGAGGCGATGATGGCGCATGATCACAGCCCCGCCGTGCGTGTTGCCCCCTTCCCCCATTCCTCCGAACTGCATCCCAGCAAACCGACCCCGACCAAAGGTATAAAGACCAGTCTCGCTCCCGCTCTATCCTCCTCCATCAACTATCCAGCTCAACACGACTGGCTCTGACACACAAACTCATATCCACTCGAAACTCCATCTGACACTCGCACCCCCGACCAACATGACCAACGCCGCCACGAAGCAGAAGGAGCTCCCCACCCCTCCCATCAGCCCCGACAAGTTCAAGAAGCCCGCCGTGCTCCCGTCGCTCGACGTCGCGATGGAGAGTCTCGACCTCCTCGACCGCACCGGCCCGCTCACCGCGACTTCGGGATCCGCCTTCCTCGTCTCGCCCGTCATCGGCGCGACGCTCCTCACCTCCGCGGCCAAGCTCGCCAAGAACGCCGAACCCCCGCTCATGTCCCCTTCCACGCCCATCGTCTGGCATCCCATCTCGCTCAACAAGGCCGCGCTCATGGGCGCCACCGCGGCCACCGGCATCCCGCCCCCGTCCAAGAACTACGACAAGGTCCTCTTCGAGGGCCAGATCAGGCCCGTCGCCGTCGCGGCCTTCGAGGACCTCCTCTTCCTCACCAGGATCGCAAAGTGGAAAGTGGCCTACCACGAGGGTCGCCCTTTCAACCGCTCCGAGCAGCTCCCGTACTGTGAGTGGGGCTCGCTACCAGACATGCCTCCGCACGCGTCTCCCCGCACGTCTCTGCACACGTCGCCCGAACCTCTCTGCGCACACGCCCGCCCACTGTTCCGTACCCCTGCTGACCACGCTAAGTCGGCCGCGTCGATGAGAAGCTCGTCCGCGACGCCCTCGAGAGGACCATCGCCGAGATCTGGGAGAACGACGACCCCCGCGCCGCCGCCGAGGGCGCCAAGGCCCGCACCCTCGCCGATATCATCGTCTCCCCCTCGACCCCTCTCGGCGAGGTCATCGGTGCGCTCCAGAAGGGTTTCGAGCTCTGCACCAAGACCATCGAGCGGTTCGGCGGCTCCGGCTTCACCTCAATCCAGTCCGGTGGCGAGATCAAGTCCGTCTTCGAGCTCACGGTCAAGCACCGTCCTGACCGCCTCGTCATCGAGTGGCCCGTCAGCATGGGCGAGTCCGACTTCCTCGCTGCCTTGACCAAGAACGCCGAGACCCTCCGCGAGGCCGACACCGACCCGACCTTCGTCGACTTCCTCGCTTACCACGTCGGGTACGAGCTCCTCCGCGCCGGAGCCAAGATCGACTCCAAGGACGCTCGCTGGCTCGGCACGCCCGGGTTCAGACAGGACACCCAGACTTTCGTCAGTCTCACCGACCCGGGAGAGGGACACATCTTCGGCACCACCCGAAGAGCCCGCTGGCTCAAGGGCGCCATCTGCCATGTGGAGCACCTCGAGAGGCCCGGCAACCTCCCCCGAGAGGAGATCGAGTCGTACCGGTGAGTGGAGTGTTGATCGTCTTCCGAGCGTCTTCCGGTGCATCTGCTGACCCGCACAAGCATCCCGTCCATCTTCGAGTTCGCTCGTGTCCGTCTCCACACCGGAAAGTCCGCCCCCAACACCGTGAGTCATCGCCTTGCTCCCCGTGATACCGTATTGACGTCTCAGTACTTTGTTGGGCGCCGCGTCAAAGACTCCGTCTCGGGCAACTTCGCCTACGACTTCATCAAGGTCGTCAACCTCACCTCGGCGGCGTGCTCGGCCGCCTTCCAGCTCGGCGCCGCCGAGACCAAGGTCGCCATGGACGGTCTGACCGCATCCGAGCAGATCGCGTACATGCGCGCCATGTCGGGCCACGTCCTCCGCAACCACAAGCAGGTCCTCTCCGCGGCGTACAACCTCAACGCGCCTCTGGTCGACGATCTCGCCCCGCCGATCATCGGCGAGGACGGCCAGTCCCAGTTCCCCGTGCTCACCGACAACATCGCCGTGGCCAAGCGAGGCATCGAGCTGGCCGCCCTCGGCGGTTTTGACAAGGTCACGTTTGACGGTGCCTCGGACACTTACCCCTCCCAATGCGTCATCCTCCAGGTCAGCTTCGAGAACGCGCTCGAGCTCGTCCACCTCGCGCACCAGGCCGGACTCATCACCTACATGTCGGCCGGGTTCAAGTTCGCTCACATCGCCGACGCCGTCTACTCTGGCGTCGACGGGATTGGTATCGGAGGCGCCCAGATCCTGCGCTACATGGACAGCAAGACCGGACACCACGGTCCGTACACCGAGGAGTTCATCGACAAGATCGACTTTGAGCGTGACCAAGCGGCGCACTCTGTTCGCGGGAGGGGTGTCAACCTCCTCTGCCGTCTTGACGTGAGTGCGAAAACGGCGTTCATATTCACACCACTGACATGCCGCAGAGGATGTTCTACGAAGGTTCGATTACGACCGAGGAGGAGGCACTTCGCCAGCCGCTTTTCGAGGCGCTTCAGAAGATCGACGAGCCGGCTATCGAGAACATCCTCAACAGCCCCGTCCTCGCCGAGATCGTCGCGATGGACCACGACGGCGAGACCCCCGTCATCGGCAACGCCCGTCGTCTCCTTCGCAAGACCGCCCATGGGGAGCCCCTCCTCAAGGCCAAGGCCCCCAAGGACTTTGCGGCCAAGTGGGACAAGCTCGTGCGCGACCTCGAGTCGCTCATCAAGCAGGCCGACGAGGACACGCTCGCGCAGTACTACCGCTCCCAGCCGTGGACCGCTCTCAGGGAGGAGTACGCCAAGACCATGGTGAGTGACACGACACTGAGCCGCGACCGGTGACCATCGTTTGGCAGGGGCTGATACTTGTCGCAGATGACGACTCGCGGAGACCGCCTCTACACGATCAAGTCGGCGCCTCACGCTCCCTTCGCGTGATCTAATCGTCACTGATGACCAAATCGAGGCGATCGAGGCTGGATCCCCACAGGTGGATCAAATACATATGGTTGACATACTATGGCTTCGTGGGAGCCGAAACGAGTGACGACACGACACGATGTAGACTAGTAGTATGACATGTTTTCATCTGGCTTGATGCAGCGTCTTTTCACTGAGCAATGAGCGAAGCCGACCGCCACGCGAGATCCGGTTACACGGTGGTTACAGTGTGTCGCCTCAACCTGTCTTCCCCTGCAGCTAGCTGTCCAGATGACCCTCTGCCGAGACAACAACGTCGACGCACAACACATGCTTGAAACACCCGCCCAGCGGGATGTAGCTCTTGTTTTTCGGTACCGAAACCCAACAACTGTACGAGTACATGGACGTCGTGTCACTTGTGTGCCAGTTGTGCCAGGTGCTGTGACCTCGTGCGGAATGTACCAGTACAAGTTTTCGCCTTCGCGCCAAGAGCGCTGACGCACTATGAATCAAATGAAGCCGTCCCGTTCCGCCGGGTGACGACACGGGGTGATCTACTGCATACTGCAACACAGTTTGTTTGTCCCGTGATCGGTCACCCGGTGAACCCTCCATCCCCTCAATCCGTCTTACGGTAATGTCGGTTCTACCCGGTCAAGGCGGCGAAGGCGGCGAAGGCGGCGAAGGACCCTCGCAAACGGCTTTGGTGTTCGACCCCTCAAAGGAGAACCCCTCGGGCGGAAGCGGTTGACGTGGTCGTCGTTGGCGTGGGCGTTGGCGTCGACGTCGACGTTGCCTTTGACTTGATGGATGGATCATGCAGCCTGCATCAGGGGAATGCGGATGGGCGTACGTTGCCGGACGCCCCGACGCCGCCCACACAAGAAGCGGTGACGCACCGCCTGCGATGCCTGATCAAGGCGGCGATGCGTTGCGCCGGGGATGAAATACTCCCCGCGCCGCCTAGCGGTGCTGTGCCGGCGCCTTCCTGATCTGCCTCTGGGCCCAGGCACCATGCCGGGAGTACGATAGCGATAAGAGCAGTACGAATGCACGTCGTACGGGTGGTGACTGGCTGCGAGCGGGGTAGGAGCAGCAGCAGCATACAACTTACGACGCTAGAGCGATGTACCATGTCCTGTTTCAGCTCTCATCTCCCCCGGTCCCAATCCACCGTCAGCCGCAAACACAATCCGCCGCGACGCCGACCCGCTTCAGTTCCGGTGTGACGGCTGACCGGCGGCGTCGTCGGTGTCGGTGTCGGTGTCAGAAATCCGAAACACACAAAACAAACAACTTGGATCGGGCTGTGCGCTGTGCGCTGTGTGCGGTGTGCGGAGCGCGGTGTGCGCGCTGTGCGGCCATCGGCCGGGTGAGTGATCGAGTGATCGAGCGCACCCGAACAGAACAGCTCACCCGAACAGATCGCTGGGTGTGTGTCACGCTTGAGTCGTGCGCCGTCTCAGTGATCCGCAGAGCCCCCGCCCCCGCCCCCACCTCGGCCTCACAGGGTGGCACTTGGCACTTGGCACCGCCGCAGAGTGGCATGCTGATGGGCAGCGGTGTAGCGGTGTCAGCGGTGTTCGGCGGTGTGCAGGCATCAGAAGATGTGTCACCTCCTGTTCCAGATCACAGATATATAAACCCGGTCGAAGACCGTCTTCCGCTCATCATCAAATCCACTCGACCGGTCTACAACCACCCAGACAAGTCTTACCACCCACTCGAAGCCCATCCATTACACCAACACCCATCACCCAACCCAACCCAACCCAACCCAACCAACTCACCCACCCACCCACACCACCATGTCCCCCTCCCTCGCCTCCACGTTCACCTTCGGTCTCCTCCTCTCGCTCGCCGGGCAGTCTCTCGCCGTGCCCACCCCCGCATCCGGCACCGACGAAGCCGCCTCGCTCGCCAAGCGACAAAACGCGCCCGCCTTTGGAGGCTGGGACCAAGGCGAGAACGTCACCGCGCTCATCCAAGAGCTGTCCGAGCAGGTCAACCCCATCGACCGGGACGTGCTCCTCCCCGCGGACGGCTTTGTCTTTGACTTCCTGGGTGAGTGGACAGGTGCTCGGTTCAGGTCGGTCCAGGTCCTTGCTGACCCCTCGCAGACGCCAAGAGCTTTGGCGGCGGTGGCAAAGACGGCGGCGTCATCCTCGCTGACAACACCATCTTCCCCGGTGTCGTCGGTAACGGACTGTCCTGGCTCGTTGGGTTCCTCGGTGTGAGTGCGGCTCTTATACCCCCAATCTTCTGATGTGCAATACCTCTCCACCAAGGCCAGTGCTGATACTCCGCGTTTAGCCCTGCGGAATGGTCGCCCCCCACAACCACCCCCGAGCCACCGAGTACCTCATGAACATCGCCGGCCCCCCTCTCGCCGCCGGATCATTCAACGAGAACGGCTCGCCCTTCTTCGGCGGGAACCTCACCGCGGGCGAGATCGTCGTGCTCCCCCTCGGCTCGGTCCACTACGTCTCCAACGAGGGCTGCGACCCCGCGCTCATCGCCGCGGCTTTCAAGTGAGTCGGCCACGCACACGGACGCAACGCAACATGAGCGGCCGCTGACAGTCGCCAGCTCTGAGACCCCCGGCGTCGGCTTCCTCTCTTCCATGTACACTGCCTTCGACCCCGAGACGATCGACGCCGCCTTTGGCAATGCCGGCGCCACCATCTTCAACAGTGAGTGACCCCCGGCTCTGTGCATGCCTTGTATGAAGAAAAGATGAACCGATCGACTGACCCGGTGTAGCGACCGACATCCCCGGCGCGGTCAACCTCGGCCACCAGTCCTGCCTGCAGCGATGCGGCATCAACGGCGACACGTTCAACATCAACGGCAAGATCTCCAACCCCGATCTCATGAACATGGCCTTTGCCGGCTACCTCAAGTCGCAAGGGTTCAACTACGACGGCTACAACGCGTCGATGTTCCAGCAGTACAACTAGGGCCCGAGGGTGGTGGAGACGACGTGAAAATTGATACATATATACACACAGGTCTTGGTTGACTCGGCGGCTACGGTACTGTCTATACCTATCTGCGACTTGATACGCCCTCTTAACATCTCGATTTACGACCGCCTTCCGACGGACTTTCGCTATACTCTCACGACTGTATATACGCTACGAGTTCCCTCATGCAGAACGTCATAAATAACAACAAGTGCTTTGGGAGCTGCATGCAGCCGAGTGGTCAGCCCGCGTTCTACTGGAGTGACACAGCGATCCGCATCTCGAACAGCAAGCCCGGCTCCCTCCTCGAAAGCGCCGGGCTGTGGCCTCCGCCCTGAGAACCACTCGTACCCGCTTCCCACCTCTGGAGTGCTCTGGGGATCCCGGCCTCGGAAGAATGACTGCAGCATCGGTCAGACAAAGTACAGGAGTGTCCTCTCCCCCTTCCGAATATCCCCTCCCCCTTTGCGCCCCGTGTCCCACCTCTGGAGCACTCTGCGGCCGGAAAGAACGGTCTGAGCATCGGCCAGACAGGAGTATAGGAGTGACCCCCTCCCCCGCCCCGCCTCTCCCCGCGTGATGGCGAACACAGCGGGTGATCATAGTGGTCTCAGACGGCATGCGAAACTGGGCTGCACCAAGTGGCGCCGCCGACGGGTTTCAGGACGTGATGTCGTTACCCCGTCGCAACGAGTTACTATACCATTGTATCATCTAATTGCATGCAAACGGTGCCGAAGATAGCCCAATCTGTTCTGAAACGCCGGTGTAGTGGTTCAATGAAAGGCAGCTCCGGGATCGGCATGCCAATGCAATGCAATGCAATGACGATTTGATCCTTTGCCTCCTCACCGCCCAGTGAAGCCGGTGGCGGAGTCGACGCCGCACCGCCTCGTGATCGGCCTCGCATCGCCTGTTGCACTTCTGCTTGTTGTTACAGAGGTATGCATACACGCACGGCGATGCACTCGGCGCGCGGTGTGCGGTACAGCTTGGCGCTCGCCGCTTGCCCAGCACCGCGCTGACGCGCTGATGCATAAGCAGCACCGGCGTCGTGCATAGCTTCGTGAGTTTACTCCTGGTATATAAACGCGACCTTCTGAGCTTGTCTTGTCGACATCATCCGACCGCTCTCCCAACGCGACACGCCTCACGCTGCGTCCTATCCTCTTTGCTCTGCTTCTTGTCTTGTCCCTGCCCCTCATGAAGTCCATGCAGAACCGGCTCCATCGGGTCCTGCGCAACGACAAGAGGTCCACCAGTCCATCCCCTACTCCGGATCCCCACAACCCCCACCACCACGCCACTCCGCACGACATGCACCCCCACCACTCCACGGCGGTCACGCCGCACTCGCCTCCCAACGGCACCGGCCCGGCGCCGCACCGCCTCCGCATCCTCTGCCTGCACGGGTACCACGGCTCGGCGTCTACGATGCGCTCCCAGGTCGGCTCGCTGTCCTCGACGCTCGCGCCGTATGCCGACCTCGTATTCGTCGACGCGCCGTCCCTCGCTTACGGGGACTTTGGGTGGTGGCATGCCCGCACCGAAGGCAACACGGGCGGGATCACGTACCAGGGCTGGGAGCGGACCCGGGACGGGCTCATGCAAGTCTTCGAGAAGCAGGGACCCTTCGACGGCATCCTGGGCTTCAGCCAGGGCGCGATCCTCGCCGGGGTGCTGTGCGGACTCAACGCCTATCCCGAGGGAACGCCCGACCGATCAGCAATCTTCAAGTTCGACTTTGCGATCATGGTCGGCGGGTTCGTAGCCCGCGATAGCAAGCTGTCGAGGATGTACGACCACCACCGAGAGAGGTATTCCCTGCCTTCGCTACACGTCTATGGCCGCTCGGACGGGATCGTCTCTCCCCATGCCAGCGCGGAGCTCAGCGACATGTTCAAGAACCCCACGACGATCGTGCACGAGTGAGTCGAGCTGGACGCGGAGGTCGACCCGGGCCGAGGTGTCCACTACAAATCACGGTTCGTTGCGTCGCTGACGAGCGCAGCGGCGGCCATGTCATAGCCTCCCAGGGATTCACCAAGAACATCTGGCTACAGTTCATCAAGGACCAGTGGGCAGCAAAGTTCGAGCACAACGGCTACAACGGCCACGACAACCACCATTCGCGTACTCCTTCCCACGACTCGGGACACCACCACCACCCCACGACGCCGACGCCCAACGGCGTCGCCTTCCCTGTCCCTCACGCTCACGCCGCCAACGGCGCTCACGACGCCCATGCTCATCACGGCGCCCACGATCCTCACGCCGCCCACGGTGCTCACGCACCCCACGATCCTCACGCCGCTCACGCTCCTCATGCGCCTCACCCCCGCCCGACTGGCACCACCCAGCTGCTCCTCTGGCCGGGCGACAAGTCCCCGCGCATGCGCGTCTACTTCCCATCCGCCGATCACACGAAGCACCACCCCTCCTCCTCTGGCTGGGCCCTCGTCATCTTCCGCGGCGGTGCTTACTCCACCCCTCGTGGCTCCGGCGGCGACGCGGCGAGATGGGCTGCCGACAAGGGCTTCGTCGCGGTAGAAGTGGACTACGGGACCGCCGCGTCGAGGAGCTATTGGCCGCAGAACGTCCACGACGGGATGCGAGCGGTGCGAGTCGTCCGTTCCAAGGCTGCCGAGTGGGGGATCCATTCCGATCGGGTCGGCGTACTGGGCTTCTCGGCCGGAGGTCACATGGCTGCAACCCTTGCTGTTGGCGGCAACATCCCCGCCTCACCTCACGATGACCTCGCTCCGATCATCTCGGCTCGTCCCGACATTGCTATACTCGCCTACGGCGTCCTCTCCTTCGTGGACGAATACCATCCCGGAGCGTACCTCTCCACCGTCGACAACTTTTTCGGCACCCGCAACGTCCCCGACTCGCTGCGCGAACAGCGCTCGCCCGACCTCCAGGTCAAGCACGACACCCCGCCCATCTTCGCGTGGACGGTGCGCAACGACCACATCGTGCCCTACACGCACACCACGCGCTTTGCAGACGCGTGCAAGAAGGCCGGAATTCCCGTAGAGCTCCGCGTGTACAAGCAGGGATACCACGGCGTGGGCATGGCGCAGGGCACGGGATTCGATTGCGAGAAGTGGGGGACGGAGTTCCTCGCTTGGCTCGGGGCGTTGCACAAGTAGGTGCAGACCGGGCGCGCGCAGACTAGGCGTGCACGTAGAGATCAGAGAGGTAGACGATTCATACATTTGTACATCATCCACGAAACGCTTTGACATGCATGTGCACAGATCTTGTACGATACAGCACGTTCCTGTTTCTCTCAGACTGTCCGGCAGCGCAAAATGAGATGCCCAACCTGTCAGCGCGGATCAAATCAAACCCATCTTGGCTACAGAGATTGTCAGGTTTCACGCCCGTAGTTTGATAATGCATCCCGGGAACTTAGGCAGTACAAGTGCTGTACGAGTACAATCCAGTGCTGCACGTGCCCCCCGCTGTCCCTCAGCCGCGGAAGCGATTACGTTCCCCTCCGGACCACGTCTCTCCAAGCAACATCCTCGCCTCGGATCCCAGTGCGAGCTTAAAGTTGAAAAGATCGCCAGACCAAGGGAAGTCGGCCTGGACGTCCCCGATCCCGGCGTACTTGGAGTGGCCGGAGGTGATGTACATTGTATCGAGCGTCGGGCCTTGGTGGGGCGTTAGCACAACCGATGGCACACTCAGTCTATCAGTACGAGTACAGTACATATGTCCACCATTTTCCAGCTCGGATCAATCAGGATCGTCAATGATCACCCGTTCGGCGTCGTCCACGGGACCCATACCGACACCAAAACGCCAAAACACCGCGGATAGCCCCGGTACCGTACAGGTACGTGCGTGGAAGTCAAGGACGATGACGCTCCTGCTCACCTCCAAAGCAGCAGATCGTCGGGGTCGTGCACTTGGGCACTCTGACCGCACATATGACCTCCCCATCAGGCCTCCAGCCGACGATCGCCGACTCCCCCAACTCGGCTGCCCAGACGTTTCCTTGCGCGTCGACGCAGATCCCGTCGAATCGCCCGCTCATGCGCCTGTCCGACCTCGCCTCGAAGGGAGACAGCGCGAAGAGGCGCCTGTTGCTGGGCAGACCCGTGGCTTCGTCGTAGTCGTACTGAAATATCCCGAGGACCATGGTATCGATGTAGTCTAGGTAACGTGGGTTTCAGCGACATCCTCACCATACAGCGGGAAATCAAGAAGATCGCGCGCGGAAGAGTCGAGCCGGAGCGTTCTCGTGCTTGCTTACACATTGTGCGCCCATCCGGCGAGAAGTCGATCCCATTCGAGATGCCGATGTCGTGGAAGATCGCCGTGGCGCGACCAGACTCGGTATCGTATCTGCAAGGCAAACCGCCTGAGCACGATTCCAGCAACCACCAACGGAAAGACGAATGAGCTTAAAACGACACCACTAGACTCGCCTCCAGACGTTGCCCCGATACTCTGGGACCGTGAGATTACCAGTGAAGTAACGGCCCTTTCTGTCGCACGCACCGTCGTTGAGCCGTGAGTTGGGAAGGGTTTGCACTTCTGGCGCAACGGGGGAGCACAGTAGCTTGGCGATTCTGTGATGAGCTGGTTGCCGGGTTTGAGGATCATCGTTGGGAGTCCGGGGCTGGGGGAACAGCACGAAGTCGTGAACCGAGTTGCCGATGAACTGGAGCAGTACACATGAGTGAGCCGTGTCCAAGCCAATACGTGTCGTAATGATTGATCGCCCACCCCGTCTCCGTCCTCCTTCAGGACGATGCAACCGATTCCCGCAAGATCGGGATACACCTCTACGCCATACGCATTGGACTCCGGGTCCAGGCTGGGGAACAGGGTCAGCAACAGTACGAGTACGTCTTGTCGCTGGGGGGTTCGTTGGGCGTCGCCACGGACGTGTGGATCTCCGCCTTCTCAATGTCGATCCAGTGGAGCAAATGTCTCCGAGAGTCCCAGGTGACACCTACGATTCGTCAGTCTCAAGGGATGATGTCCAGTGTGGAATCGATGATGCTGCAAACACTTACTTTCGCCAAGGTTGTTCTGACAGCTCAGCAAGTGTTCGGCGACGAATATGGGGAATGAGTAGGTACCAGGCATGGTGATCGCAGGGAGCCAGAGATGCTAGGCTGATACTGTCCTCTACAGTATGAGTGCGATTACAGCTTGTACTGTACAGTACGACTACGGGTACTGTACGATTGCGAGGAAAATACGACGAATCCCGTGGGTGATGAGGGTTACCTGACGATGGAAAGTCACCGAGTGTCCCACATCTTGGCTTCCGTCCCAGGTCGGTCACATGACCTGTCACCTTCGCAAGCACACCCGGACAACCGAACAACCGGGTGTCCTCCACCCCTCGGAAAAACCTGCTTGCTTCGCCACGGCCCAACCCTCCACCCCCCTTGCGCCGGGGGCCTGAGGACCGTCGATCGACAGGGCGACAGGGCGACAGGGTGACGGATCTTCGGTTTTCGGTTTTCGGGCGTGCCGGCGCGGCGTGACCCGAGCTGCCCCGAGAATGCCAAGTCCGTGTGGGTCATTTGGCATCCCCGTGGCGTTCCACGGCCTCCGCCGTGGCCCCCTGTGGCTCAAGAGCAGTTGGTCATGTGGTCGCGCCTCAGGCTTGAATCGGTCGCATCGAGCCAACGTGCTGGTCCTCGCTGACCCACGGGAACCACCGGAACACACCTCCGACCCGGAGGAGACAAGCGGGCGGCTGAAGCGCTCTCGCAATTATCCGCGGCATAGCCGGTCGGCAGATGCGATAGATGCTGTCGGTGCTGTCGATGCTGTCGTTGCTGTGGAATGTGGAGTTGCGGAATATCGGGAGTCTTGCAGTGCAGTATATAATGAGACAAACCGTGAAGTCCAATACGCTTACTACTAGTCAGAATCGCTCTGCCACAACCCACCTGCACTGTTCGTACCTATACCTCACCCATCCCATCCACAATGAGTCGCGAGACCGCACAGGTCCAAGGGTCATGGAATCTTGACAAATCGAGCTCCCAGCCACTCCCGGTCGCCGTCGTACCCTCCTTGCCTGATCCCATCGGCGGCGACAGTGCTGCCATCCCCACATCGGGAGCAGTCTCGGCGTTTGCAAACTACCCGAAATGGTCGCTCGTTCGTCGTTTCTGGCGTCTTTATCTCACCGGAATCGCCGTCTCGCTCGGCGGAATGTACGCCGGCTACTGCCTCTCTGCGGTGGGCAACATCATCGCCAATCAGGGTGAGTGCGATTGCGAGTGCGATCATTACGCCTTCACACGTCGTATCACGGGTTGGCACTGGGATTTGTACACTTTGATGCGTCTGTTACGCGCTGACTCGTCTCAAACGGATGGCTAACCACTCTATGTCCTAGGCTTCATCAATCAGTTCGGCACCATTCTCGACCCCGTCACCGGCGCCGTCTCTCTGGATGCGACCAAGGTGTCGCTCTGGGGTGGAGCGGCTTACATCGGCCAATTCGCTTTCCAGGCTGTGGCGCCGTTCACCGGGGACATGTTTGGTCGACGGGTAAACCTGTGGCTGTTGACTGTTTCCATGACCATTGTGAGTCGGAACGAATGCAACGATCCGACCGCGGGCGATAAGTCATGTCTGAGTAGATCAGTTCCGAGCGCCAGGGAGTTGCAGGTGTTGTACATACTGTAGCTGACACTTCAATGCCCAGGCCATCGTCCTTGAGATCGTCGCCAAGGAGTGGAAGGTCTTTTTCGCAGCCAAGATCTTCTCTGGCGTCTCGTGCGCCTTCCTCGCTGCGGGAGTCGTCACCTACATGTCGGAGATCGCTCTACCTGGGTTTCGGGGAGCGTTGCTAAGCGCCTTCTCCTTCTCGTTCGCCCTGGGCCAATTCTTCAGCGCCGTCGGCCAACAGATCCTCGTCAAGACCAGTCCACTCGAGTTCCGGCGCGCGTTCTACTCCGAGTTCGTCATCCTCGGTCTGTGGCTGCTGGTCCTGGTCACACTCCCCGAATCGCCCTACTGGCTCAGTCGCAAGGGCAAGCACGACAAGGCCCGCCGTGCACTCCTTCGCCTAATCGGCAACAATGTCGAGGGATACAATGTCGAGTTGGAATACTCGGTGATACAGCAGGAAGTGGAAAACTCGATGGCATTCACCGCGAGTCAGGGTTCCTCTGACTGGGCAGCCATGCTCAAGCCCGTCAACATGAAACGGACCCTCATCGCGGCTCTTCCGTTCACGTACCAGAACTTTGTCGGCACACCCCTCGTGTTCGGTGAGTCGTCGTGTCAGATTTGCCGGCGAGACATGTTTAAGGGTTCGCGTACGCTATCGCTCGCGCTGAGGCCTGAGCAGGGTACACGACGTATTTCTTTCAGCTTGCCGGTCTCGCCGACCCGTTCACCGGCACGGTCATCATCCAGGTCATCCTCGTCATCGGCATCATCGGGTCCTTCTACCTCGTGGAACGCGTCGGGCGACGCACCTTGGTGCTCCTCGGGGGCGCTATCATGTCTGTCGTCTGCCTCGCTATCGGGGGGCTTGGCTTTGCCCCTCCCAGCGAGAGCTCGGGTGCCGGTCTGATTACACTCTGCTCTGTCTGGGTCTTTGTATACTCTCTGTCGCTCGCACCCATCGGCTGGATCACCGTGGTCGAGGTGTCCACTCCGGCGCTCCGCGCAAAGACGGCATCGATCGCGACTGTCATCAATATATCCGCGGGACTCCTGTTCGTGAGCTGATTCGTCCCGGTTGGACAAGCTGTAGGATAGCACAAGAACAGAACAGTGCTTGTAGTACGAGTACTGTACGGGGACAGGTACAAGTACAGTGCAGGCATCACCCGCCAGTGCAATCGATAATCGATCGAGCTGACCAATGCCGATCAGACCTACACCACTCCTCTGATGCTCTCGCCCCAGGCCGCCGGGTGGGGCACCCACATCGGCTTCTTCTACGGAGGCACAGCCGCGCTTTACCTCATCCCATGCTACTTTCTCCTCCCAGAGACAAAGGGACGGACCTACGCCGAGATCGACGAGCTTTTCGCCCGGGGCATCCCGCCCAGGAAGTTCAGGACGACCGTCACGTCGTATGAGCAGGCCGTGCACGTCACGGAGGAGAAGGAGAGGGCTGCGGACGCGTAGGGGTATCGTACTGTATACTTTTTATCGATACTGCGGCCGATCGCCATGGCAGGGAGGTAGAAACGGCATGTCGTGCCTCGCTCCGTAGAGATTTGGATGGCGCGATCCGCTCCTCATTTGACGCCATCCGAACCAAGCAAGGTGTAATGCAATGAATGCGTCTGTCGTCGGTTTTGCATCCGTCAGTGTACACCGCAATGCGAGGGAGACACGATATGACGGAAGAGTGATCTGCATGTCTGAAAGCTCATCCTCTACCGATCAGAGTCTCTTCCCACAGCTTCGGCATGCCGGACGCTGAGAATCTCCCTCACGAGACGACTTTGCTCCTGAGAGGAGCCCAGGACGAAGATACAGCTCTGAAATCACGACGCTGGGTCGATCGGATGCGCCACAATGTCGCACCCGATGACCTGGTCATCCCTCTGATGATCATCACTTTCTCCACATCGTGAGGCCTCTCGACTTAGGCGCGGAGCGCTGTGGTCAGCACTGATGCATGGCTGTAGGGCCATGGACGTCGCGACGTTGCAGACGTTCGGGACGTACACCACGAATCAAACCGGGTAAGGCGGACAAGACGCCCTAGCACAGCAACCCCCGCGGACGAGTTGGGCGGGGCTGACTGTGATCCCAAGCAACACCGTGTTCATTGCGTTGTCGCTCCTGTCGCTCGGGCGGGTACCGCTCCGTCCAGCGCTGGTATCGCTGATCGGCTTTCTGGGTTTTGGCCTCATCATGGGTCAGACAGGTATTCGAATAGGTATGTGCGCGTCACCATGGGAACAACGACAAAGACATCGCGTCGTCTCGCCCTACGTGCCGTGAGACACAGTTGAAGCAGCTCCCTAATTCCGTAGGCGCCCGGACCATCGGCTGGCTGCTGTTTTCCCTCCTTGTGCAGACGGTCTCGCTCCTCCTCGCGACGGTCCTCGTGTCCCCCCTAGGTCCCGCCTCGTTCTACGCCGGTGGGCCCAACCAGTGGGTCCTGGTGCTCCTCACCGCCATCAGTGGGGGCACCCAAATAGCCATGGTGCGTGAGCCATTGGTTGCCTTTCCGAAACACCGTTGTCAGCGATTCGAGCCGGACACCGGCCGCGATCGTCTTCCACCGCGACAGCCAGATCTCCAAATCCGAGCTGACGGGACGCGTGCAACAGGCCTCCTCGGTCGGCGTGCCGGAGCTTCCCACGGGGATGATGACCACCCCTTACGCCCGACTCATCTCCGAGCCGAACCTCCTCCACTGGCGCATCAGGGACGCCGCCCGCGACAGGCGCGCCGTGTACGTCCTCGTGTTCTGGGCCGGGGCGTTTACAGGCGCCGCCCTCGAGAGGTGGATCGCCAGCTGGCTGACTTTTGGGCTGGGTGTGGGGTGTAAAGCCCTCGCGATGGGGATGGTGTTCATGGCCAAGGAGGAGGGGTCGCGTCGGGTCGGTGGCTAGGTTGCGCCTCGGTAGGCCGCCGATACACATACAGTATGCCTTAGATGTTAGTACACGCCGATCATTACCATAGGTCGGCGACATCGTAATCAGTTCTGCGCGACACTACAAGCCGTGCCTAGATCGGATTACAAACCTTGCGGTAATGAAATCCGGTTACCCTCACGCCCGTCAGTGCCTGATGGCCGATGGTGGCCGAGCAGCTCCAACCCGATTAGTCCATCCGCAGACCCCGTCCCCTCTCTCGTTACCTCGTATCATAGGGTATCCCGCAATTCAGCTCTGTTGCTGCTGCTCCCATCGAGTGCGACGACGCGCCATGTTGCCACGTCCAAGTGTCTTGGCTCGTCCTAACCCGATGCGGGAACTATGCGCGGGAGTCGGTACAGTAGTAGTAGTAGGAGGAGCGGCGGGCCAGCCTGAAAACCTTGGCCCCATGTGGGAGCGCGAGTGAGAATGATGTCAGCGATTGCGCGAGATAACCAAATAATCGAGCGCTGTCTCACGCCGAGTCAACACTGCACCAACCCCCCAACTCTCTTCACCCCGACAAGTCTTCCGCTTTGTGTTCTCTCAACGCGCATCCGCAGCATCGGCATCGGCATCGTAGCATCGTAGCATCTCGTGCTCCTCTCGCCTCGTGTTCGGCACTCGCAACATCTTCACCGCCACCGACATCTCGCGCGCTGCCAACTCTCCGTGTCCGTCCAAGCCGGAGCCATGTCGAAGCCCGAGGAGAAGAAGCCCGATGACAAGGTCGCGGGTAGCGACAATGTCGATATCCCGGCGTACACCGCAGCGGCCAACGACGAGGACGCGGCGATCGACGGCGTGGACCCGGTCTATGCCGCTAAGGCCCGGGTGCTGAATTATGCGGTGAGTTCGAGCGTCTTCGTGTCAACACGTGCCGTCCGGGCCAGAGCACCTCCTTTCAGCGAGCGATCTGCCTGCTGATCTCCACGTCCACAGATCCAGGACATCGGCATGGGCCGATACCAATGGCAACTATTCGGAGTCATCGGCTTTGGATGGGCGCAAGACAACCTCTGGCCCATCGTCACCTCGCTGATCCTCACTCCGATCTCTCTCGAATTCCACCCGAGCCGAGCTCCCCTCTTGACTCTCGCGCAGAACATCGGTCTCCTTGTGGGCGCCGTGTTCTGGGGGTTTGGGTGTGACATCTTTGGCCGACGGTGGGGCTTCAACCTCACGCTGGGCATCACCTCGGTGTTTGGCATGCTCGCCGCGTCGTCCCCCAACTTTGCTGCTATTGGTTGTTTCGCCGCACTCTGGAGCTTCGGAGTCGGGGGTAACCTCCCCGTCGACTCGGCCATCTTCCTCGAGTTCCTGCCCCGGAGCCACCAGTACCTCCTCACCGTCCTGTCCATCTTCTGGGCCCTCGCCCAGCTGATCGCGACCCTGATCGCATGGCCGTTGCTCGGCGACCTCACCTGCCAAGCGACCCAGACGACGTGCACCCGCAAGGAGAACGCCGGGTGGAGGTGGTTCGTCATCACCATGGGAGGTCTCGCACTCGTCATGTTCTTTATCCGCTTCTTCGTGTTTCACATCTACGAGTCGCCAAAGTACCTCATGGGCAAAGGTCGTGACGAGGATGCGGTGAAGATCGTCCACCAGGTCGCGCGGAGGAACGGCAAGACCTCGACCCTCACCGTCGGGCACCTGACCGCCTGCGAGTCGATCGGCGGGGGAAGTGCCCATGTCCACAAGACGGACGCCGCGGCGGCGATCAAGCGGAAGCTCGAGGTGGTCAGCCTCAAGCATGTGCGGTGCCTCTTCGCGAGTCGACGACTGGCCATGAGCACGTCCCTGATCATGGTGGTGTGGGCGTTTATCGGCTTGGCATTTCCACTATATGTGAGCTAGGTGTCATGGGGACATGATATGATTGGACTTGCTCGCTGACACGTCGCAGAACGCTTTCATCCCCTACACGCTGGCAGAGAAAGGCGCCCAGTTCGGCGACGGCTCGACGTACATCACCTACCGCAATTCGTGCATCATCGCCGTCCTGGGCGTACCCGGAGCGATGCTCGGCGGGCTACTAGTCGAAGTGCCCAAGTTCGGCCGCAAGGGCGCGCTCGCAACGTCCACCATCCTCACCGGCGTGTTCATCTACGGCAGCACCACCGCCAAGACGAGCGACCAGCTGCTCGCGTGGAACTGCGTCTACTCGTTCTTCTCTAACGTCATGTATGCGGTGTTGTACGCGTACACCCCGGAAGTCTTCCCCACCAAAGACCGGGGGACGGGCAACGCCCTCGCCGCGACGGCGAACCGCGTCTTCGGCATCATGGGTGGGTCTACAGTATATCCTTCCCTCCGCACCCGATATCCTCTCATCCCACAAAGCTGCCCTGTACGACACGCTGAGTCCTCGCAGCACCGATCATCGCCATGTTTGCCAACCTTCAGACGTCCGCGCCGGTGTACACCAGTGGCGCACTGTTTATTGCCGCCGGTCTGGTCGTGGTGATCCTTCCGTACGAGTCCAGGGGCAAGGCGTCGCTGTGAGAAATATTGTGGCGGGAATCAGCCGGTCACACAAGTGCGAGTACTGTACTCGTACTGTGACCGTGTCTCTGGTTTCGATCGATTCGACATGGTCCGCATAGATGGTGCAGTAGGCAGTGTCCGATACATGGAAGGGAATGCAGCGAACGCGTCCTGGGCCATAAGTCCCCGATGTCGACTGACGAGTCCTAACAACGAAAAATGCGTGCGCAGCCGAACTCTACCCTACTCCGCCAATGCCTCTGTCTGATACGCCTACCTGAAGTCGCAATGCGGGAGATATATCTACTTCTCGCACTGTATCCCTCTCACCGCCGCCAGGACCTTCTCGATGCTCGCCCTCTCCTGCGCCCGATACAGCTCCATGTAATCCATCACCTCCCCTCCCAGCGCCCTCTCGAAGTCTTTCCGCGCAGCGTGGGCGTCGGCGTATGCGTCGGCGTAGGCATCGGTGTTGGCGTCGCCGTGGTAGTTGGGCTCAGCCTCGCTGCCGCCCTCATGATGTCCGGTTGACCGCGCGTTCTCGTCGAGGTTGGACTGGAATATCCCCGCCGCCGAAGCTGGTAGGAAGTCCTCGTACGTGATTGGCGAGAAACCGACCGCTCCGGATCGCACGAGATGGTCTATCGATAACGCACTCGACGTCGACAACGCACCTGACGTCGAATTGCCGTCTCTCGTAACTGCAACCGAGTCCGGGGTCAGGGTGTACTCGAAGTATGCGAATCCCTCGGATCGGAGCGTTTCCCAGTCATCCGGAAACGCGCGGAACACCTCCGACAGCAGAGCCTGATGCGCGTCGTTGGTCGGGTTGATCTCCCGTGATCGTCTTGTCGCTGTCTCCATCAATGAAGTATACAAAGCGTGGCCTGACGGTCAGTCAACCCGCCCTAGCGCGCAAGTACCCCGTTGCCCGGTTGACCCGTTGACCTCACCCACCTTTCGGAGTCAAGGCCACACCCCTCGACTCAATCTCCCCGAATCGAGCACGATGACCGCCACTCGAGCTCGTGTGCTTGAACCGGATCCGCTCGGAGATGGCTTTGAAAGATGTCTGGCGGAGAAGTATCGGGCAGCGTCGTCTCGGAGGACCCTCGATGAGCGTCTTGGGTGTGATACTGGGTCGTCAACGAAACGTTCATCGCCCCCGCCAGGGCTTGTACACCCTCTCGGACCCCTAGACAGGATCGGGGTCACCACGACGTGCAGCACAACCACCCATTCCAACGCTGCTTCCACGACCACGACCACGGCCACGGCCACGACCTCGCACTCGGCCTCGCAACAACCGCCACGGTCTCTCATGGGCGATCCCGCCGACTACCATGTGCGAGCTTGAAGTACGAGCCACGCCAGCGAGCCAGCGAGCCAGCGAGTCCAAGCCCGAACCCCAGCCCCAACCCTTCCCGAGCCCACTCACCCCCTCGCCTCCATGCCCGCTTGGGCTCTATCGATATCCAACACCCTCGGGGTGAGATGGTTGATGTGCGGCCCCTTGAAACCTGCGATATCCGCCACGAGCGGATGGAACGCCTTGAACCGATCGTACGTCTGCGGATCGACCAGGCTCTCCTCGTGCCATCGAAACGTGTGCAGTGCGTACTGCACCAGCAGCCCCGCGTCGTGCGTGTCGAGCCCGCCTTGCGCCTCGCCTCGGATCACCAGGGGGTGTAGATCGGGGTGGAAGATATCCCGCGCGTCCAGGGTCGACGAGATGGTGCCTCGGAGGGAGATGTCGGGGATCAGGTCCAGACGCAGGAGAGAGGTGAAGATGCGGAACGGGTTTCGGGCGAGGGATGGAGTGGAGACCGGACGGAAGGCCGTGGCGTGGACGGGGAGGCCTGGGACAGACAACTCAGTTAGGCCCCGGTATGGTTCTGCGAGGTGTGCTCCTGAATGTGCGATGCAAAGATAGCAGGACAGCAGGAGGACCAAGAAGGCCGAGAATTTCAGGACGATGAAGTCGAGGGACGAGATGAAGACGAGGGTCGAGATGATGACGAGGGTCGAGATGAAGGCGATGGACGAGATGAGGACGAGGGTGGAGATGAAGACAAGGGATGAGGGAATGAGGCATCACTGCTCGCTCACCCGACGTCGACAAGTCATAGTACCCCACCGGCACCATGCCCATGAGCTTGAACAGCCTCGCGAGCATCCGGAGCTCAGACGCCTTCCCAACCCGGATCGCACCGTGTCGCTCCACCTGGATCCGATCGGCGTTGGCTCGGCGTCTCTCGCTGGCGCCGGCACCACGACCGCGGTGGTCATCGGGCTCGTCGGGCTCGTCGTGGTTGTTGTGGTTGTTGTGGTTGTTGTGGTTGTTGTGGTTGTTGTGGTTGTTGTGGTTGTTGTGGTTGTTGTGGTTGTGGTTGTTGTGGATATTGTTGTTGTTGTGGTCGTTGTGGTCGTTGTGGTCATTGTGGTCGTCGTGGTCGTTGTTCAGAGACGCGTCTTGCTCGTCCTTCGCCAGCGAACAGCTAGCCTCGTTGATCTCATCCACGAGCGAGACGAGGTCGCCGTACAACGGCACTTCGCCGCGATACATCTCTGAGAGGGCATGGCAGAAATCGGCCCGGATGAGATCGGGCGGAATGAAGGCGGGCATGGCGCCGGCGGCGCGGCTTCGGTGGGTGGACTTGGGTGGAAGGAGGGCAAGCGAGAAGGAGTGAGGGAAGAGAAGAAGCGGGAGAGGTATCACTGTTGCTGCACTGTTGCTGCACTGTTGCTGCACTGTGAAGAAGAGGAGAGTCGAATCAGTATCACTAGACACAGCAATGGTCAGCTCCCAGATGGAGTCATATGAGACGAAACGTCGAGCAGTGAGGCTTGCAGCGCAGCAGCAGCGGCTACACGCTGTACGAGCACACGCGATACTCGACATGGCCCGACACCGGCCAGTGCCCGTCGAGTCAAGGAGCAAGGAGTGACTCCGAGTCGATTCTGCATCACCGCCTACTCTCCGGAACATGGTCATGCCACGCCCGACGCGGCAGTCACCGGTCAGTAGCCGACATCGGTGCGGTGCGGGCGATAAGCCGGCAACAAGTTCCGCGCGCTTACTACGGCGCGTACGCAACGAGCCCGCCCAGGACGAGGCTACGAGCAGGTGCGCTTGCAGGTCTACATATGCATTGCCACTCAGGCTGTACCTTGTCGTGCAATGCAGGGAGATTGACTGTGCCAATCTCATTTGAGCTGGGTAGTCAATAGCGACTGTACGAGTAGTCCCATTCGCCAGATCCGCGATGCGCTATCCGCCAACCGGGACGATGTGGCCCGACTCGTCAGTCGGCGCCCCACCCCGGAGACGAACGAGACCGACTCTGCGCGTCATGACGGGGTGCAAGGAGCTGTGGACGTCGCGGACCATGCGGTCGGTCCGGAGGGGACTGCAGTATCGGTGGCTCGGCGCATGAGCGAGTGGACAGGGCGTCCCCAACCCAGCGACATACCCGCGTGGTGTCATCGGCCTGAACACGGCTTCGTCCAGGACTGGAGAAGAACTGAGGGCTAACCGGACAATGTTCGGTTCACAGATGCGTCCTGCAGATGTTCCTTGAATCGTATGCATGAGTTGTTCCATTAAGCAGTCCATGTCGCCTCCGTTCCAGCCACATCCCAGACCAACACTTGCTGGTAACTCCTTGTCATCTCCTTTCCAGCCACACGTACTGGTGCGACATCAGATGAATACCCTCGTTCAGATCGATCTTTCGCGACGTGATGATATCCCACGCCTCTCTGAACTGGAACACCTCCCTGCCGACCCACTGCGGCTGATCGTCAAAGTTTGCGAGGCACACGACCGAGCTGGATGTCCCCAGCCGCTGATAGCCCAGCACATGCTTGTTGTGGGTCCTGAATCCCACAAGGCGACCGCCCTTGAACGCTTCGGTCTGCCCCCGGAGCTTGATCAGTTGCCGGAACCCCTCGTACAGCTTCCCAGCATCTGTGTTCCGGTCGGTCCGCTGAGCGTACCGGTCGGAAGGGTACGGCGGTCGATTGACCCAGCGCGAATCGTCCCACTTGGACGGATCGGTCATGTACGAGTAATCGTTCAGCTGGCCGACCTCGTCGCCGAGGTAGATGAGCGGGATCCCCCCGGTAGACATGACGATGGAGTGGCCCAACAGGATCCGGTCGATGGCTCCCGCCTCGCCCGTCTCGAGGCCGGCCAAAGACGCGGTGGTACCGCTGATACGGCAGTCGCCCGTCCGTGGGTTGTCCTGGAATGGGACACCCCGGGAGAACGAGCCCGGATGCCGGTTGACGAAGAAGGCATTGAGGAAACGACGGTGGTTGAATCCCTCTTTCCCCAGTTCGACGGCATCTTCGTCGGCAAACGTCCCTTCGGCCCGAGGTCAGCGGGACTAGTGACTAGAAGGCGGCGTACTGTACGTCGACCCGACCCACTCACATCCAATGTCGTCGTGACTCCGCATGTAGTTGACCCACGCACACCCACTTGCGATGTTGTGTCTCCTCTCCAACGCCTGGTTGAGCATCTGGCAGTCCCTCGTCGCGAGCCCTTCCCAGATCAGAGCCATCTGGAGCGGGTTGTACGACAGCTGACACTCCATTGGGTCGATGTACTGTGCCACAAAGTCGGGATGGACAATGGCTTCCGACTTGAACAGGAGGGAAGGCGCGGCGATACGGCACACCGCGTTGAAGCCCCGTAGGAGCTTGTGCGCCTCGGGAAGATTCTCGCAGTCGGTCCCCATCTGCTTCCATCTACGGGGGTCATGTCAGCGACTCGACTCGACGAGAATCCGGTCGGAGCTCGGAGGATGGCCATTGTACCGGTGCGGTCCGCTCACATGAAGGCCACAGCATCCATCCGGAGGATCTCAACGCCGCAGTTGGCCAAGTATAGCAGTTCCCTCGCCATGGCGCGGAAGACCGCGGGGTTGGAGTAGTTGAGGTCCCATTGGAACTGGTCGGGTCAGTGATCCCTCTGAATTCGAGAACGCTGCACGTACATGGTAGAAGGTCGACCAGATCCATCGCCCGTCGGGCAGCTGCACGAACGAGCCCGGATGGTCGTCGGGGAAGATCTCGCGCCTGAAACGTCCACTCAGTAAGGTGTAGTAGGGGGAAGAGCCTCCTCGCCCACTCACGTTGTCTGCTCGAACGCCGATGGCACCGTCCGGTCAGGGAAGATCCAATAGTACCCCTCGTGTTCCGTGCTCCCTTCCAGTGCTTTGCGCGCCCACTCGTGCTCATTGGAGGTGTGGTTGAAGACAAAGTCAATGACGAGCGAGATACCCGCCTCTCGGAGCGCCTTGGCGACGGGTTTGAACTTGTCCATGTCCCCCAGCCGTGGGTCGACGTCTCGGTAGCTCGACACGGCGTAACCCCCGTCATTGTGTGGTTGGGGCGCGAGGAAGATCGGCATGAGGTGGAGGTACGTCAACCCCAGCTCCTTGAAGTATGGTATCTTGGCCTTGATCCCGTCCAGATTCGAGGCGTACCGGTCGACATAACACACCCCGCCGAGCATCTTGTTGCTCAGAAACCACTCCGGATCCTTGTCTCTCGCCGCGTCCATCTCCTTCAGGTCGTCCGGCCTGTCGCGCCACGAGTTGCCGCATTCCCGGATCAGCGCGAGGATGTTCTCGAGGCAGTCGACGCGGTAGCCGTACAGCTCGGTGAAGATCCCGAAGAGCGTGACGAAGTGACGCTCGAGCCGGGAGCAGAACGCCTTGTCCTGCAGGAGCGGGGCATCCTGCGGGTCAGAAGCGAGCCGGTGCTGGATGTAGTAGAGCGCGGCGGTAGCCTGCTGGGGGACCGTGAGCATGGTTTCGGCAGCGGTGACACCGGTGACAGGGGTGAGCGCGGTGCCAGCTCGAGGAGATGGACCTGTTTTGACGAGGCGAGGGATAGAAAGCTTCAGGCGGTTGCGGGGGATGACTCAAAGAGGTGACATCCCATGTCCTCGCCTGACTTTTGTATCGTGCCGTCGAAAAGTTCAGAGATGCATGTGACCGTCCACCGTGGAGTCTTCGGCGATCGCGATCGACAGATCGCCGAGAGGATGCGAGTTGCAAGGGCTCAAAAGAAGACAGACGCCAAAGGCCTATCCGAAGAGCCACCGCGGTTGGCCCGGCGGGCGTCGGGGTGCCACAAACAGATGGCGGGGAAGAAGGGAAAACGCCACGCCATTACTACCAACGCCACGCCAGGGAGTGATAAGCCCGAGCCCGTTGTGCGACCCATTTGATCCCGCTCCCGTTTCCCGTTTGTGTGCGTTACCACTTTGGTGCACAGCACACAGCGACCACCACCGACGCCATCCCTCAATCCCTCAATTCTCCCTTCCCTCCCCTTGCCTTCCCTCCTCCCATTCATCCTCCCCATCCTCCTATTTCCAGTATCACCCATCCCATCGCCCCGTCCTCCTTCCTCCACCACCACCTGCCTCCCTCTCCGTCCACCCACAGCCCGAAAAATCGGTGCATTGGTTCACTCTCACTCGATTGTTTTATCTCGCACGCGTCGCCGACCCTCTTTTCCCGCGCTCCCTACACATCCGTCATGGCCAAGACCACCCCTCCGGAACGGCGATAGCGACCTGCGACACACCTCCCTCGGCTCGACTCCACCTGTAGCTCCAATCTCCATCGTGTCCCCTCTAGACCTCTCCCCTTCCTTCCGCCGTCGCCATGATCATCCCTCCCGATCCCGAAAAGGATCCCCGGCTCTTTGCCGAGTCGTCCACCCCGTCCCTCGTCCCTCCTCCTTCCGAATCGTCCGTCGATCTCGCCGCGCCCGAGGCGGCCCACCTCCGCAATGGCAGCTACGGGTATCCATTCGGAGATGACATGGCGGTCGGGTCGCCTGGGTGGGAAGCACTGCCCCCGTACGAGAGGCGGATATCGAGGAACGAGAACGGGCCGCCATCGGCGGGCTTGGCATCGCGACAACCAATAAACCCACCAAACCTCTTCATCCCGACCCAACCTCCTCATCGCTCGAGTGTCGATTTACCATCACCCTCAGACGGATCCATCACACCCACCAATGCCAACGCGTCGACTTCCCGTCTACACCTTCCACCACCATCTACTTCGTCCAGCCCCGCCACCACGCTTGCCCCGAACGTCGCATCGTCTTCCAAAACGTGGGAATCGTCCTCCTCGACCCGCCCCGTGAAACGACGGCGAAGACTACTCGGCATCCCCCTGCCCCGCCCGCCTGCAATTCCAGTTTCACCCCGCGTCAGGAAATGGTGGAAGCGGTACAAGCGATGGGTTTACGTCGGACTCGTCATCTTCTTCATCGGCATCGGTCTCATGATCGGCCTCCTCGTAGGCTTCGAGCAAGGTCTCCTCTCGCGGCATCCCTCACCACAACCGTGGCAGGACACCACCGATTCCGGCAAGAAGGCGACGCAGTGGGCGGGCGGCTCGACCAGCCTCAACCTCACCTACGTCGCATCCCGAGACGGACCCGCCGCCAGCGACGGCAACATGACCCTGTGCAACAACTTTTCGTCGCAAGTCGACTCGAACTTTTCTCTTCTTTCAGTTCCGTACCCAGCTTCTCAGCTGTCTGTAGCAACATTTAATTTCTCCCTCTCAAACACCACAGCACCGCTCGCAAAGCCATTCTTCTTCACCTCGAGCGGCATCGCGTCGGCAGGAACGGTCGAGTTTGTCGGATCGGACGCACCGCAAGGGATCATCACCGGCGGGTCAGAGGGCGTGCTGCGCGTGGATGTGGTCGTGCGGTACTCTGGACAACAGAACCTGCCCGACATCATGCAGGTCTGCTCCATGTCGCGGCCGGATGGATCCCTGGGAGTCGGGGTATATGTGGGTGATATCTGTCGGAGACGCGTCCACCCGCCCGGCGCGCCTTGCTGACTGCCTCTTCAGACACCTACTCAAACCGATGGCAAAGTCACAAACGTCTACATGCTCGACCCGACCCAGCTTCCCCAGTTCCACGTCATCGTCCGGCTGCCTCCATCAACCCTCATGGGCCAGGCCAACGCGTCGCTTTACCTGCCGTCGGTCACCTTGGATCTGGAGCGCATGGCCGTCCGGATGGGCTCGATGAACAACGTTCGCGTCGGCAACTTCAACGTGTCATCGGGTCGCGGAGGCGTCAATACGGCGTATCTCGCCGCGGGGAATGTCAGTATCGAAACGGCCGAGAACGCCGTGAGGGGAAAGTGGAACGTTTCCGACAGCATCTACGTGAACGTCACCGAGTGAGTCGAATCGGTCTGCCGACTGTAGTGTGAATTCAACTGGGTGCAATGGCTGAGATCTGCTCAGCGCGTCGATCCTCGCCGATGTCATTCTGTTCGACCCGGGCGTCGCCGACAACTCGACAACGGTCAACTCGAGCGACAAGGCGGCGGAAGCTCGACGATCCTTGGATGATGGCGAGCCCGGTGAAAGGGATCTTTCACTCCGCGTGGAAAACGTCAAAGCCAAGAGGGCAGCTTCACCTTCCCCTGGCGGTAACGGCCCAATTGGCACTGCAGCCGGCGCAGCATTCAACGTCTTCAGCGATGCTCTGCGTTTGGCGGCATTGAACCTGACGACGGTTCGCACGATCAGCTCGACCTTCTCCACTTCACAGGGGATGGTCGCCGTGTCGTACCTGCACCAACCGCCGCGGGTCGCTCTGACCTCGCTGATCGGTACCGGCGGGGGCGACATCGACGTCTCGATGCACCCCAACTACGTGGGTCCATTTGCCGTGCACAACGTCTGGGGTCTCGTCGACCTGCCCCCGCCACAGCAGGATTGCGTCGACCCTTTCGCTCTCGGCCGACAACGAGCGGTGGTGGAGGGTGTGATCGACGTGCCGAGCGGATCGCTATTTGACCAGCACGGCGTCAACTCGTCGACGCTGGCCACGAGCGCGATGACGATCGCGGGCGCGGCGTACTGGGCGGACCCGAATGCGGCTCCGGGCACTGGGTTCCAGACGTTGACCGCGGAGCAGGTCCAGTCGGGGCTAGAAGGAAGAGGTAGCGAGCTCATGGTCCTGGGTGCGTGGGGAGACGTCCGAGTCTCGTTTGACGGGACGTAGAGGGGTTGGGTCGTCAGAGGACTCTGGGCGGTGAGAGTGGGAGCCGAAGAGATGGGCATAGAGTCCGCATCCCGTTTGCGATTCCTTCTCGTCATCAGTTTGCAGTTTGCAGGCACGGACGGTGCCGTGCCGCACCGTGATCCTTAGTATCGTGTATCTTGTATTGGTTCTCTATGTTTCTTTCCCATACGGATGGAGAGTACACGCACGCACACCGCGCCACAGCATGCATACGAGTGCTGCTTGCAGTTGTGCATGGTGCGGGATTGACATGGCCAAGCGAAGCAAAGCAAGAAGCAAGGTTGCCGCTCAGAGCTCAGGCACGGCGGGCTCTCCGTCCTGTATTAAGAGCCGTCCGTTCGCCGTCTCCTCATGTTGTGATTCGATTTCGATTTCTGTTTTGCGCACTCTCTCGCTGTCTCTCATTGTCTGTCCCTCTCCGCCTTGTCCCATGCGTCACTCGGTCTGAGATCACACCGTGTCCCGTCAGCCTGGCGCACACCGTCACCTCGACGTCCGTCATGGCCTCCCAGACCCAGATCCAGCAGCCGATACCGAATGTCCCGGGACCCGCACCCGACGTTCGTCCTCAGCAATGCGGCATCTGCGGTAGACTGTGGCCCTGGGTCGTCTTCCGCCCCCTACCGAACGGGACTCGGGATGTGAGTGCGGCGCGGCGTTGATTCGGGGGTGGGAGTGGAATCTAGTCCCCTCGTACCAATATCGCGGTGTGATATCGATACGCCGAGCCCGACACTGACTACCACGATAGTTGAGCCGGATCCTTTGTCTCCGATGCGAGGACCCTACCGGCGCTTCTGATCGACTGGTCTGGTGCCAGGCCCGCACGGCAATGGTGAGTCGCAGTGTTGCTCCGGAGAAGCGCAAGTCGCAGTCAGTGCCAGAGTGGGGCGTTCCATCGGGCTCCCAGCGGGAATGATGCTGAGTTGTTCCTTTCACGCCATGCTGAGATGATGTACTCGTACAGACCAAAGCCGTGGACCGCGCCCGGCGGCATTACACGAAGAAATACGATTCTCATCCCTATCCCTATGCTCTCGGCCTCCCGCCGCGCTCTTCAAGCGGGGGGGAATATCCCTTCTCCATATCAATACCCACTTCTACGGGGAAGCATGTGGGGACCGGCACGGTGGCTCCGGCGACAACAGCGACGAACACAACAATCGGAACCTCCGGCCCGTCGTCAGAGTCCATGGCCACAGTATTAACGTCAGCCACGGCCCACCATCCGCGCGCCCCACCCCACACTCAGACGCAACCCCCGCTTGCCCAACGCCCGCCGTCCGGCCCGTCCGGGCACGCCGTCCACACCGTCCACACCGTCCACACCGTCCCGATCCCAAATCGGCAGACGCAGCCTGTGCAGACCCAGGGCCTCGGCGGTCTCACCGAGCCCGAGCGCGCGATCGCCTGGTGAGTCAATGATGTGCAGCGGGGTCAGGCCGGGTCTGCACTGCCGGATCTCAGTGCGACGAACGACCCTCCTCCATTGGATCATCCAACCTCCACGACTACACTACTTTCCTGCCCTTACGCCTCGTCCTCTCCCTAATCTCCTCTCTCTTCCGTCCTTTCTATATCCCACCGCTCCCCCCGCTTTCCCCAGCGCTGCAAATCTCCCAGCTCTTCAACAGCTTGGAGAGTTCCCTGTGCTCTCTGCTCTCTCTGCCCCACCGCCCCCCTGCCCTACCCGCTCTTTCTGCTCTCTCTGCTCCTCCTGCTCTCCCTACTCTCCGTTCTCGCCAATCTCTCCGGGTCCTTCGTCCTGCTTCCAACCCTTCTCTACACTGATAAGCTGTCCGCTTTCCCATGCCCCGTTCGCTGTTTCGGTGTTTCCTCTCGCTCCCGACTTGTCCCGCTGACCGCCCTAGGCTCCGAGCGCACTACCGCCCCGCCCCGCCTCCGGCGGCAGTCCCCCAAGTCGAAGTCTACATGCGGTACCAGGCTCACTTCGCCCGCACCCCCATCCCCCTGATCAGCGGCGTCGAGTTTGTCCGGCTCATACCACACGTGTTTCCCAGTTGCCAGCTCACGCATGTGGGGTATATGTGTGTGGGGCTTGTGCCGATCGAGGGGGACCCGGGGGTGGGCCCGGGTGGTGTCTCCAACGGGATGGCACATCGAGGTGGCTCAATCCACGCCAGCCCGTCCATCTCAAGACCGGGAGACACGTTCGACACGTCGATGGGAGGAACAGTACAGCATCGAGTCGCATACCCCGTCGTGGGCCAGGTTCCAGTGATGCGGCCGTTCCCTCCTTCATCCACCCCGATCGCTCCACCCCCGGCACCATCGATGACCGCATGGCACCTCGACGCGCCCCACTTCCAGGTCGCCCAACCCATGCCTTTCCTCCACCAACCAACATCGGCGGTATCCCACCCGCAACATCGGTATCCACACAACCTCGCGGCTCCTCCTCCTGTCCAAGGCTCCTATGTCTCCCCGCATCTACAGCCTCGCCCGATTGAGATCACCCCGATCGCTCAGCCGGCTCCGCAACCCGCCTCGAGACCCGGTTTGCCGACCCAGACCAGCGCAGAACGCCGATTGAGTTCGGACGATTGGTCGACGCTTCGCAAGAACCACGGCGGCGGTGGAGGTGATGGAACAAGGAATACCCCGGTGAAACTCGGTACGTGATGACACGTCTCCTCACGTCTGTTCATGCCCAACATGTTCGACGTGATCATGCCGTACATGTCCGACGTGACCCACACCGTGTTCATGATGCCCTGGCCCACCGATGAGGAGTGATTGGCTCGCCAGTGCATCTCGCGGCCGTCGCTGACATCATGATTTCGCTCACACTTCAGCACACGTACTCGCGACGTCGCAGCAAGTCCACTCGGGCTTATCCATTCAGCCCAAATCCAACGTATCTACGTTCACGGCTGGCATTACCTCTGCCACGGCCGCTGCCGCGGCGTCCCCGGGCCGGTGGGCATCGACCACCAGACCGGAGACTTCGGGAAGACAGGACGACCCGATCGTGATCGACGATGAGGAACATGCGGACCAGGTGGAGGATCTGCTGATCCCGCCGTAATGCGTGGGGTGGAGTGGTTGTTTGTGTTTGGAGAAGGGACGCGGCGGGTGAGGTAGAGGATATGACACGCATCTGTATGAGAGTAGGAGTGGGGAGGGGTGATAACCATCTTTGTTGACGGCATCGCCATGAGCTCGATCCTCGCGTGACCGTCGCGAAACCATCTACGTGCCGCCGCGAGATCTCTTACGCGTCGGCTGACACTGTCCGTGTAGACACCGCGTGTCATTGTAATCTACCATGTGAGTCCGATCGTCACACGGTTCTGACATTCGAGCACTCTCACTGACAGGCCAGATCCAGGCTGAACGCCTGCACAATGTACATCATTACGTCCTACGTGATGGCCGCCCGGCCCGCTTACGTCCTGTTCGGCGTGGTGGCCTGGGCCCAGGCGTTCGCGTGGGTGTCAGCGCGAGTGCGTGTCCGAGTCCGAGTCCGAGTCCCAGTCCAAATGTGTGCCAGGCGTTTCACTGCAATCGATGCTACCCGAGACAGCCAAGTGAGTAATTGTCAACCTGTCGCTCTGGGGGTTCAAGCATCAGTCGTCTCGTCTCCGGCGAACTTGACCTCGCGAGAACCAGGGAATGAGCCAGAACCCATCAAATCGCCGAGTGCGACACGAGCGTACCCCGACGACCAGTCGATCGGGGCTAGACCACTCCGTTCTGGAACGTGGCGTGTGGTTGACAACGGCGATGACAATGGGCGGAGAACAGAACGGGGTGTGGGCCGGAGCCGCCAGCCTGACTTGACTGCGAGCGAAGACACCTTCCCAGAGCGGCGAGGGCGGGTCGCGCGCGATCTAACAGTGCTTGCCCCTGTATAGGGAAAACGCTCGAGGGTCTTGGCCATGGCGATGAGCGCGCGGCGAGGCCAAACAAGGACAAGTAGTAGTCACCACACCAGACTCACCACGCGCCTACACCGGGTCTGGTACAGGTCGTTCCTGATTGCTGGTCAGACATGTCTCGTGCCTGGGATTGCTGACGCTGTTGCAAGGGTGTCGTTGGTTGCCTGCCCGCCCCAGGTGGGACTGATCGACCTATTCATTAAGGAATATCACCCAGCCTTCCCGGTTCTCTTGCCGGCTCTCCCAGTCCACCTCCTCCTGCCACCCCTGCTCCCACCCTACCCCTCGCCTCCTCGCCTCGCCGTGCCATCCTGCCATTTGCGCTCTGGCGCACTATACGCTCCATTACGCGCGGACGACTCGAGGAGGACCGGCACCCGGCACAAATACAGGGAAAACAGGGAACGAACCGGCTCGATGCCGGCATATCTCTTCGCTCTGAACCAGGTGAATACCCAAAACGTGGGTTGTGGCGTCATTCCCCAATCCTCCTTAATCGTCTTGCCGGCGCCACGAGTTGGTCCACCCTGACCACTTCTCGTGGCGCATATCACAATCTCACGCACGACGCGGTATTCACCTGTTTCGGCGACGTTGGGCAACGAGTCGGTCGATCCCTACTGACCAGCCATTTGCTAATGCGACAAAATTATCGGTCGACGGCACAGGCGGAAGATCGACGCCGGTTCATCGCACTTCGACAGATGGGTCCCGACGGCGGCGAAGGGCCAGGCGACGTACGGCGAAAAGGATCGATCCTCGAAAATCGCCTGTTCTCCCCTCGCCCTGCCTTCCCAGCTCGTTTCCTTTTCCCGGAATGGATACTCGGCTTCGGCTTCTCTCGGGCCTTCAGTACCCAGAAGCCAGCAACCAGCAGTCAAGGGGTTAATCGACCTCACCACCGCCTTCAACACCTTTTCCGGCCACGCAAGATCGTCCGTTGATTAACGCTTCTACCACCCGGCGCCCCCTCCGCGCCCCTGATCTGCAACGCACACTTCATCGGCGCAGATGCACCAGTCGACCTTGCGTCCAGTATCACAGGTCACCGTGGAGATACCAGAAGAAGCCAAGATGAAGGACACAATGAAATCCAGCGAGCCCGACAAGAGTTCAGCGGTACTGGTCGTCCCCCTCCTTCGCCCTGACGATGTTCCACCTTCTCTCCGATAGACGTGGGCGAGGCTCGAGGCTGGACACTCGAGGCTCGAGGCTGGCTCGAGGCTCGAACCCAGATGAGTAGGTTGACCAGGGTGTCACCGCCCACCTGCTCGCCTCGCCGACGGCATGCATGGGTGTTGCGCTTGAGATCGAGAGCAGACGCTCAACACAGCGATAACGCCAAGGACGGCGCCGACGCCGACACGACTCGTTTTTGTCCGTATATGGTATCCCGCGAAGCGACTACCCCGACCCCCTCGGGTCGTATATATGTCTTGAAGAAGCGTGGTCGATCCCCCATCCCCCCCTCTGTCGAATATTCTTCACAGCCGACCCCCACAGTAACCTCCCACCCGACCTCCTCGACACCCAACCGAACCTCCTCACCTCGTCGACCTCCTCGTCCCATCCTTCCTCCTCACCCCTTCACCCTCTGAGCCCACTCTGACCACCACATCCACCTCACCGACTTCCCAGGTATCATCTTCCACCCCGACCAGTCAGTCCCAGCCGTACTCAACGGCTTTCCCCCTCAACATCGACAATCATGCGCACATTCACCCTCCTCCACCTCGTCATGGCCCTAGCGGCCTTTGACACCGCCCTCGGCGCTGCCGTGCAGGCCCCCTCCGCCGAGGCGCGCGACATGTCCCGCTCGACCCGCCAGATTAAGCACGCCGGAGACGGCTCGTCCGCCCACGTGGAGAAGCGAGCGACATACGCCAACGCGTGGTGTTACTACGCCCCATACTTGTGGGGGTGTACCGACACCAGCTCGTCCTCGTCTTCCTCCTCGTCCTCGTCAAGCACTCCCGCCCCCACCACGACGACCCAGACCACGACGACCTCGAGCGCCCCCGCCGCAAGCGCGTCTGCAGACCCGTGGGCCAACTTCAACCAGTTCAACTGGAACAACTGGGTCGGTTGGGGTTGGTACGGCTACACCCTCGACTACGTCAAGGCGTGGTACTACGACACGTAAGTCGGTCGGGTCTAGGCGCCTTTTCTCCCAACGTGATGTGGCTTCTCGCTGACTCCACTTGTCTAGCTACGGACTCAGCTTGCCCGCCGGTGTCGGCTCGTGGCAGTCTCTCTCGGTCTACGTGTCCTACTACGGTACACCGAACGCCAGCCCCTCCGTCTCGGTCTACACTCACGGCGGTGCGAACCCCCTCTCCGCCCCGCCCGTCACGACCACATCGACCAACAATGCCGCCTCGATCTCCGCGTCCCTCTCGGCTTCTCAGTCTGCTTCGCTCTCAGCCTCGATCTCCGCGTCCCAGGCCGCGTCGCTCGCTGCGTCTGCTGCCCAGGCTGCAGCGGCGTCCGTCTCGGCCTCGCAGGCTGCATCCCTCGCTGCCTCTCAGGCCGTCTCGGCGTCCATCTCGCAGTCGATCTCAGCCTCGATCTCGGCTTCTCAGGCCGCTGCCGCGTATGCGTCGCTCTCTGCTTCTCAGGCCGCTTCACTCGCCGCCTCCGTTCAGGCATCTCAGGCCGCTTCGCTAGCCGCTTCCCAGGCAGCGGCCGCGTCCGTCTCCCAGTCGGTTTCCCTGTCGGCGTCCATCTCCGCCTCCCAGGCAGCTTCCCTCGCCGCGTCCCAGGCCGCCTCGCTCGCTGCTTCCCAGTCCGTCTCCGCGTCTAGGTCGGCGTCGATCTCTGCCTCCCTGGCCGCGTCCCAGGCCGCCTCACTCGCCGCATCGCAGGCTGCGTCCCTCGCCGCGTCGCAGTCCATCTCGCAGTCGGCCTCGCTGTCCGCTTCGATCTCCGCCTCGCAAGCTGCCTCCCTCGCCGCGTCGCAATCCGTCTCCCAGTCGGCTTCGCTGTCCGCTTCGATATCCGCCTCGCAAGCTGCCTCCCTCGCCGCGTCCCAGGCCGCCTCTCTCGCCGCGTCGCAGTCGGTCTCCCAGTCGATCTCTCTCTCGGCTTCGATCTCCGCCTCGCAAGCAGCTTCCCTCGCCGCGTCCCAGGCCGCGTCCCTCCTCGCCTCGCAGTCCGTCTCGCAGAGCATCTCCGCCTCTAGGTCCGCCTCGCTCTCCGCATCTGCATCCGCCTCGTTGTCCGCCTCGTTGTCTGCCTCCCAGGCCGCCTCTCTCGCTGCATCCGTCGCGGCCTCCCAGGCTGCGTCTCTCGCCGCTTCGGTGTCCGCCTCGCAGTCTGCCTCCCTGTCGGCGTCTCTGTCGGCGTCTCTGTCGGCTTCGCAGTCTGCCTCTCTGTCGGCTTCGGTTTCGGCTTCCCAGGCCGCCTCCCTCGCTGCCTCCCAGGCCGCTTCGCTTGCCGCTTCGGTCGCTGCCTCGCAGGCTGCGTCTCTCGCCGCCTCGCAGTCCGCCTCGCAGTCACTCTCCCTGTCGGCCTCGGTCTCGGCTTCCCAGGCTGCCTCTCTCGCCGCTTCGCAGTCCGTCGCCCAGTCTGCCTCTTTGTCGGCTTCGATCTCCGCTTCGCAGGCTGCTTCTCTCGCCGCGTCGCAAGCTGCTTCCCTCGCGGCATCTCAGGCCGCCTCCCTCGCCGCGTCGCAGTCCATCTCGCAGTCCTTGTCTGCGTCCAGGTCCGTGTCGGTATCCGCCTCCCTGTCCGCCTCGCAGGCTGCTTCGCTGTCCATCTCGGCCTCTCAGTCGGCCTCTCTCGCCGCCTCTGTCGCGGCCTCCCAGGCAGCTTCCCTCGCGGCTTCGCAGTCTGCATCTCTGTCTGCGTCGATCGCGGCTTCCCAGGTTGCCTCGCTCTCGAACTCGGTCTCGGCCTCGCAGGCTGCTTCCCTCGCCGCGTCTGTGGCCGCTTCGCAGGTGGCTTCTTTGTCGGTCTCCGCATCGCTGTCGGCGTCCCAGGCCGCATCCCTCGCCGCGTCGGCATCGGTTTCGGCTTCCCTCTCGGCTTCCCAGGCTGCGTCGCTTGCTGCCTCGCAGGCCGCTTCCCTGGCTGCTTCCGTGTCCGTCTCCCAGTCTGCTTCTCTGGCCAACTCGATCGCCGCTTCCGCCTCCCAGTCGGCTTCCCTCGCGGCCTCGCAGGCGGCCTCCCTCGCCGCGTCTGTGTCCGCGTCGGCGTCCGTCTCTCAGGCTTTGTCCCTCGCTGCCTCGGTCTCGGCGTCGCGATCGGTGTCTGCATCGATCTCGGCCTCGCAGTCTGCCTCCCTCGCCGCCTCCCTCGCTGCCTCGCTCTCGGCGTCCGCTTCGGTGGCTTCGGCGTCTGCGTCCGCCGCCGCTGCTTCGGTGCTCTCCGCATCGATCTCGCAGTCCCAGTCCGCGTCGCTCGCCGCTTCGCTCTCTCAATCGGCCTCCATCTACGCCGCGTCGGTGAGCGCCTCTGCCGCCGCGTCTCTCGCGGCCTCGGCGTCCGTCTCTGCTGCTGCCGCCTCGGCCCTCCAGGCCTCGGTCTCGGCGTCCGCCTACCAGGCCTCGCTCGTCGCTTCGGCATCAGCGGCATCGGCTTATGCAGCGTCGATCAGCGCCTCGGCTTACCAGGCCTCGGTGGCGGCTTCGGCTTCCCTCGCCTCGTCCGTCTCCGCCTCGGCTTCGCTCGCCGCGTCCGTCTCGGCGTCCGCTTCCGCCGCCGCGTCTCTTTCCGCAGCCATGGCCGCCGCTACCGCCCTCCCGTCCGGATGGGCCGTCGCCGCAGCCCCCGCCATCTCCGAGGGTAACACCGGACGCGCTCTCATCTCGGCCTCGACATCGAGTGACAGCATGACTTGGGCGACGTGCTTGGCATTCTGTGACTCTGGCAACTACCCTCTGGCCGGTATCGAATACAGCTCCCAGTGCTACTGCGGCACGACGCTCCAGAACGGTGCCAGCCTCACCAACACGGCCACGGCGAGCATGTACTGCTCGGGCAACTCGCTCCAGCTCTGCGGCGGACCCAACGTCCTGACCCTCTTTGTCTCCACCAAGTCGAACGCCCAGGGCCTCTCCTCGGACTACAAGACCATGACCCAGAGTGTCCCCACTGGTTGGGCTGCCGCTTCCACCCCGTGCATCGCAGAGGGAACCACTGGTCGCGCTCTCACCGGCTCATCCATCTCGGGTTCCGACATGACCTGGGAGAAGTGCGCCGCGTACTGCGCTTCCGGCAACTTCCCCATCGCCGCCATCGAGGTGAGCCGAGTCGACCCGTTTCTTCTTCCATGATTTCGTTTGCTGACAACCCCCTAGTACAGCTCGGAATGTTACTGCGGCTCGGCCCTGGAGAACGGCGCAAGTCTCACAAAGACCGCGACCTGCTCGATGACCTGTTCCGGCAACAACCTTCAGACCTGTGGTGGACCCAACGCCCTGACCCTCTTCGTCTCCACCACGTCCGATGCCTCCAGCCTGACCTCCACTCTGACCGCCGCCGCTGCCACGTCCCTCTCCCTCCCTGGCAACTGGACTGCCGCGTCGACCTCGTGTCTCGCCGAGGGCACCTCCGGCCGTGCCCTCGCTTCCGACTCGATGACCTCGCCCAGCATGACGGTCGCCATGTGCGTCAACTACTGCGACAGCAAGGGATACCAGTACGCCGGTATCGAGTACTGTGAGTGACCACCTCTCTGACTTGTCGACTTGTTCGATACTCTTACTCACCCCATGTGCAGCTTCCGAGTGCTACTGCTCCAACGTGATCACCAACGGCGCATCGCTCAGCATCTCCAGCTCGGCGTGCACCATGAGCTGCTCCGGAGACGCCACCGAGATCTGCGGCGGTCCCAACGCCATCTCTCTCTACAGCAAGCCTTCCCTCGCCTACGACCTCACCGTCTCCAACGGCTACGCCAAGCAGGCGTGCATCCAGGAGGTCGCCGGCCGAGCTCTGTCCAGCGCCTCGACCGTCTCCTCCTCGATGACCATCGCGACCTGTACTGCCTTCTGCAAATCTGGCGGCTACAAGTATGCCGGTCTGGAATACGTGAGTGGTCTCGAGAAACCATTCGCACGAGACGGATTTGAGACCGTCGCTGACGCTGTTGAAACAGGCGAGCGAGTGCTACTGCTCAAACGAGATGGACAACGGCGCAAGCGTCACAAACTACTCGGATCAGTGCAACATGGCTTGTTCGGGAGACTCCACCGAGAACTGCGGTGGTCCCAACGCGATCCTTCTCTGGATGGCCAGCTAGTCGGCGAGCTAGTCGGTGATCCCCTCATGGACTTTTAGACGATTTCTTCCTCACTCTCACTCTTTGCGCGCATGCATTGTCACTCTTTTGCCAAAATCCCCGGTTTGCCCGGTCCACGCAGCGCTACCAGCTACCGCTGCCTGAATCTCACCGCGATTCGGTGACATGGGCATTTATTCAAAACAAAACTATCTAGGAGCAATCCATTCCTGTGGTCCACGCTAAAGATCGACTGCTGTTTCTCACCGTGATCGATCAATGCACGCAGCCTGAACAGTCAGTCGTGCCATTGGCTGTTGGCTCCTCTTCATGTCACTCACAAGCGCCGTTCGCCGCGGAAGTGCCGTTCTCGCCCTGGCCATCTCGAGTGGCCTCCGACGCCAGACGCGACTTGCTATCGCACGAAGCAGGAACATCCAGCCCGGGGTTACGCTGGCCTGTCAGTCTTCTCTCGACAATACAAACCCACGTCGAAGAACCCGGATGGCTTGAGGTGCGCTCGGAGGATCTCGACCGGCATGATCGGCCAGTCCTCTGGCCGCGAGATGTGAGTCACGCCAAAGCCTATCTCGTAAGCGCACAGCACGGGGCAATATCAAGGATCCAGTCAGCTCACACGGCCACAGCACCACGTCCTTGTTCTCGATCGGCTCGTCGCGGTTGACCCAGGCTTGTACACCAAAGTCCTTGCCTCCGGGGTGTTGGTTGATGTACAGCCCTGCGGGATAGAGCTCGTCGTCGGAATAGGGAGTCACAAACATCTACGATGATGAATACTGCACTACTTTGCGCGCACCTGCCACTCACGTTGTGACGCGCGAATGGAGCCCTGTTCCAGACAAGCGATCCCTCCTTCGCAAGCAGAGGCGGCATGTCCTTGCAGACTTGACGGGGTCAGCGGCGCAAGTGGCGTGCAGAGTACGCCTGTGGCCAGCTCACCGAGTTTGTACCCAATGTTCCCTCCTGTACTGCGGTGCTTCTTGTTCGGGTTCTCCATTACCCAGGTCCTCGTTTTAGAGGCATCGTAATCCGATACGGAGGTCTTTGCCGTGGTGAACACCCGCTTGACCGTGCTAAAGCCGTTGCCATAATAGTTGGACTCGCTTCCAACATCCCCTTCATCGGGGACCACATCGACCTCGACGACTCGGTTCTTGAGTCCATCGAGCATTGGGTCGATCCGGAAGCTAAAGAGCTACGATGGTCAGCCAGTGTAGGCCATTGACCATTGACCACTGGCTACGGAGCAAGGTGGACCACCCACATGTTGGTGATGATGCGCGACGACCCGGGGGCTGACCTCCACCTCGTGAGCGGTGTCTCTTGGTTCCCCCGGAGCAAGTGCGTAGACATTGATGATGCCCGTCGCCTTGACCTCCAGCTCGACGGAGCCATCAAGTCCAAAGTTGAAGTAGAAGCCGTACTAATGAAAGTCAGCATCCAAGTCAAGATCCGGGTTGGAACGCCAGACTCGCCTCGTAGTTCGCAACAGTACAGATCGTGGAGATCACCAGCTTGCGGTTCCGGGCAACATGGGCTCGGAGGTCGCGGAAGTCGGTGTGCTTGTGCAGGATACCCGCGTCCTCCTCACTGTGCGCGTCAGACCGAACCACGACGCTCCTGACGCCACACCTACTGAATGCAGATGGCGCTCTTGATGGTCTCGATACCACCTTTCCTCGTGACAAAGTGCGCGTCGAGATAGGAGATGCTTCCGAGACAGTCGCATCCGAGCTCGAGAGAGTTGGCCAGCGCACCGATGCCATACTCGCCGGTGTCAAAGGCGTGCTTGCGGTGGTGAGGGAAGGTGGGTTTGCCGTACTGAACACGTCAGTGGGGGTCGTACAAATTAAAATGAGTCACATACAGGGACAACCATCTCTGCGACGGACAGGCGGTAGAACAGTGGCCTTTCCCCGTTCTCGTCGTCGTGGTACGTAATGTTGGAAAGCACGAGGCCCTCTCTGAGGGATTAGCGCACTCACTCGATCATCGAACATGTGATACTCACCGATACGAGTAGCCCACATGAAGCTTCCACTTCTGCCAGCTCAGAGTCCGTCCGTCAAGGGCGAAGCTGACGCCCTCTGGTTGCTCGACATGCAGCGGCTTGAGGTCGGTCCGAACTTTGAAGTTTGGCTCGTCCAGGGCGATCTGTTTGGGCAGGTAATTGGCAGCCTCGAGGGGCGGCGGGTAACGGTCACGTGCAGCGAGGGCGGTATGAGCCTTCTCTGACGATGGGGCCGGGGGCTCGCCGTCTTTCGGGTTCAGATGGGGGTAGTCGATCGTAAGGACTTCACCGCTGTGCGAGTCTGGTCGCGTCAGCGCTGATGCGGCATCGAACTCACCCATAACGGCCACGAAGTCACATGGGTGCGCATACAGGTTGTCGCCAGGTCGAAGTCGGGCGAACATGAAGCACTGCTGGAGTCGACGTCCGGGGAACCTGTCGTCGTGGCCGATGCACCAGCCTGTCGTCATCAGCGGAACGTCGTGCCGCGCGGAAGCTCGGGCTCGAGATCCTCACCATCGACGGCGATGTCCTCCTGTTTGATCCCAATAGCGTCGCAGGCCTTCTTGACCATCGGGTCTCGCTTGCATACCTCCTCGGCCCAAAGCAGCTCCTGCGACACTCGTAAGCACAAATGTAAGCACTGCGCTAGAACCTCGGACACACCTCCGCCTGCAGCGACGGCTGGATATCCACTTCCAGCTGCGTCCATGATGTGACCTTGGGCTCGACGATTGTAGTCGATCCGGGGATGTTGGAGGGAAGATTTACGACTGCACCAAAGCTCTGACCGGTCAACGGGCAGATGATGTCGGCCTGCGTATTTCAGCAGGTAGTCACGCCCGACGCCAGAGCATGGGAAACACTCACATCGGCCTGACGGGTGATCTCAGGAATCGGCCCCTTGGCGACCTCCTCCAGCTCCTTGGCGCTGACAAGGCCGTTCCACTTGAGGACCGAGTACTTGGCAGGATACCTCAATGTGACGCTGTTGAACATGAGCTTCTCGATCGGCTTGCCCCCGACGGCCGCCTGGGGAGTAGAGGCATAGGCCCTGATAGCGGCAACGGCGGCGGTGATCTCGGCGGCGGTGAGCGGGTCGAGCGGGTGCGGGTTGGCGCCTGAGCCGGTTGGAAGGAGGTCTTGTTTGCCCATCGTGAGAGGAAACTCGTGTTTTGATCGAGATTTTCTTTCAGAGGAAGGTGAGATATCTACGAGATATCGAGAGATAAATGGGTGGAGAGATAGCTAGCAGTCTCGATCTCACCTATGCGGAAATAGCCGAATCCACGATGCCGACGCCGCGTTCCGTCGGAATTGCGGAGGGATCAATTTCCGGCACCAAATCTGGTTCCGCCTCATCGCTTCGTGCCTCTGGCCACGTGTCAGGTCACGTGAGTCAGCCGACCCCGTTTATAGCCGGGGCTTGCCGCTTCGAACCCGTCTGAAATCCGTCGCGGACTTGTTGGCGACCTGTAGCTGCGACATCCTCCAGCGAGCGGAGCTGCAGGCCCGGGAGGAGGCCTCGATTGGCTGGGCAGGTGCACTCCTCACATGGGACTCCACGACGCGGCCCGTCAAATCAAGGGAGGAGCCATGTCCGCTCGCCCTCCGCCCTCCGTGAGGACGGGGATGGGAACTGTATAAGATGGCCAGCGCGTCCGGAACGCAAGATGCCTTGCTCACCACTCGCTCGACTCTTGCTAAACCTGTCACAAAACAGAACGATTCACTCACCAACATGAAGATCGAAGGAAGCACCTTTGTGAGTATCGGTGCTGTTTTCCTGACACGTTCTGGGAGGGAGCGTCTCTGACGCACGCCTGAAGGTCGTCACCGGCGGCACCGGCGGTATCGGCGGCGCAACCGCCAAGATGCTCGTCGGTCTCGGCGCTTCTGTCGCACTCTTCGACGTTGTCCCTCCCGAGACGGGCGACAAGTTCGCTTCCGAAGTTGAGGCCTCTGGCTCGGGCAAGGTGAAGGCGCTGTACCACAAGGTCGACATCACCGATTCTGATGCCGTCCGGGACGCGGTGGCGCGGGTTGTGGACACGCTGGGGAACCTCAGGGGCGTGGTGCACTGTGCTGGAGTCGCCATCAAGCGGCCGTGGACCAACGACGTGGCCGAGTCGATCCCCAACTTCAAGAAGGTGAGTCGAAGAGTTCGACCTGCTTGCTCATCCTTCGTCCTTCGTCCTTTGTCCTTCGAATGTTGCCGGTCCAGTGCTCATTCCGCCCACAGATGCTCGACATCAACGTCACCGGCACCTTCATCGTCAACGCCCACATCGCCGACGCTATCAACAAGCCGCTCAACCACCCGGACGGCACCGACAAGCACGGGCCTTTCTGGACCACTGACGAAGAACGGGGAGTGATCGTCAACTTTGCCTCGGCCGCCGCGAACCCTTACGCCCGCGTGCTGTCTTATGGTCCTGGCAAGACCGCCGTGATTGGCATTACCAAGGGTGAGTGAGCGAGCGTGACGTCGCCCCGCTCCCCATGAAATGCGGCACTGCACGTCGGAGCGTACCGTGGCGCTGACCCCACCTAGCCATGTCCGACTTCCTCGGCCCATCTGGTATCCGAGTCTGCTCAATTTCTCCTTGTGAGTACCAACTCAATCTTTCCGGTGAAGTCGAGCCTACTAACCGTTTTCCCAGCGATTGTCGTCTCCGCTATGACAGCCAGCTTCTCCCCTTACTTCTCCAACGACCTGAAGCAGCACGCCACCTTCCCCCGCGTCCCGCTCACCGCCGACCAGGTCACACCCACCATCAAATACATCATCGAGAACGTCGCGCTCAACGGGATCGATATCCCCGTTGACGGCGGGTGGAGGCTCGTCTCCGCCAAGCCGGGTAACGACGGCGGTGCCGACCCTCGCGAGCTTGCGCCGGGCCTCGAGTAGTCGGGCCGAGTCGGGTTGATACGATAGGATATCACATGGTCCACTGCATGCACTTGTATATTATCATGCTCTTCTGACGATGTTACCCATTCACATATCGAAGAAGTATGTCGGCACAGCGACGACGTCGTAATGAGAATTCCCTTTCCATTCCTTCCGCGGATCCACCCTCGCTATTGTAATCCCTCCTGTTACAGCCCTTGTTCGACTCTCCACAATGTTCGCAAGCGGATCGTCCCTCAACCACAGTACCCTCGCTCAGGACCCTATACTGATATTGGACATCCTAGGATCAACATACATCAAACGGTGTGATGGCAGCTATATGACGTTCTCGGTCGACTCCACGCCCGTGGCCCCATTAGCATCCAAAGGTGCCGTGACCAGACCGTTTGGGTCCAGCAGGTCAATGTCCCACCAATTGAACGACTGCTCGTTTAGCTCAAGTCATCACCCCGACGACGAATCCGGGGCATGGACTTACGAGGTTGTTGGTCAAGTCGCCGCTGGGAACGGTGGACGTGGCCACGGGATCCCAGAAGCTTCGCAACTAAACAGAACACAGTCAGACCATACGCCTCATCGCACACGCGACTCCACTCACCAGCTCATCGGTCGCTTCGTACAGCTGCTCCGAGGACGTGTCGACTGGCAGCGTAGTCTGTAGCGGCGGTACGGGATTCGATCCCAGCTGCTGCTGCAACACCTCGGTCATCGTCTGCGTCATGGCCGAGTACGGCGACGGTGTCGAGTTGACCGGAGGAACGATGGTCGTGGCTTTCTGCACACCCTTGCCCATCCGCTGGATCAATCGGGTCCTCCACCCGAGCAACTCCCTGTCATCCTCCGCGTCCAGAGGCGCTGCGTCTCCAGCATCGACACGCTGCGACGGGCCTCTACTAAGCGTCTCGAACGATCGCTTCCGAAGTCGCAGGAGCCATCGGAGGTTGTCGGTCATCCGGTGCGAGGCCCGGCTCTGCACCAACATGGTATACACGTTGATCACTTGGTCCATCTGGGAAATGGCCAGCGGCGCGAGCTCGTTGCTTGGATCAGTCATGATGAAAGTTCCCAATGTTACGGCGGAATTGAACGCGTGATACTGCGGAAGCATCAGTTGTGCCGTGTCCCGTGTCCCGTATCACGGAACCTACCCAGAAAAACCAGTAGCGAGCGCTGACACTCGGGTGCAGGTTGTACAGCGAGCATGCAATCTGAATCAGAACCTGTGTCCTATAAGTCTGCTGGCCGATACTGGTGGCTCGGCGACGTACGTTGCAGCGTTCAACGACCGCCAAGAAAGATGTCCCGTAGATCGAGCGAATAGGGTCGTCTCTCCGGCTCTGCAACGCTCGCACGAAATACGGGCGGTGCAGGTTGACGATCGCTTCGGAGACCATCAGGCTCAAGTGAAATTGCTGAGCGCGGGTGAGCTATGCCGTCCATGCCAGAGTAAGTACGGCTCACTTGGAGAGTCTGGTGCAGGTCCCATTTGTCGATCTCTGGACTCTCCCGGATAGCCGTGTCTGCATCTGTGTATTGCGATGGCAAGGCAAGCACGGCGGCTCGACACCGGAACGGCCTGGAGATACCACGCTCGAAAGCGCATCTGAGGAGTGAGCGTCATTGAGCTTTACAGGGCATCCGACTCACATTCGGCTGTGCACCGCAAGGACATCCTCGTATGGGGGAGGCTGAAGAAGAAGAGTCTGGTGCAACACCCTGTTACGATTAGACGAGCCCGGGGGTATACGGCATCAACCGGACGCTCACAGCGCGGAGAGCTGCGCCAATTCAAACTTGAGTGTATGATACCCCTTCTCCGTTCCCTGGGTACGGATGGCGTGTGCATCCAGGGGAAACTCTGCGTCGGCATAACGCAGATCCATGGAATTGCTGCAAAGATGAGCTCAGTCATGAGCCAGGGACGTACGGGCGCCCGAAGCAATTCGCCTGACCTCGATGTCAGCGGTGGTCTCCCAAGCCGGGTCTGAGGAGGACGCTGCTCACTTGAAGCGTATCCCCAGCGTAGGCCTCCCAGAACGCCCGTCTGGAACATGAGCCACGGTGACCCTCGCGCTGTGGACGGCCCACCTTCTTTCCTCGACCTCAGGTTCTCCAAGGTTCCATCGTGCTCCGTCACGATGTATACCCATCTGCCAGATCAGCCAAGACCCTGGGAGCACTAATGCGCAAGACGCGTACCGCTTGAATCATGCGCATGCAGATGCCCCACAGTGGCCAGGCCGAGTCTCCGTTACGTCCTCGTTCCGTCTCCCTGACACCGTCAGTCTGGTCAGTCCGTCTCGCGCGTCCACAGCAGAACGCACAGCAGAACATTGGCCATGATGTGCTGCGGTCCATCAGTTCCCGCTGATACTGTACCACCCAACAACAAACACTCACGACCGTCTGCACACCCGCAATCGTCGTGTGGATCAGAAAGTTGCTCTTGATCAAGCACGCCTTGGCCAGCGAGATGTATTGCTCCACCACGGGATCCTCGGGCGGCATCTCCAAGTTGTGCAGCGCGCCCATGGCGAGAACGACGTAGATGAGACCCAACCGCTGGATGAACAGCGACGTCGGTCGTTCGCGAAGAGGTGCGGGGAGTGCTTTCTGGGTGAAGATGTCGTCGCATACCGGTCGAAGACGGTGTTCGGGCACGATGTCGTAGCTGGCCAAAGCGTTAGTCTTGGGGACCGAGTGAACCAGGAAGAGGGCACCCACTTCCATGCGAAGTACCGAAAGTACGAGTCGATCAGCGTCCGGGCGAGACCCTCGGTAGGTAACCTGCTCAGTAGCTCGTCCATGGACGGGATACCGACCCCGCTGCCGAACGGGAACTGGTCGGTCCCACGCTCGAGCTGAGCAGCACCTCGTTTGGCTCCACCGACGGGTGAAGGTGCTCGCGAGACATATGGCGAATCTGCTCCCTCTTCTTCCTCTTGCTGAGCAGCCACGTCAGCCTCGGGCTCACAGACAGCAGCCCAACCAGTGCTCACATCTCTGAGCCATTCGTTGGCGGCTCGCGGGCCGAGGTATTTCGATCGACCAGAGTGGGTGATGACAAGTGTGCCGGAGCTCTGTTCGGGCTGAGCGATCACGGCAGAGGAGGAGGTGCTGGCGGTGCCAATGTCCATGATGGCATCATGCAGGGGGAACGGGATGTCGTTGGTGTTGAACGTATTGCTGCTGGGACCGGCGCCGATGGAGGTGGTGGGATTGATGTTGGAGTTTGCAGCGGCGACAGAGGCCGAAGTGGTAGCTTGGATAGGAGCGGAGGTGGGAGGGATGGCCGATGAAGTGGCCTGCCTCGATGGGGGTTGAGAATGTTGGATACCCAAGTCAAAGTCGAACCTGATTCTCCGGGGCGATGCGCTCCTCCGCCTTTGCGCACCCAAGGGGACACCATACCCATTGTGCTCTCGTCGAGGTGACGCGTTGTTCACTGTGCTGCTCGCCGTACCTTCTCCTCCCGCCGCATCGCTCGGGCGACGCATATCCCCTTCCTCAGGCAGGTCGAGGCCGTGAGCACGAAGGATCTGCTCAAGCTGTTCCTCCCTCGATCGCGAGCCTTCTGGTCGCTCGCCCCCAACTCTGCAAAATGGCTCGGTCAACAACGGCTTCTTCTCTGGATACAAGGACCGGAACCGGAATCAAACCCAGAGCTATGCCACGGGAGACTTGGAGTCGGAGGGAGGTGGGGTGGAGAGGGAGGGAGGGGGAGGAGGGACGAAGAAGGACACCGACACCGGTTAGAACTCCCACTCACCCCCTTGTCCTGGCGCGGACCCCATCAGGGCATAGCTCCCCGCAAGATCGCTTCAAGCAGTTGTCACACGGCACTGCACGGTCCGAAGTTAGTCACGGCCACGACGAAACACGCTGAGGTCTGCTCTCCGCCCGGCGGTATCGGCAAAGGACGGGACGGCCCACCTTCCCGATTGCACTTCAGCTTGAGACGCCGGCATTCTGTGTGCACGATCAGCTACTGTATCGTGTCCCGATCCCCGCGACGAGCCAGCCTGCGTCGCACTGGACGTATCGGATACCACGCCCGTGTTGCATGTCCGGGGATTCGTTCCTCCCGTTCCGCCCGAGAAGCCTCAGCCTCAGAGACTCATACAGCTGCATCTCGACGAGTCCAGCTTCCCGCCGTTCCGTCCCAGCAGGCGAGACGCGAGACTCGGACTCACCAGCACAGCTGTACTTCTTCCTGTCTTTCCGCCGAGGTTGGTCGTGCCCGTGGTCGTGGTCGCGGTCGTGGTCCTCCGCTCCCATGGTGCAGCAGTCGCGGCGCGGTGTTGGCGATTGTCCGAGTGGTGCTCCAAACGGAACGCGGGGTGGGTTGGTAGGATCAGGAATGCAATACGGTGTTGCGAGGGCGGAATAGAGGGGAGAAGGAGGAACGGAGCGGATGGCCCCGGGTGGGCCGGGAGGTGGTTGCTAAATCCGCGAAGGAGTTCTTTTAGCCCCGACAAGGGCCAAAGAGGCGGACTTGTCTCACGTGGGGGGCCGCCTTACCGGACAATAGACGGGCAGTATAGGTCGGTGCGAACGCTCTATGCATGGTGTTGACGGTATAAAGTATCGAGGAGGCGACGGGTGAGAAGATCCTGCAGATCGTTCGAGCACTTCCACTGTTGAAGGATCCATCAGCACGTAACACAAAAGAGCCAGCGAGCGTTTGAGCAACGACCCCGACCCACTCACCATGGCCACCTACCTCACTGCCCCTTCCGACCTCCCTTCGCACGAGCGCGGCTTCAAGCCCGACGACAACGTCGAGCACAAGGTCCACAGCATCGCGCAGCATTGGCTCTCGACCTTTGAGCGCGCCACGGCGACGGGCGACGGAGAGCTGTTCGCATCCACGTTCGCGCAGGATGGGTACTGGCGCGATATCCTGGCTTTTACGAATGACTACCGCTCGATCCGGACGCCCAATGTAGCCAAGGCGGCACAGGTGAGTTGCTCGAACTCCGACTATTAGTTCTACCCCAGACCATCACTCATCCGCCAACAGGCCATCTTTCCCAAAGTCGGCGCGAGGGACTTTGTCTTCGGGCTCAAAGAGCCCCACCTCGAACACCCTTTCCCCGACGTCAGCTTCCTCACCGTGTACTTTGAGTTCGCGACCAACATCGGTCCGGCCAGCGGTATCGCCCGGCTCGTATACGAGGATGTTGCCTGGAAGGCATTCACCGTCTTCACCCTGCTCGAGGGCGTGCAGGACCACCCGCAGCGGGTCGGAGCGCACCGCGCGAGGGGAACTCACAATGACAAGCTGTCCTACGATGAGCGACGGGATGAGGAGGGCGAGTTCCTCGATAGCGACCCAGAAGTCCTCATCGTCGGTGGTGGGCACAACGGTCTGGCTCTCGCTGCCCAGCTCAACTCGTTCGGCGTCCGGTCACTCGTCATCGACAGGCAGAAGCGCGTAGGCGACAACTGGCGTCTCCGCTACCGGTGAGTCGGGTCGGCAACGCCAGTGCGAGTGCATCTGCATGTCAGAGACCTTGTTGTCTAACACCGGACAGATCGCTATCCCTGCACGACCCCGTGTACGCCAACCACCTCCCATTCTTCCCGTTCCCGTCCAACTGGCCCATCTTCACTCCCGCAGGCAAGCTCGCCAACTTCCTCGAATCCTACGTCGACGTCCTCGAGATCAACACGTGGTGCGAGTCCGAGCTCGACCCTCTCCGGACCGCCTTCGACGAGAGGACGCAGCAGTGGAACGTGACCATCCTCCGTACGATGCCGGATGGGTCCAAGCAGGAGAGGCAGTTCAAGGTGTCGCATGTCGTCCTTGCGACTGGGCTTGGGGGCGGGAAGCCAAAGATGCCAGCGCCGTTCCCGGGGCAGGACACTTGGGATGGGAAGGTCGTTCACTCCAGCGGCCACGGCTCGGGGGCACAGTGGAAGGGCAAGAAGGCGCTCGTCGTCGGTGCTTGCACTTCGGGTCATGATGTGAGCGACTGCTCGTTGGGTGCCCTGTCTTCCACGACGAATCCGGCTGACATTGAAAGATTTCCGTCGACTTTGCCAAGAACGGCGTGGACGTCACCATGCTCCAGCGCTCGCCTACCTTTGTCATGTCCGTCTCCAAGGGCATGCCCATGATGGGTGAGTAGGGCAGACCCGCGCGAAGTCTAAATGATGCCATGACGAGCTGACGGGGTCATACCACAGTCGGAGGCCTCTACGGCGAGAACACCCCACCTACCGACGAGGCCGACAGGATTGCCGAGTCGAACCCCAAGTCGGTCGTCAAGCTGTTCCACAAGCGCATCATCAAGGACCTTGCCGAGGCGGACGCAGACCTTCTCTCCGGTCTGAAAAAGGCTGGCTTCAACGCGTGGTCCGGCCCCGAGGGCAGCGGGTTCATCATGAGTGAGTGGACCAACCTTACATGCGACTATGGCGATAATAACCGAACTGACGCGGTTGTGTAGTGGCCCTGGAGAAGGCTGGGGGGTACTACTTCTCCACCGGCGGGTCCGAGATGATCATCAGCGGAGACATCAAAGTCAAGCAGGGCGAGATCGCCTCGTTTGACCCCAACTCCGTCGTCACGTTCAAAGACGGCTCCACAGAGCAATTCGACGTCGTCGTCTTCGCCACTGGCTACACCGGTTTCCCCGACACTGTCCGAGCCACCGTCGGCGAAAAGTACGCGAACACGTTCAACCCCGTTTGGGGGCTCGACGAGGAAGGCGAGATCCGAGGGGTTTGCAGGGAAAGCAATATCCCAAACCTCTACTTCCTCGTCGGTAACCTCTCGGCCTGCAGGATGTCGTCAAAAGTCCTCGCGCTGCAGATCGTCCAGCAAAGGCTCGGTGTCTTCGGAGAGAGATGTGAGTGGCAACGACTACTTCCGCCCGGGTCACGGCTGACTGACGCTTCTCTCAGACACCTACGCCAAGCAGAAAGCGGACGGCGACATCGTCGACGGGAAGAAGTTCCACGCGATCAACGGGGTCAACGGCCACAACTAGAAGGGTGCGGTGCTCTCATGACGAGTGGTTCGGATGGGTCTTTTGCAGTGTACAATTTCATCACGGACGTTTTATGCATGGATCTCGATGTTTAGCTGTTCTCTTTCACGCGTCAATGTAGATCGTCGGGCACGTCGGCGCCTCGCTCCCCAAGCTGAGACCGACTGAGCTTGTACACTGTCTACGGAAAATTCTTCAGTCCCAGCAGGTTACGAGCGCGGTCACAAGGGACCCAGGCGCCGCGGTTTCGACAGATATACAGTCCGAAAGAGCTAGAGGGCAAGAGGCCTTTTCGGCGTGCTACAACATCCAGCCTGCTCATGCTCGCCAGCACAACTCGACCCGGCCTTGGTTCCCAGTGCAACATCTTCGGTATGACAAGCGTCCTACATCCCCAATGACGAGTGGCCGGGCGGCAAGGACAGGGACGTGCACTCAAATCGGACCTGTCGTCAACTTTGTCGTCGGCTTGGCGTGGGTGTGTTTGTGCTGACGTCCATCTTCGGGGAAGGGAACACCCCCGCAGTTCATGAAAGAACGCCTCGAGCAACACCCGCAAGTTGGATGTAGGCTCCGGGCAATATCCTGTGTGGTCCGCAATGGAATCATCGAGCTCATGTCGCGTCGTACTGAAACTCCCCGGAATATCGCTTACGCGGTTGATCACCCCTTCACGGGGTTCCTGTCGAGCGGAGCGTGTGACGTTCATCCTGATTCTTCCTGCGAAAGCCCATTGTATGACGACTCGAGGCCGAGACTCTGACGCTCCAACCCATTCCGCATCCTACGTCTTCCTGGCGGAGTTACAGTCCCCGCTCTGAGCGGCACCGCCGGCAAATGCAGGCTTCCGACCCATCTCCGTTCCGGAACCACACGTCATTGCCTCAACCCCGCTCCGTGTCGGATTTGAGAGGCGGAGTCCGCTTGTACCTGGATCTAAGCACTCTCTAATTGCTCCGGTGGCGTCTCGTCCGGGCGCCCATGTGGGGGGGCGCAGTGGAACGGAGGCCCGTTTGTGGAGGGAGGCGGAGGCGGAAGCCAAGCGATCCAGGCTAGGCTTGTGTCCGCTACATGCCGCCGGGGACCCAACGACATTTCATTTAGCCGCCTCAGAAGTATAAAGACTGTCCGGATCTCAAACCTCTTGGAAACCCACCCAACTCGGCGCACATCGCTTTGACAGTGAGCGCACAACATTGCAGCAAGGGCAGAGCCGACCATCCCAAACGCAAACCAACCGACCCCGCAACCACCCCCAACCCGCCGACATCGGTGCAATGTCCCAATACCTCGAAGCCGAGGACAAAGCGAAACCCACCGGCATGTCTGAGTTCTACGAGAACGCTCCGCACGCCGGTCCCAGCGGGTCCGAGGAGGCCGCACATGACTCGCTGCACCAAGAGGTGCTCATGGCGGGAGAGCGTCAGGAGAAGGTGATTGATTCTTCCATTCCGCTCACTCGCACTCACTCCCAAAGAGAAGTTCCGAACTGACATCATGTGTTTTTCCCCTCTTCCAGCTCACATTCTTCGTGTTGCTCCTCACCACCTGCGCTGCCATCTCTGGCCTCTGCTTCGGATACGACACCGGTGTCATCTCGGCCGCTCTCGTTTCGATCCGGAACGACCTCGGGCACGCGCTGAGCGACACCGAGAAGGAGTGGATCTCCACTTCGACCTCTGTTGGGGCGTTGATGGGGTGAGTCGAGCGCCATTCCGCTTCCTGATTACGACCGCTGACATGCACCGCAGCGCTCTCAGTGCCGGCGCTTTGTCCGACAAGATTGGCCGTAAATGGGTCCTCGGTCTCGGCGACGTCTGGCTCATCGCTGGCGCCATTGTGATTTGCTCGTCCTTTTCCGTCCCGCAGATCATCGTTGGTCGTGCCCTCCTCGGTCTCGGTGTGGGCACTGCCGCTGCCACCGCTCCCGTCTACATCGCCGAGCTCGCCCCGACCCGCTTCCGAGGAGCGCTCGTCACCGTCCAGTCCATCTGCATCACCGGCGGACAGTTCATCTCGTACTGCATCGGCGTACCTCTCACTGGTGAGGGAGGTTGGAGGATCCAGTTTGCCATCGGTATCGCCCCGGCTCTTATCCAGGCCTGCGCCATGTGAGCGACTTTCTGTGACATTCTTCTACAGACAAAAGACGAACGCTGACTCCCTCGTAGCCACTTCCTGCCCGAATCCCCTCGATACGACATGCTCCGCGGCCACCGCGAGCGAGCGATCGAGACCATCCGCCGCGCCTCGAGCTCCTCGTCCCAGCAGTACTTCGAGGCCAAGATTCAAGCCCTCGAGGCCGTCGTTGCCGTCTCAGCCAGGTTCCAGGAGAAGTACAGCTTCAAACAGAGGCTCAGGCTGCTCGTCACCCAGAGCAAATACGGAAAGCCGGCCATCACCGCTCTTGGCATCGGAATCTTCCAGCAACTGTGCGGCTTCAACTCTCTCAGTGAGTGGCGAGTGGCTTCGGGGTGGCACACCAGTCTCGGGTGATGTACATGAAGCAGAACTGACCCTGTTCCAGTGTACTACTCCGCCACCATCTTTGCGTACGCCGGTTTCGACAACGCCACTGCCACCGGTCTCGTCGTCTCTGGAACCAACTGGTTCTTCACCATCGTCGCCATGTTCATTCTTGACCGCGTCGGCAAGCGGAGGATCCTGCTCTGCACCTACCCGGGCATGATCGCCGGTCTCGCCCTCGCCTCTGTCGCATTCTGGAAGATGACCGAGGAGACTGGCCACCGACTCGTCGAGGGCAGCGTGTACCCGACCCAATGGACCAACATGATGCTCGGCATGATGATCGTCTTCATCGCCTTCTACGCCACTGGATCCGGTAACATCACCTGGACAGTCGGCGAGCTCTTCCCCCTCGAGATGCGCGGGATCGGTTCCGCCGTCCTCGCCGGTGGTATCTGGGCAGCAAACATTGTCATCTCGGCGACCTTCCTCACCCTCATGAACGCCATTGGGCCCACACCGACTTTCGCCCTCTACGCAGCGATCTGCCTCCTCGGACTCATCTTCATCTTCTTCTGTTATCCCGAACCAAGCGGGCTGTCTCTCGAGGAGATCCAAGAAATCTACAAGTACGGCTTCGGAGTCAAGAGGTCAAAGGAGATTCGGGCAGAGCACAAGGCGGCGCAAGCGCACGTCCGCGCCCAGGCCGGGACCCAGTCGCCCGCATCCGCCGCCGACGAGGAGAAGAACGTCGCCAACTACGCGTAAGCGTAGTCCATATGTGGTGGATCCACGTGAATATGGATCATCTTGGCAAACAAGTGTACGCCAAACCGTGCAGGGGAAAGTCGTCTCGGGTTTGGGTGTCGAGTCCAAAAGGTCAGGTCAACGACGACTCGATGTCATCAGTACTGTACGAGTGGTGTGTAACGTTTCAGAATCAAATGACATCGGGTCTCGCAGGGTTTCGAGATGTCCAGCATGCATCTCCGGTTGCAGACGATTTCACAGCGGCTACAGCATTACTACAGCAGTGTCGCTTTAAAACTCAGCGCTGAAATTACACAAACCGAGTGGATGAGACGGGCGACCGGCCGCAATTCTATCAGATTCAACGCCTGTCTCAGAGTACGAGGGCGGTTCTCACACGATGCTCATACTGAAGAGTGCAGCAACGTACTCGTACTGTAGCTGCACGCGGAGCGAAGAATGAAGTCACGACAACTGCATGGCCTCTCTCCATACTGTCTGCGGTACATCAATTGCTCTTAAGCCTACGATCCCGAGCCCCCGCGTTACGCCTCACTGCACCGCGTCCGTCAAACGGTCGGTCAAGCTACCAGCATCGGGGTACCAGCCCAGCACGCTGACCCCCTCCCTGAGCCCCTCCGCGATCATGTTCCGGTACGCCAGCATGCCCTGCTCGTGCATCTCTTTGGCGAACCGGCTGAGACCGACTCCAGAGGCGGTGAAGCCCGCCATGGGGTTGAACTGCCATATGAAACCGAGGTCGCCTACGGCCTTGACCAGCCCTGCGGCGTACGACTCGGGTTTGTCTAGTGACACATTCATCGTTAGCCTCTGTGACGATATTGAAGACGGGAGAGCGAAGGGAGCACGGAGTCAGAAGTTAGGAGTCAGGACTGAGGTTGTCGAGGTCAGGAGACAGGGCAGGTGTCGGCTGCGGTCGAGCTTCTACCCACCGGTGAAGTAGCCGAACGACCAGTTGTACCCCAGCCATTTCCCCGGCACCGCGGCGTGCACCGCCTTCTCAAACTTGACGATCTCGTCAAAGTTGTAGCCCGGGGCACAGGACCACAACATGTCAGAGTACGGCGCAAAGGCGATCGAGCGAGCGATGGCGGCGTCGATCCCGCCCTTGTAGCGGTACCATCCTCTCAGATTCCTGCACCCTTCCGCGTCCCATACCACCTTCATCCCGAGTTCGTGAGCCTTAGCTAGCGCGTCCGACGTGTTGAGTCCCGCAGTGGCGGATTTCCATTCCTCGAGCTCCGCCCCGGACAGGATGGCTGCGACGGCCTGGTCAAGCGTGGTGAGGTTTGATGCTTCTTCCCATGCGGTCTCCTCGGCGAGACGGTCCGCCCCTGTCGTCTTGCTCCCGGAGAGTACCTTCGAGAGGGAAGGGAGAGACAGGTTGGTGCGACCAAGGATGAACGGCCGGTCAGCCGGGTCGATGGTAGAGGTGATCCGACTGGCAGACTCCGAGTCGGTCCTGGCGATGAGAACGCAGTGGGAGCTGAGGAGAGCATAGGTTTGAGCCAACATGCCAATTGCATCTCGACGCTCGACTCACCCGCTGATGTCCATCTGAAGCTTGGCCGAGAGCAACCTCCGGATGTGCTCGCTCGTGGGGACCATGACGTGGGTGAGCGACCCCACGCTGAAGTTCTTTTCACCACTCTGCATGTCGTCGATGTGGATCCCGGCCACGCCCGCCTCGAGAAACAGCTTGACCATCTTCATCGTCGCGGTGGAGTTTCCGTGGCTGATCGGAGTGTCAGCTCAGATCTGCGTGGGTGCTCGACGATGGACAACAGTATTGCGAATGGTGTGTCCCACACTCACCCAGAATCTCCGTCGGCGATGATTGGCACGAGTCGGTCAACCTTGCCTGCCCGGCCACGGACGCTGTCGACCCGCGCCCAGTGCTGCTGGTTCCGAACGATCTGCTTGACGCGGTTCGGGACGGTGTCGTATGTGTAGTCCGCCTGCGATGTGAGCGGGTGGTCGCAGGAGGTCTACACGCCTACAGGCCTACTCCAAGGCTATCCTTTGACGGTACTCACCAAGTCGCCACCACAGTCGAATGTCGGGACCTCGGCGAGAGTCGCGTTGGCCCCGGACTGATACATACTCTCTACGCCGAGTAAGCCTTGTTGCAGAATGGCCAGTCCGAATAGACGCGACGCTCGCTTGACTCACCAAACCCCGCCTCGCCCATCTCATTCGCCATGATGGCGTCCACGACGCCTCCAGGTCAATCAGCGCGGTGCCTCTCCTCATGGTCATGCGAAGTTGCCAGGGGGAAGCTAGCGTGGGAGGGGACTCTTCATCCTCACCAAAAGTGAACTTCGTCCCGCGCTGCTCCGCAGTCTCCTCGAAGAGCTTTCTGAGCTTGAGCGCCTGGGCGTTGGACAGAGGATACTCCTCCATGCCCCCCGGGTTGCGGAGCTCGTCCACGTACCCCGCCGTCCATTGGCGGGCGAAGTGGGCCTGCTCGGGAGAGGCGAAGAAAGCCTCGGTGGCGGAGATGGATGCGGCGGGGTGGGACATGATCTGGACGATGAGTTGATGCTGCGATATCAGCGTTGCGGCGCTGGTGAGTTGAGCTGAATGTCTTCTCGTCAGAGATCGAGCGAGTAAGTGATCGATCTTGGTTGGTGAATAAGAGTCTCAGAATCGGTAGCAGTCTTGATGAGCTCGAGATTGAGCTCGGCTCGAGGCGGCTCATCCTGCGCCAACGAGTACTTGCCCAGGCCACACAGCCACACCGTCGGAGGTGTGTCCGCCCGGGAAAGGAAGCCGCTCCGAGCTGCTCATCGGTCAGCTCCGGAACGAGGATGTTCCCCCGCAACAAAGACAAGCTGGAGCATGTTTCCCACTCCATGCTGGGTACGGGAGGCGGCGGGGCATGCAGCCCATGCACCACTCAAGCGCAGGAAGAGGTTCGCAGGGTGTGTGAGAGGAGACAACAGATTTAATGGAGCCCTCCCGCAAGAGGCCAGGTGCTGGTGTGGTTCCCGAGATGGTTCGGGATGTTCGTCCCGAGAATTGTTGACGATCATTTCAACTACGACGCGATCGATAACGCAAGGGTACAGATCCGGGTCATCTGCTCGAAAAAGTCAATGCTCTATCTACATGCTCTATCCATTCGTTCGCTCGGACGACTTCGATCTCGACCTCAGCTTCGGGACGGGCTAGGTAGCTTTAAACACCACACCACACGCTCATTGATTCGTCTTCGACTCAGCTTCGCTCGCACTCACCCATAACATCGATCGGTCGTCTTTGTACTTCGTTGCTCCGACCGGCGCCGAGGCATGACCATCCCACTGACCCCTCGAGGGGGCATGCGAGTCGCCATAGACCGCGGGGGCAGTGAGTGGCCTATCACGCGATCCACTGTACAGCATAGGTTGCTGCGCTGACGCTCCCGAAGCCTTCTGCGACGTCTGGGCGTTCATCCCGACCCACCTCTTCTGCCCTCCCATCCCTTCCGAGCTGCTCGGCAACGCAGTGGTAATCCCCGGCAACGGCAACGGCAGCGGCAGCGACCGTGAGAGCGGCGTACAGGTCACGTTCAAGCTCCTCAGTGTGGACCCAGCAAACTACGATGATGCGCCGAGCGAGGGGATCCGGAGATTACTCCAGATTGCGACGAGGCAGCATATCCCAAAGGGACAGGTGTATGACACGTCCATCATCGGTGAGTGATGAGTGGCTGAGTGATGGAGGTCGACTCGTGATGCGGGATGGTGGATGGTGCTGACGTCAAGGTGCGCCGCAGAGTCTGTTCGGATGGGCACCACCGTGGCTACCAACGCCCTCCTCGAACGGAAGGGCGAGCCGTTCGGTCTCGTCCTCACCCAGGGTTTCGCCGACATGATCGAGATAGGCGACCAGACCCGACCGGACCTCTTCGACCTCTCCCTCGCGCGCAAGCACAAGGTGCTCTACCGCCCGGAAGACGTCGTGCAGGCCGACGAGCGGGTGACGCTCGAGGGGTGGTCGCTCGACCCAGCTGCGCCGAGCGTGGAGGAGATTGTGCGTCGTGCCAAGGGGACGGAGAGTGAGGGGGAGGTGGTGGTGGGTATTAGTGGAGAGGCCGTCAGGATCCTGAGACCATTGAGTGAGTCGACGGTTGGGTGAGGGGTCCGGGTCGGGCTCAAATACTCACATCATCGCAGACCTGCAGAAGCTCGAGAAGGACCTGAGAGCGATGTACGACCGAGGACTACGAGCCGTCGCGGTCTGCTTGCTCCATTCGTACACCTTCCCCCGTGAGTCGCAGGGTCCCTCGCCGTGTATCTCGTGCATATCATGTGGGGGTCATGTCGTGGTCGTGTCGCCGAGCTGATCAGAACAGAGCACGAGCGCCAGGTCGGTGACATCGCTCGCAAGGTCGGCTTCACTCAGATCTCCCTGTCCTCCGACCTCTCTCCCGCGATTAAAGCCCTGCCCCGGGGTAACTCGGCGGTGATCGACGCGTACCTCTCCCCCGTGCTCCGGGCATACGTCGACGGCTTCAACTCCCACTTCGCCGACAACAAGGCCGGGAAGCGCAGCGAGTTCATGAAGTCGGATGGTGGTCTCGTTTCTTCCGACAAGTGGGTGATCTGGCCTCACCGCGTACTCAGACTCTCACCACCCGGATGATCATCCACCCCACCCTCGTCTTTCCGGTGTCCTACTTGTGCTGACACCGCAGATTCTCCGGCCTGAGAGCCGTCCTGTCCGGTCCCGCGGGCGGGTTCGTCGGTTGCGCTCTCACCGCCTACAGTCCTATCCGTCAACGCCCCGTCGTCGGCTTCGACATGGGCGGGACATCCACCGACGTCTGCCGCTTCTCGGGGGAGTTTGAGCTCACTTTCGAGAGCGTGATTGCAAACACCAAGATTGCCTGCCCTCAACTATCGATCGAGACTGTTGCGGCGTGAGTGGGCTCCAGACTCCAAGCTTGACGCTCCGGGCTCGCCGTCCCTTTGTATTCTTAGATGGTAGGGTAATGACTGACGTGTCTCCGAACAGAGGCGGCGGGTCCAGACTCACGTATAAGAACGGAATGTTCCTCGTCGGACCCGAATCTGTTGGCGCACAGTGAGTCGTCTTTCCTCTTGCGTTGGCATCAGGATTCGAATCACGGTCCCGGTGCGCGCTGACTCCGCTTCGAAAGCCCCGGACCCGCGTGCTACCGCAAAGGCGGCGACCTCGCCATCACCGACGCCAACCTCGTCTTGGGCCGACTTATCCCGTCCCAATTCCCCTCCATCTTCGGTCCCAATGCCGACGAGCCTCTCGACCTCGAAGCATCCCGGACCAAATTCCAGCAGCTCACAGCCGAGATCAATGCGAGTCGGCCCGGTGCCAAGGCCTACTCGCTGGAGGAGGTCGCGGCGGGTTTCATCCGTGTGGCGAACGAGGGGATGAGCAGGCCCATGAGGAACGTGACGGAGCAGAGGGGTTTTGCCATGTCGTCGCACGACCTGTGCTGTTTCGGAGGGTGAGTGCGGCTCCACCACGTTCCCCACGAGTACTCCGGTCTCCACTATTCAACGGGTGAGAGTATAGAGTCACCGCTGACCTACTCAGTGCCGGTGGACAGCACGCCTGCGCCATCGCAACAGGCCTCGGTATCGAGACCGTCGTGATCCCCCGATTCTCCTCCATCCTTTCCGCGTACGGCATCGCCTGCTCCGACCTCACCGCCGAGGCCGCCGTGCCCCTCTCCGCTGAGGTCACCAATGACTTTGCCTCTTCCTCCGCGTTCGCCGAGGTCCAAGCGCGGGTCCAAGGTCTCAAGGCGCTGGTGTCGCAGGAGCTCGTCGAGCAGGGCGTGTCCGACTTGGACGTCGAATTCACCGTGACCATCTCGACGCACTATGATGGCGCCGACACGATTCTCCAGATCCCTCTGGCCGCCTCGCTCAAAGACGACTTTGTAGCGGCCCATCTGCGGGAGACGAGCTTTGCGATGCAGAGACCGGTCCGCATGTCCAACATCAGAGTCCGGGGGGTGGGAAAGTCGTTCAACATCACTCCGTCTGACTATGCCGAGGATCTCGCCGCGGCAGAGTCCTCGACTTCTGCACCCGTCGTCAAGCCCTCGGCGCGTACCCGGGCGTTCTTTGAGGTGGACGGGGAGGTCGAGAGCGTCGACACCCCGGTGTACGTCCTCAGCTCAGTGCCCGTCTCCAGCAAGATTGCCGGTCCGGCCATCATCGTCGATTCCACGCAGACCATCGTGGTCGAGCCCAACGCCCGAGCAATCTGCCTGAACGAGCACGTCATCCTCCGAGTTACCACCCAGAGTCGACCGCTGGAACCCACGCTCGACGGAGAACTATCGACCGACCCAATCATGCTGGCAGTCTTCGCCAACCGGTTCATGTCCATCGCCGAGCAGATGGGGCACACACTCCAGCGCACTTCCATCTCCGTGTCGATAAAGGAACGGCTCGACTTCTCGTGCTCTATCCACGGCACCGATGGCGCCCTGGTAGCCAACGCCCCGCACATCCCCGTGCACCTGGGCTCGATGCAGTACGCGGTGCAGGCCCAACATAACCACTGGCTGGGCAAGCTGCGACCAGGGGATGTGCTCCTGACCAACCACCCAGAGTGGGGAGGTGAGTGACGTTGCTGTCATCCTCTTGTCATCCTCTTGTCATCCTCTTGTCATCCTCTTGTCATCCTCTTGCCATGCTCTGCCTACTCGGCCGCGTTCACCGTATACGCCGCTGACACAATGTAAAGGTACCCACCTGCCCGACTTGACCGTCGTCACGCCAGTGTTCTCACCGGATGACGACACCCAAATTCTCTTCTACGTCGCGTCTCGAGGTCATCACACAGACATGTAAGCGAGCATGCTACACCGCGTTGTTCCGGCTTCGCTCTGCTGACACTCTGCAGCGGCGGCACCGGCGTCACGTCGATGAACCCCATCTCCAAGGAGCTATGGGAGGAAGGCGTCGCGGTCAAGTCGTTCCGCCTCGTCTCGCAGGGGGTGTTTGAGGAGCAGGGCGTGAGGGATTTGTTCAACGAGGTTGCCAAGTACCCGGGCTGCAGCGCGACTCGCCGGATCGACCATAACCTCACAGACCTGCAGGGTGAGTGGACTCATTCCAGCTTCCTCGCAAGCTTCGTGCTCGCATCGTATGCTTATCTCACGCCCTTACTCAGCGGCCATCTCTGCCAATGTCCGAGGCATCAAGCTCGTCAACAGGCTGTTCGAAGAGTTCGGGACCAAGACGGTTCTCTTCTACATGCGCCAGATCCAGCTCGTTGCGCAGCAGACGATCAAGGCGTTCTTCCGCGAGACGTACGACAAGTTTGGCGGCAAGCCATTGCGAGCGAGGGACTTCGTGAGTGCCTCAGCCCACAATGGCCGACCGCGGTGATGTGCTGAGTATTCCTGCAGATGGACGACGGGACGGAGATCGTGTTAGAAGTGCGGATCAATCGCGAGGAAGGCACAGCGGAGTTTGACTGGACGGGTACGGGCCCACAAGTGTACGGTAACGTGAGTGGCTGGGATCCGGTGTACGACCTGAGCGATTTGAGCAAGGGTGTGGGATGTGATACTGTATATGGGCCGGGTCATCTGATGGACGTTCTAGGCAAACACACCCATCTCCCTCTCCTACGCCGCCATCATCTACGCCCTCCGTTCCATGATCAGCCGTAAGTCCCAGACTCACCGTATCGTCAAGTTGTCCCGCTGGACGCTGACTCGCTCCAGCGGAGATCCCCATGCCGCTGAACCAGGGCGTGCTCGACCCGGTGACCAACATCGTGCCCGAGGCGTCATTTATCAACCCCACGGGCGTCGTCGCGATCTCAGGCTCGACCATCTCGAGCCAGCGGCTCATCGACGTCATTCTGCAGGCGTTCAAGGCGGCTGCGTGTTCTCAGGGCTGCGCATCCTCCACTGGCTTTGGTGAGTAGAGCGACACAGCGAGACTCTTTCAGCTGCGGCGTCAGCGTTGCTGAGTTCGAGATACTGACGGGGCTTAGGATCTGGAGGGAAGGACGCGTCGGGCAAGGTGACCCCCGGTTTCACGTACGGCGAGTCTCTGGGCGGAGGCAGTGGGGCGGGTCCAACATGGCACGGAAAGCATGCCACTTGCGTGGTGAGTGGCGCGCGCGGCCAAAGGTGCAATGCAGGAAACACCGGCTGAAGTTGTTCTAGCACTCGACCAACACCCGACTCACCGACGTTGAGATCTTCGAGCAGCGCACACCCCTGATCCTCCTCGAATCGCAGATCCGTCGCGGCTCTGGCGGGCGGGGCAAGTTCGTCGGCGGCGACGGCCTGCGCAAGACCTTCGAGGCGAGAGAACCCGTCAACTTCTCGATCGTATCCCAACGAAGGGTGTTCGCGCCCAAGGGTCTCGAGGGAGGCGGGGACGGCGCGAGGGGGAAGAACACGTGGTGGAAGAGGAATCACGAGGGCGGGCTCGTGAAGATCAATGTGGGGAGCAACGGGATCGCGAGTCTGGCGAAGGGAGATAGAGTGAGCATTGAGACGCCGGGTGGAGGCGGGTGGGGATTGGCAGAGGACATCTAGACGGAGCATGTTGGTGCGGAGTGGATTAGATGAGTGAGAGCGAGGCGGAATGGGGCAAGGAGGAGATGGAGTATTTGTGATTCTAGATAATAGAGCATGTGTCGGTCCACGAGGTAGTCCTTCTTTCGCAGGTTCATTCATGGCATCGTTCAAGCATGCAAGTCAGTACGGTCTTGGGCTCGGTGCAGCGTGGTTCGAGCAACGTGGCCATCACGACTGGACGGCGAAAATGTGGACGTAGGCCGACATGCGCTCAGGCCGTGCTCAGCCGCAGCAGAGTATCGCATGGTCCCGCTGTCGTATGGTGATTCGCTTTGTGTCGTATTCTCTACGACATCCAGAGCGGGCAGACCGTGTTTGGGATATCGATCTTCGCCACCTCTTTCAGCTCCAGCCCGTCCTCCCCTACCCGCTCGAAGAGCTTCACCCCACCCTCATCCCTCCCGCAGACCATGACCCACCGCCCACTCGGATCGGCTGCGACACCCCTCAAATGCCGCCCAACGCCTCGCACAAACGCCTCCTTCGTCGGTTTCACATCACCGCCATCGGGCGACACGGCGTACAAAGCCAGCGCGTCTCCCTCGGCGGACGGCGAGTCGCGGTTGGACGCGATGAGCAGGCTCGGACCACCCGGATGGAGTGGCGGGAGGAGGAGGATCTCGGAGGCACCGAGCTTGGGTCGGACAGGTTCGTCGTGCGTTGGAAGCATCGACAGCCGGGCGATGAGCTCCGAGGGAGCCGACGGCGTGGGGGAGATACGGTGCACTGTGACGTAGGAGGAGAGTTCGAGGAGGGTGTAGACGTACTTTCCTAGCACCTCGTTAGCGACAGCAGCGAAGTCAGACGAGGAGTCTTTCCCGAGCCATGATCGCCGTGGCCCGAACATTGTCGACACGCGCCGCTCACCGCTCGGATGCACCACGCAATGCCTCGGGCCATCCCCCACCTCGAACCCCTCCACGATCCCCACCGCTTCGAGCCTTCCTCCCTGCTCGCGCAGTCGCCAGACCTTGTTGCTCCCCAGATCAGGAACCAGCAGCTCTTCACCGTGCAGGACGATCTGATGAGCGTGCGCTGACTCTTGTCGCGGGTGAGGGATGGGCGAGTATGCACCCGGAAGGGAGAAGGTGGGGGACGGGGAGGCGAAGGTTCCATCCGAAGAGAGGGGGATGAGGGTGACGTTGCCGGAACCGTACTGCGGCGAGGCGTAATCAGCTGGAGTCGGTGCAAGGTAGGTATGTGAGGAGGAAGTGAGGATGATGGTCCGCGTCTTCGCGTTGCTCACGTGCGCGAAGAGTACACCCGAGCCATCGTCGAGCACGGCAAGGTGCGTGGGGCCCGTTCCGTCCGTTACTGCCTCGCTGATGATCTGGAGGCTCCCCTGGTCATTGAGCACCCGAAGCGCAAACGCCTTGCCCTCGACGTGTCCGTTGGCGTAGATGATGTCGGGTATGGTCCTAGCGGGTCAGCAGGAGACCCGACGCAGTGCTGGACTCACGGGTGCGGCGTCAGCCAGCTCGGGTGCGGACTCGTCTTGAGCTCGCTGGTCTTGGTGAGAGTGAGTGTCGCCGGGTCGAACTGCACCGCATGGATGTAATCGTCGTGCGTCCCAAGGAGGATGAGGTGTTTGCGAGCGGGCGAAGTCATGGTGCCGTATGCGCCGGTGGGGCGGGATTACGAGTACGAGTACACTTGTGCGTCACGTAACGAGTAGATAGGGATTGCTCGTTTCTTTTGTCGAGTTGTTCGCTGCTGTTGTTGTCGTGGTCGTTGTCGTTGCCGGCGTATCTCCGCGCCGCTCTCCGCTCTGCGCTGTCCGGTCCGCGGTCCGACCGGTCCGACAAGCCACTCGCCTCGGTGTTGGGCCAATTGGGTGACTAACCAAGTACGGATCAGGCAGACAGCTTGAGTTTCGAGTTTCGTCACGGATGTCGTCGACACGTATCTGCTGCTGGCTCAGCGACCGCACCCATCTCGACGGGCCGTGGTGGCCATGCAGAGTCGCGGAGAGACTCGCAAACCCCGCAAAGAGGACAGACCGGTGAAACATTGAACCCGCGTCGGCTGGGCTTGGCTGAGGATAGGTCGTGGCGGTCAACATGATCAGAATTTGGCACTCACCTCTCCGTCATGACCCACCTCTCCGTCATGCATGTGCATGCGGTGATCGGCGGGTGTACGTGTGAGATCCCATGTCTGCTGACTCCTTGCTAACTGTATGTCTCTTGAGCGAATGTGTGGATCTGATCTGCTCGACATCACGAATGTCATCATTGAGTGTGTGGTGGCAAATGATGGATGGGTGTGGGGGTGTGTTTGTGTGTGTGTATAAGAGAAGCAGCCGACAACTTCATTTCCATTCCTCTCAACATCACTCTTCAACTCCATTGAAATATATCATCACCCACCTCAGCCATTCCTACTCACTCCTCGCACTCTCATAAACCCGACGGCCTCCCTTACACGCTGGTACCACAGTCGTGCCGTACCATGTCACACTCACACTCACCCTCGCTGTCGCCCCCCACTTCTTCTTCCAGTGCCTGTTCCACCTCCCTTCGCTCCCCACTCGGCGGCATGTCGACCTCATCAGCCTCTCCCGACCTCCTCACACCCCCACCGACCATCTGTGTCCCCTCACCTGCACCTACGCCAGTCCAGACCAAAGAACACGGTCTCTCGGTGCAAGTTGAAGAAGGGATCATCGACCCCGGATGGGCGGGGTATGGCATGCGGGACGACAAGTGGGATTCTGACAGCCAGCCCGATCCGGTTGATTGGGATGAGGTGAGCGGGGCGACACGATGCCGTCCGACCTGATCGTCTGATCATCACACCGATCGTGACTCTGACGCCGGGCTGTAGGACGGGCGAGCACCATACCAGATCTCCCTCTCCGCGCATTCCGTGGCAGGTGAGAACGCCGCCAAGGTGAGCTCTCCCAGGCGTCAAGGGACTCCCATCAATTGCGCCCGAGACGATACAACTCTGACATCTCCTTGACAGGTCTCGTACCTCCCGACCCCTGTGTCCACTGTTATCCCCAATTTCCCAGGACCGATCCAGACCCCCGCCAACTACACCGCGGCGTCACTATCCCTTCCACCGACATTCGACGAGCGAGTCGAGTCGCCCTCTTCGGGACTCTCCACCTCGCACTCCAAAACGTGCGACGGCGACACTCCGCCAGCGCCAAGCACCACGGGCACGTCGAATTTCCGTCCTCGAAAGCTGAGGTCCAGGTCTCACATCTCTAATACGACTACTGCATCTCTTCCCCGAATCCCCGCCACTGTGGCTCGCGCCACGGCGACTATAGAGTCATCAACCCCGATTCCTGTGGCGTTGACCACAGAACCCTACAAGGACGAGCGTTCTCCCCCAGTCCCACCCGCCAGGTTCCGCCCCGCCGAGGTGGTGATCCACACGAGAGCACCGTCCGCTCACTACAACCTCTTGCGACCGGACGGCTCCACTGACACCCGCGGGTCGTGGCAGGGCGTCAGCCAGAGGCAATGGGACATGCGGCGGGTGAGGTATTGCCACCCGACCGTGGTCACTCCTGCCCAAAGCTGGAGTGCCGAGCGGGTGCATTCCCCTGCAATCAGCGCCCAAGCCGACCAAAGTCACCGCTTCGCACACCGGGACGACGCCCATCAACACACGACCCCTCGACAGGACTCAGGTTCCGCGACACCCCCTCCCGCCCTGCGCCACTCTATTAGCGATATCACCCCGAGTCCCTCGAAGCGGACAAAGTCCGTGGCTTTCAACCTCGCTCCCACCCCCACTCTCAACCATCTGCCGCCCCCACCGATGCGCCGCGCATTCACCTCCCCAAGCACCAACAGCAGCGGCAGCAACTCGGGGCAGTCTCGACCGCCGTACTCGCTCCCCTCCAGCAGCCAGGTCGGATCTAAGTTGGCCCCGGGACTCTGGACAAGGACCAATGCGCCCTCATCCCCGAACCGGTCCCTGTCCGCCACTCGGAGCCCACGCTTCCAATACTGGTCCCCCATTTCAGGGGGGAGCAGCCTACGTTCCTCATCTCCTCATCCGTGCTCCCCCCTTTCTGGGCAGATTGGGATGCGCTTCCAGTCACCCTACAACTTCTCGACCACGCCACCGCCGTCCTGGTCTTTCACCACGCCCTCTCCGTCCATCACGCTGTCCTCGCCCATCGCGCTCGTCTCCGGCGCTCCCTCGTCAACTACTCCTACCCCGCCTCCTACAGCTACGGCAACCGCTAGCGTCTCCCCAACAACACTCAACGGCGGCCTTTACATCGGTGGCCAGCTGCAGTCTCCCTCCCGTACGAGGCGGACCGTGCGGAACTCCACAAAAGTCGGTATCCCTCAAACCCTCGGCTCAGACCGGTCATGCGTCGTCAGGAGCGCTGCACACCGTGACACCTCCACGGAGGCGCCTTCGCCAAAGCCCAACTCCGGTCAGCTCCTGATCGGTATCTCGCCGTCTGGGGCAAAGAAGCGCACAGTGGAGTCTCTGTTCCTAGGCTCCGATGAGGCCTTGTCCTCGGACGAGGAGGCTTGATTCCACAAGCTGACTCTGATTTCCGTCCTCGTTATGTGCTTGTACTGTATCTGTGCTTGTATTGTGTATGCTGATTCGGCGAGCTCAGTTTGCATTCAATCTGTATCAGTTCCGTGTGTATGGTTCCTATATGAAGAGTGGTTTGTACCATGTGTTACCTGCAGCTGCCCACGACGTTCTCTGAGAGTTGGTGTCCTACCTCGTGGCTCTGATGTGGATGCACACAAACACTACAGTACACATGGAAAAGAAGGAAACGACCGATGTGTACTCGGGGTTTGTGTTGTTTCATCAGCATCACCATTAGATTCTTTCCCAGCATCTCAGCACCGCACCTAGATGTTACTCATCCTTCTCACAGCGTCTTTGCTTCTCCCATTCCAGGTGATTGTTTCGACAACAAGGATAGTCTGATCACTCAGCCTCCCCAGCTTGCCCGCTCGACCACTCAGCCTCCCTAGCTTGCCCGCTCGACCCGCTCAAACCGTCGTGACCTTCCATCACCGCTGTCCCCGCTCTAATCCACGATCACAAGCCCTTCGTTGCCAACCCAACTCTTCCAAGTCCAAGTCTCCCAAGCCACCCAGGTCGGCACGGACTGTATCTCGCCGATTCCATGTCCCGTAGTCCGCATCGCTCGGACGATACAGACGCGGTCCTAGCTAAGTCAGAACAGGAGTACCTCCGCTCTCGGGCAAGAGAGCGCGCAAGCGCTTGGAGGGAGCTCGTGGAGCCCAACAGCTCGGTGCGAGAGGTTGAGGGTCCCCTAGAGAGGATGAGCGAGTCGAGGTGGCGTGCACCCATGCGCGGCTGGGATTCGTGGGTGAGTGGGATGCGTCCATCTACTCCGTAGCGAGTACAATGGGGGTCCTGCAATGTACTCGTACAGTGAGATAGCCTCCGGAGCCACGCTGATACCCCGTAGAGACCGTCAGCTCGGTCGCCATCCCCCTCTAAGCCCCGACGACATACCGCGCCATACCCAATCGCTCGATCCGACCCTCAGCGCAAGAAGGATCACCACCCGCCCGACTCTCGTGGCGACCGGCGTGCACGTTCTCCTCCGCGGAGACCTCCGTCTAGATCGCGATCTCCGTCTCCACGCCAACAGGAGACCCCGCGGGAGACCGCACGATCACCGTCCAGTCGATCCCGTCTCGATGCGAAGGTCGAGTCGCGCGGCATCCGTTCCGATATCCCTGCTGCCCAGCCTACTCCCCCTCTTCGTCTCCGCCCGGTTGTCGGCCAGGACGAGGCGGATTTGGGGCTAAATCGCGAGCTCAGCTCGACATACGTTGCAAAAGGCTCCGAACCGGCCGAGCTTAAGAGTGGCCCTCAGTTCTCGAATCATGAGTATACATGTGCGCTCGAGGACGGCGTAATGGAGGGAGAATATGATGGCGTCCTCCAAGGCCTTTGGGACCGGCGTCTCGTGGAGTATTCCCAACCCCCTCCGCAGATCCGCGTCAGCACTCTACCTGTCGAGGTAGAGATCAAGGTGGAGCGAACGGATGACGTGTGCAAGGGCTTGCCGCCGTGGACGTCGGGGTCGCCGGATGAGGACAATGTCCACCCGCGAGGCAACACCCCGCTCGCTTCTCGTGTGCCACTCGATCTCGATTCCAGCCCGGCGGCGTTCGTCCCCCGACTTGCGCCCCGTCCCCTCTCTCAACCTCTCCGACTTCCGACACCCCCAAAGACTCCCCTCAGCCCCATCGGTTCCAACGTCCTCCGGATCCCTATGCCTACTCCACATGTTCCGTCCATCACCCATCCAAACCCAGCGGGAGTTACCACCACCCCCTCCCCCGCGCCCCCTTTCAGCCGCGAAACACCGTCCAGCTGCATCCACCACCGACCCCGCAGACAGCTCTTCTCTGAATTGGGCATACCCACAACATTCCATGTCCTAGGAGACGAAGCCGGGACAGGGCTTGCCTCGTACCTCATCAAGGTGAGCAGGGGCTTCTTTCTTCTTTGCTCGCGTTCAGCGCCACTCGAGCGGGATCCTCTGACAGGAAGACAACACACACTGATACAGACGATACATAGCGACTCGGCGGGGTCCTCGTTGCCCGCCACAGAGCCACATTCGTGATCTTCCCTCTGCGACAAGGCACTCTCGCCACGCTCCCCAAGGACCTCAACATGCTAGAGTACCTCGGCAGCCTTGGGACGGCTTATGCCATCTCGGAGGACTGGATCCGGGAGTGCGACGGGTCGGACAGGGTGATTCCTCTGGGAGACTTCCTCGTACGGGCGGGCGAAGCGACAGAGCGAGGTCCGACTACGGAGAGCAGGTCTCGCCAGCTGCAAAACAGGCACCAGGAGGGGATTCAAGCGAGTATGGACACGCAAGGTCGTGGTACAATCAGCTCCGGGGCCGAGCACCGCCAGCGATTAGCCTACGGACTTCAACACCATGTTCCCGACGGAGAGCGTGAGCAAAATCAGAGACATCAAGAGAGAGTTCAGACGACGACGGACGGGCAGAAACGTGGGTTGGTTAGCTCCGGAGCTGAGAACCGCGTCCATTCCGACAGCCGACTTCAACATGATTGCCCCGACATCCAGCGCGGGCATGTACGCCGCGATCTCCGTCCCGTAGGAGGAGATGACTCGGAGGACGACAGCGGTATCCCGAATCAAGCCGCACGACGCACCATCAGAAACACCACTGCTCTCGGTCTGCATGGAATGAAGCATGCGACCTCAACCTCGCCCTCGACCTCGGCGTCTACTAGCGCGCCTCATAGTCATTCTCTCCAAGCTCGACCATTCCCGCTTCCGATGCCGAGGTCACCGTTCGGCTGGTCAAATCGCGCTGAAGGAAGAGCCGCCGCAAGTGGGAAATCGCCCACGCGCTTGGACGAATCCGATGTAGATATCCCGCTCAGACTCCAATCGACGGCTCCCGTTCGAGCTCCCGGACCCGTCAGGACGTACCCAAACATGCCGACTCCTGTAAAGCGGGCACTCGACGCCATACAGGGCCCCAAATCGGCCAAACAGGCTCGGGACGATGATGGCGGATACGAGGAAGCTACAGCGGACCTCCCGGTCTTTCGATTGCCAAAGAAACGCAGGCTCACGGCCAAGCTAGCTCGCAAAGATACGGACAGGAAACTCAGAACGAGGACGTTTGTCGTGAGCAGCCGAGAGTTGGCCAGGGCGAGAGGTTCCGCGACTTCGGATCGCGTTTGCCTACTTTCAAGCGTATCCCGAGTGGGAGTGGGGACGCTGGAGCCCGAGGGGGGCAGCGGCAGGAGGTACGTCACACCTTCGAGGAGGTGATGTGTGCCCGGTTGACGTTCGCAGGTGCGCGAGGAGGAAGTCGTCGCGAAATACCCCGACCACGTGAAGAAGCCTATTACGTCCGCAACCCGCCCTATCAATGGTCCCTTGCCAGAATCTCCGCCCGCCGGAGCAGTCCTAGTCCCCGCAGGTGAACGCGAGCTCAGGGACCGGTCTCGGTCCCAAGCGGATGATCTCAAGCTTTCTTGGGAGATCCACTCGGGAGACATGAAGTTCCTCATCCTCAAGCTCGAGGGCTGGGTCGCCAGTGGCATGGCGGGCTCTCCAAAGCAGTTCCTGCTCGAACTGAGGGAAGCGGTGAGTACCTTGAGCCAGGCAATCTTCTTCTCCTCCGGGGTCTGAGTTCTGAGCTTGGTACTGTAGTTCCCGAAACGCTCCTGGAGACACCTGTTCACCAAGCACCGGCAATACCTCGAGGAGCAGGTGCCTCGGCTCAAATCAATCGGCGGACAGTAGTTGGTTGCAGTATGGCTCATTTCTGGCACAGTACTGGTGCGTACGTTTTATGTGGTGGAAGGAAACCACCATGCAACATATTCATGCCTTGTTTGATGACCAGATGTCATCAGAGCGCCAACCGGGTCAGCCCAAGATGCCCGAGTGTGCAAATTCTACACTACACGTGGACAGTGGCCACCCTGCTCGTAGGCGACTTACAGAATGACCTCGCATCGACTGCGTTTCGACGCGACGGTCACCCTCAGACGTTGTCGTTATCCCGATGTGTCCCGCAGAAGCGTGCCCCGGTGTGTTGCTCGTCCTTTGCACGAGGTGCGGGGCAGTATCGACCCTGAAAACGGCTCCGCGAGGCTTTCGGCCGCACATGCTACGAACTAGTACGGGTGTATCAGGCTAAGGACGAGTATTGTGTAGGTACGACCGTACGAGTAGTACCCCCAATACCCGCGTGGGACGCTGACTGCGAGAAGACCAATTAGCTCATTCGCGGAACTCGCCGTGACTACAGATATTTGCTCTCATATACCGCCCTGCAGAGCGAGGCGTGCCGAGGTCTGCCTAATGCCGACTTTCAGTACTCGTACTCATCGGCAGCTTTCCCCTGCCGTTTAGCTGCCCAGGGACGAGGGACGAGGGGGACAACGGTGGTCTAGGTGTCACGCCTCCGTTCCCATTGTGCCAATGCCGGCGGCAATGGCTGCGATGGTCAGGGACAAACACCGCTGTATGACGACGTGGCGATCGACCTGACCATCGGGAGGCTCGAAAACGCAGGGTCGGGTCAAAATTCTCGGCGAAAAACCTGGGTCGGATCGAAGTCTTTCGGTTGGGGTGTTGCGCCCGAGTCCGAGTCCGACTAGTTGCGAGCGGCTTGAGGGGAGGGCAGGGATACAGGGGATCACGCAGGGCACATAGGATGCCGAGCAGTCTCCAGATCTTTTCACCGGAACGGAGCAGCAAGGGGGGCAGCCCCCTCGTAAACCCCAGGACAACAACACGCCGCGGTCATCCCCATCGACCACTGCTGACGCACTGCACTTGAAAAGTGTGATGCAACTATTGGATCTTCTGACTTCTATTTTCTTCCTCTGTCACACCCCCACCACACCCTACACTCCGCGCCCACACCCGCCATGGTCGCAGCGATCTCATCATCCGAGAGCCCCACCAACTACCTCGGCATCTTCGCCAAGGAGTATCGTCGCCCCATCTTCTTCTGCGCGCTGGTCACGATCGCCCCGATCCTGTACGGCTACGATGGGACGTACTTTACTGCGTTGCTCGAGACGCCCGTGTTCCGTGAGTACGAGTACGATCCTATCGAGCCGATCGGTTGCGACATCGACTCCATCTGCCCGTTGTCCCCTCTTCCCGATGCCCAGCTGACAACCCACCCCGCTCAGAACGACAATTCGGCGAGGAGTCCAATGGCACCTGGGCCATTTCCAGTAGCGATCAGTCCCTCTGGGTGTCTATCATCCAAGTAGGAGAGGTCGTTGGGTCTCTCGCTGCTGGTCCGATCGGGTGAGTACGAGTCGATGACGCGACGACGCCACTACTGCTTGACTGCACGACTAGTCTGACTAGTGTACTGTTGCTCACGTGGTACTGTTGCGCAGTGACTATACCGGCCGCAAAGGCGGTTTGGCAGCGGCGATCTCTTTCGTCGCATTGGGTATCATCCTCCAGATGGTCGTCGTCGGTAGCTCGGCGTGAGTTGGCGCGGCGCGGCGCATTTTAGAAAGTAGCAGGACCCAGTTGACACGGATCAGACTCCTCACTGTAGGACGACTTATCGCCGGTGCCGGAATCGGCATCATCTCGAATGCGTGAGTGGGCCGATTTGGCACGACGTGGTGATCATGCTGAACCCGAGCAGGGCTCCCCTTTATCTTTCCGAGATTCCGCCTGTCGAGATTCGCGGAGCATGTGTCTCTAGGTGGGTTGATTTCCTCCTGGCTATCAGCGTGACCCACTGACGACGCCGCAGCTGGCAGCTCATGCTGGCGATCGGCCAGGTCCTCGGAGCGGTTGTCGGTCTCGCTTGCCACAGTCGGGGTGACACCGGGTAAGTGACCATCCCGCGCACTGCGACGGTGCGGCTAACGCGATGCGACTGCAGCTCCTGGCGTATCCCCATCGCCATCAACCTCCTCTGGGTCGTGCTCCTCGCGGGGGCTCTCCTCGTGGTTCCAGAATCTCGTGAGTGTCTCGCCCCATTTTGGAGTCACTTTGTGGGGAGTCTTCATTGCCCGAGCCTGACCCGAATCGCAGCTCGATGGCTGTTGTACCGCGGCAAGGAAGCCAAAGCCGAGCGGGCCCTGCACAAGATCCTGAAGGGTTCTCCGGACAGCGAGGTGCTCGTGCAGGAGCAGCTGGCCATTCTGAACAAGTCTCGCGAGGAGGAGGCGCAGGCCACCGGCAACGAGTCGCACTGGAGCGATCTCTGGCGTGAGTGGTGCCGTCCCCGCAGCTCGGCCAGGTCACGACACGAGTTGGTCTGGGTTTGATCGAGTGCTGATTCCGTCGCTCAGGTAACCCCGTCGAGAGGAGGAAGCTTCTCGCCACAGTCGGTATCCTCGTCTCGCAACAGATCTCTGGCGTGCAGTTCATCTTCTCCTACACAACCACGTTCTTCACCCTCGTCGGTCTCAGCGACACCTTCATCATCACCGTGGGTATCTCCTCCGTGGGCTGGTGTGGTGGGCCGCCGGGATCATGCCTGACATCTGCAGATCATCGTCGACTGCATCGAGGTGCTCGGTGTCGTGGCCAGCTTCTTCGTTGTCAACCGATTCGGCCGCCGGCCACTGCTTCTCTACACGTGAGTCTCCAAGGCCAACGTGCCAACATCCACGACCCAATCCCCGATGTAAGGCATAGCTCACACGCATCAGCGGCGTCTTCATGTTCATCACGCTGCTCGTCGTCGGGTGCCTGGGCGCCGCTGCGGGCCACGGCACGTTCGAGACGTATCTCGCCGACCACCCGGCCTTCGGCAAGGCGGTGGCTGCGATGATCTGTCTTTACGGTGAGTACGAGTCTTCTCGGGCGGTGGATACTAGTCTCCGTGGGCGATGGATACATTGATGATCGAGGTGGGAGTACCGGGGAAACGCTGATACCGAGCCAGTGTTCGCGTTCAATGTCGCCTGGGGTCCCCTCGCATGGGTCGTGTGAGTGTCTTACCTTCGGGCTGCAGTTCATCGACCATGATGTTGACCTCTCTGCAGTGCCGCCGAGATGTCCACGGGTGAGCTTGGCCTCGAAGATGGGGGATATGGGAGCGTCATGATACGACACAGGGGCTGATAACGCCAACGACAGGCCGTAATCGCCAGAAGCACCTGTCCATCGGTACCACCTCGTTCTGGATCTCCGCTTGGGCAGTGACCTTCACCCTCCCGTATCTCTTCCAGCCCACCGAGGCGGGTCTGGGCCCGATGATCGGTTTCGTGAGTGGCAAGACGAGTAGCGATGTCGTTGCCGGTAGTACTGGTAACGGTGCTTGTGCTGGTGCTTGTGCCAGTGCGAATGCTACGTGGCGTGGAGATTTGATTCGTTGTCTGACGCTGTACCAGATCTACGCGTTTGGCGGCTTCCTCTCCGTGGCATTCGTGTACTTTGTGATCCCCGAGACTCGCGGTCGCACTCTCGAAGAGATCAAGTGGGTTCAAGCGCTCTTCTTTCCAGACCCATCCAAACCTATTTCCGACTCATGGTCCTCCCCCCCCCCCCCTCCCCCCATACCCCCCGGGGGCCTGAATGCAACGTGTAGAATGGGCACACCACTGACCTATTTCTCAGCTTCATGATGGAGGCCCGCATCCCCACTCGTAATTGGAAGAGCTACGACCTCGCCACCGTCGTCGCCCGGGACGAGAAGAAGGCCGGCAGGTTCACCGAGCATCTCGAAAAGGAAGGACCTGCCGAGGACGGCGAGGGCCGTATTCGTCGGTTTAGGACCAACTCGGTCGGCTCGATGCCGCGGGCGTAGACAGCCCAATCGTCCCCCTCTGTGCCCCCCTCTTTCACCTCTTACCCCCCGCGCTCCTCGCCTCGTGCTTACTGTCACATACGGAGTGCTGCGGAGTACCACGACCTCTTCCAATCCTTCCAAAACCTGCAAAACCGGCTCGACCGAGGTCGGACTAATTCAGTACACCATCCCATGAGATGCATCGTAGCACTGCTGTCATTTCCTCCAACGGCCCATGATTCCTTGGTCCCCTGGTCCTGTCCCATCGTCATCGTAGCTGCTGGTGGAGACGGGACGCAGTCCACGAACGACACTCTGGAGCGCGGTAGTCTCAGTGAAGCGGCATACCCCGTACCGCCGCATCCCTCGACGCGTGGTCCTCCCGGCATTGACTGAAAAGAAGTGCAGTAGACCCGCGCGCATTGTATCTGTACGAGTACAGTATACAGTACTGTATACATACTGGGGGACTATCAACAAGAGCGGAACAAGATGGGCCAGCCATCAGATAAGCCGAGGTCGTATTCACAACACACTTCACGCAGGATGCTGCTCCGTGTGAAGCCCCGTCGCCTCATTCACGGGCAACAACAGCCCATTCGTCCTCTTGAACTCCTCCACCGCCCCCTCGCCCCTCAGGTAGAAGCTGTCCACCGCGCTCGGATCCAGGCCCCGCGCTTTGGCCGCGGCGATCATCCGCTCCAGCTCGCGCTCGACGCGATTCAGCTTGAAGGTGATGTTGCGGGAATACCAGAACTTGCGTTCCCGCGTGGGCTTGAATTCGGGCACAGAGTCCCGTCCGAGGTTGCGGAGGATGACTTGTTCCAGCAGGGACTGCGGGGGGTCAGCGAGGCGTGGGTTGGGGTGTTGTAGCGCCAGCGAAGGGTGGGTAGAGGGCCTTGTAGCGTGAGGCGAGGTCAGGTGGGGTGGGGCGAGGCGAGTTGTGAGGTCATAGTCGCTCAGCGGAAGACCGACGCCACGCCCACTCACGTACTCGCCGTCCGGCCTGTTGAGGTCGTACGGCTCCCTCAGGTTCACATGCGGGTTGGTGATCACTCTGGCGTAATGCAGGTAGTTGAAGTTGTTGCTATGCGGGAGCAGGCCGTGCAGGATGAACACATCCCCCCTCTTCGCTTCGACGGTGGTGAACCGATTGCAGCGCTTGACGTGGGTGCAGAGGTCTTCCAGCTCGTGAGGCGGGTCGAGTCCTTCCGGGTGATCGTAGAGGTGCTTCACCACGCCTGACTAGTCAGCATGAGCCCAGACCATGCAGCTATGTAGTCAAACCGTAACGCCATACGATTCGGTCTCCTGCTGGACCCGACCCACCCACCTTCGATGCCGTCCTCGCACAGGATGGTGCCCCCTCCTCTCGGAGGGATGTCGGTGAAGCAGTACACAATCGTCAACGCCGTGGAGCTCGAGTCGAGGAACATCCGATACCAATCGTTATCGCAGTGGAATCCCCCCTTTTCGTGTGACGGCACATCGTCCTCCGGATCCGCCTTTGCTCGCTCTGGCGTACCAAAGTTGATGATGAAGTTATCGCCTACCCATCTCTCCCTCTCCGGATCGATGCGCTGTTCCCCACCGCAGATATCGACGATCTTGCCCCACGCCCTCGGAGCGACCAGTTCCGCCCGCATTTGCCGGTGATGAGGCATGTGGTAGTATTCCGACGTCCAGGTCGACTTGTCCTCCGGATCAAACCCCAGCCGGACCCACAGGTCGGACATCCACGAGGCGATGTACTCGGGCTCGATGGCGTTGGGGACTTTGACCCAGCCTTGCTCGAGGAAGTGCTCGGCTTCGGAAGGGGTGAGTTGCTCGTGCCGCCCATGGCGGGGCGCGTCAGTCATGATAACCGACTCAGTGGACGGTGCTGATCACAGCGAGTGAGAATGATGATCACAGCGAGTGAGGATGAGGGAACGCAACTGCTACGGTCAAGAGTCTGTAGTGTCCTCAGAGGACTCGACGTGGACATCAAGACAACCCAGCGTCAACGTCTTTCCTCGGGCAGTCGAAGCACCGAGGAGTAACAATGGACCGAGGTCTTCGTGTATACGTTTCAGGTGCCAACGGTCAGGTGCCCACGGTCAGGTGCCCACGGTCAGGTGGTCTATGTGCTCAGCCCGGCATCATCGTCCGGCCCTAGCCGTGGCCGCCGAATCGACGGGGAGCTCGCCGCATCGACAATAATAAGGCAGAAGACCGATGTGAAGTAGTATCGCAGCTACCTCCCTATTATGAATGCGTTGTACGGCACAACAAAGCACCAAGTCTTCCACAGACTGGCCCCTCTCTCCCCTCCTAGTCCATTACCACCCCAAACACAAATGACTATGGCTCATGTCTGCCACTATACGCAAGATATTGCTGACATCAGAGTGCCCCACCCCGCGTCTCGCCTTGGTTCCGGGGCATCACATGCCATGCGACGCCGCACTGCCGGGCGATGAGGCGCCGAGCGTAGACCCTTCGGAGACGCAGACCTGAATATGATTAGCAGCGATCACCCCACACAAAGGCATTCAGAGTGCAACGGAGCAAGGGCTCAGAGAGCAGAGACCACAATCATCGCAAAGACCGTGATGGCCGCAGTGAGCTCGAATGGAGTAACGGCCTTGCACTTCATGTTCACAACTGAGTCCGGGCAGGTCACTCACTATAGGGAACGCGCCCTGTCGGCCCATCTCCGCCGCCTCTCCGCCAACGACCTGGGCAGTACCCCACGCGTCGTCGTACAGCCGCAATACGCGCAACCGCATGCCTGGCCGGAGATCGAGCTCGTCGGGTAGGGCCGCTTGGTAGCTGCGAAGAAGAGTCAGTGGTCTGCTCGGTGCAAATCACCCTCCACTGCGGCGCGCCCAGAGTTCGGAAGCGGCGCTGGGGTCCGCCCGATGCGCAGAACACGAGGTGACAAGATGTAAAGGGTAAGAGTACCGGACTCACGGCCACAGCACGGACACCTCGCTGCCCGTCTCGATCCACCTCTCGGCGGTTTGGTTTTCGTCCCGCACTCTCGGTAGGACCACGCCACTATGTCGGTTCCCCGTCCCCCCCGCGAACCCTCCAGCGGTCGCGCCCGTCAACCCCAACCCTGCCGCTGCGCCAGCTGCACCGGCTGCGGCCCCTGCTCCGGCACCGCTACCTCCCCCGGCACCACCGCCTGCTGCACCGGCTGCACCGGCTGCACCTGCACCTCCCGAACCTGATCCTGGTGTTGATCCGAACATCGCGCCGCTAGGACTGAGCGGTGTCGTCGCCGAGAGGACCGCCGAGTCCATCGATTTGTTCATTGCTCCCGGATATGGCGACTCCCTCGACCGGTTCATCCCTCCCGAGTACATCGTTCCCCCGCCCATGGAAGGTGAGCTCAGCCCAGCCGGACCGTGCGATCCCAGCAAGCCCTTCTCCGAGCTGTTGTTGTGACCGTTCCTACCCGACTTCCACAGTCCCCCCGCACCTGCTCCGGCACCCGCACCGACAGCGGCAGAGGGCGCGAAGGACGACATGCTATCCCGTACTTGGGTCCGGTCCTTGCGACGTTTCCGGAAACAGCAGCACCAGACGAGCAATGCGAGGAGAGCGCCCAGTAAGAGCCCGCCGAGGACGCAGCCGACGACGATGCCCGCGATCTGTCCCCCGGACAGAGACAGGAACGAGTTGGATGAAGAGCCGGAATTGCCCTGCAAAGATCCCGAGGCGGTCGATGAGGGCGCAATACTCGAGGTGCTGGACGGGAGCGCAGATGAAGAGGACGTAGTGGCGTTGGCTTTCGGACTCAGAGTGAAGCCGCAGATAGTAGCGTCGGTGATAGCTGTCCTGTCAGCGATTGCAACCAGCCCATCAACCGCTGAGTAGCCTAGCCCGAGACGTATAGCAAAGTAGTCTCGTCGCTCACCAGAGTAGCAGCAGTCGTCCGGGTTACTCCCCGAGCAGAAACCGCACAACTGCGTCGTCGAAGCCCCAAACCCGCAGTTCCCCTCGTTTGATGATCCCGACACACACGTCGCCGAGTTGTTGGTCGCGAGCGTGGTCCAGTTCGTGCAGTCCACGAAGTCCTTGTTGAGGTTGTATGTCCGGTTGCCATTGGTCGTGTCTGGACCGGGACAGTAGGTGGTCGAGTTGACGACGGCGTACTCCGACGCCGAGTATTCAAGGCAGGTGGACTGGCAGATCATCTTGGGCGATGAGGTGGTTGTTGAGGTGTCTGTGGGTGAGGAGTAAAGAGTTTGAATGAGACACGAAGGAGCGCATTGCAAGCGGTAGGAGGGTGGAGGAGCGCGGTGCGATGAAGAAGTGACGGGAACGAGGTGTAAGAGAGTCCAGTTTGACGCGAGAAGAGACGAGACAGAAGAGACAGAATATCAGCCGCGACGTCCCCTCGACGCCATCGTCACTCACTGTAATACTGGCCACACTGCACACTCCACCTCTCGTTCACCCACTGCGAACACAGCACAGTCCTCTCCCACCTGATCACGGCGGTGCTGGCGTTGGTGCATCCCAGCTCTCTCTCGAACTTGGTGGCCTGCCACTCGTACGGGTCGGTGAAGTAGTTGAGGGCGGCGATGTCGAACGAGGTGACGTCGGTGACGGTGTCCATCCACGGGAAGGCGTTGGAGAGGTTGGAGGGGTTGATGTAGGAGGATGCGACTGTGGGGCCAGGTGGTGCATGGCAGAGCGGCGAGGGAGAGGGGAATAGGGAACAACGGAGATGAGGAGAGACGTGCGTCCAAGGGAGTCGGGAGTCAGTATGGTCGGGTGGAAGTTGGGAAGAAGAATCAGCGTCAGCCTGTGTAGTCCTACCGCGATCCACCCGACCCTGCGGCACATCCATTCGATCGGGGTCGGTCCACTCACATCCAGGACAGGCCACACTCCCCACCAGTCGCAAGCACCCGTTCGCATCGATCGCCTGCGCTGCGACCTCTGCGGCCACAGCCCCCGCCGCGACGAGGACGTCGGACCGCATCGGAGATGGCGCGGAGGACGAGGATGCGCCGGCAGTAGCCGTTGAAGGGGTCGCGGTTCCTCCTGCCGTTCCTCCTGCGGAGGGGCTTGAGATCGCCGATGTCGGGGAAGACGTCTTGCTGCCGTATCTCGAGGGTCTTGCCCGTATGCGATGTCGCCGTCCCGTTTCCCGCTCGGTCTAAGCGTGCTGCCTGCCGACACCTCGAGGGCCCTCGTCAGAGTGCGGATTGATCGTCGTTGTCTGCAAGTCGATGTTGCTGCCTGTCCGATAGACGAGGTAGACCGCTGATTAATCCTCAGTGCTGGGAGTCGTCCGGGATGAGCGACCAGTAGTGCTGCGAGCTGATCGTAGTGCGAGCTGATCGTAGTCGAAGTGTCGAGCTCGGCCTGACGGAATTGATACAGAACACACCCGTCAAACGGCACCTCCCTCCGCACAGCAGATGGACGAGTGAACAATGATGTCGAGAGAACCGTTCCCAGCGGCGAACCTCGTATATCCACCGACGACGGCGGCGGTAGGCCAGGCCATATGACGTCCAAGCCAACGAAAAACTCGACGGGTTGAGGTCTGAGGTCTGATGTCTTGACGTCTCGGTTTCCCAGGCTAAGGCGAGGCGCTCGCTCTCTCACTCCTACGACGACCAAGCGACCAAGCCAAGAAGCAATCAAGCTACTCTACTCCTGTTCGGTCGCCCACACCGATCCAATACCCCCCGAGCCGAGTCGTCGTTCCAGCGTTGGTGGAACATTCACAAACCAGTCGTCGAGCTAGGCTGACCCCCGCAGGGAGGAGAGACATTGCGTCGACCCAAGACTCTGGCACCAGTGCCAGTGCCAGTGCCAGCGCCAGCGTCGACGTCGACGTCGTGCGGCGATGTGCAGAGGCGAAGGCGGAGGCGGAGGCGTCCTCTTGTCAATACAATTTAGTTGAACTGCCGTCATCCTCGGTTCGTGCCTTCCCCCTCTCTCCGCCTCCGCCCCGCACAGATCAATCCTTCGGCCTAGGCCACACAGTTCACACTTCACAAGCCAAAGGGTCAGCTTCATCTGCCCTGAATATGTGGATCATCCACCGACGCCGAACCCGCTCTCCACCTTGCTTGCAGAGTGCAGGATGCAATCCGCGTCCGGAGCCTGGGTGCCGAGAGATACGGCGAGCGGCGTGCGGCGTGCGGCGTGCGGCGCGGTGGGGTGTGGGAAAGAATCAGACCGTGGCGTCCTACTCGTACTGCAATCGCAAATCTGTAAGGGTCAAGGAAGGTTCGATCGACCTTCCCGCTGCAAAATCCGACCTAGGAGGGAGTGCAGGCCGGCAGCTTTCGAGTCCACAGCTGCGCCGCCGCAACCAGCCTAGCGTGCCAGCACTGACTGACGACGACTCACCACCGACGCTGACACTGACCCCAGGTATTGCATTGCAGGTGTCTCTGTCAATCCTCTCCACACCCTGTGGCTCCGCGGGATGAAAGGAGTAATGCCTCTCGGGCCGAAGCCACAAAACCACAGCGGGGAGCAGCATCGCTCCAGCAGTTGCCCAACCGCGCTCCTCCCCCCCTCGAGAGAGCGATCGATTTAACCATTTAAATGAGGAACGGAGCCGCCGAGCAAGACCAGGAGACCACCCAAAAACGTCATGAGACCTTGTCTCGGAATTTCTCACACAAAGCCCTGAAATGGAACCGGAGGGTAGTAAGATCACGTGACCTTGGGTCAAATGCCTAAGGCGGTCTGCATTTCTCTACCACTCAGCAAGGTCGTGGTGGGATATCTTCTGCAGCATACGTGATCCTTCAGAGAGACGGTCGCCACTCGGGATGGTCCGGGGCGACGAATTGTTCCGAAGCCAGAAGGACGTCAAAGTTGAGGAATTGGACGTGCGTTGCGGCCCCCTCCGCAGGCTCCGTCCTCCAATGGATTCCGGGACGGATATGCAAGACCGCTTGTGCAGTGTGTCTCGGTCAGCAGAGGCAGGGCAATGATCCTGAAGCTGTTGCGGAGCATGTGAGCGGCTTAAAGCACTCGAGGTGGGAGTGCGGGGATGCGGTATTCGGATTTCCGGCTCCAAAGCAGGTCGACGCTACTAGTGGCGGAAACACATTCCGACTCTGTGGCAGGCTCTCCCGGAAATAGGCAAACCCGGCAGGTCCTCCCTATAAACCTCTCGCAAGCAGGCGTTGTCGGTCAACTACTAGACTGTACCGTCTGCCCAGTCAGGAGACAACTCTCATTGTACATACCATCGCCTCGACGCCTTTTGTCGGTGGACAGGACATCACCGCACCGTCGCCAAGATGCCTGTCGCCGTCAAGCCGCTGGGCAAAGTCAAGATCTGCATTGACCGAGGTGGCACATTTTGCGATGTGATCGCGACCTCGGAGAGTAAAGGCGATCACCTCGTCAAGCTCCTCTCGGTGGACCCACAACAGTATGTCGCACCCTCATTGATGCGCTTGGTTCCCGCGTGAGTTGGCTGAAGGGCACAGCTACCCGGACGCGCCCCGGGAGGGCGTGAGAAGGGTCCTCGAGTGGTTCACAGACACCCAGATACCGCGTGATCAGGTGATTGACACGTCCCATATCGAGTACCTACGCATGGGTACAACGGTCGCGTAAGTCGATGCTCCTATCGCTGGCTCACGCTCACGCTGACCAATCGCAGAACCAACGCCCTCCTGGAGAGAAAGGGAGAGCGCTGCGCACTCGTCATCACCAAAGGCTTCAAAGACGGACTAGAGATCGGCACACAGACTCGACCACACCTCTTTGAACTGGCTATAAAGAAAGTACGTCAAACATGCAAGGGCACGCTGACAGTCAGCCCGATGTGCTTTATAGCAAGGTCATCGAGGTGGACGAACGCGTGGCCCCCGAGTGGTTCGAGTTCGAGCAAGATCAATCGTTGGCCCCAGCGAGTTACTCCGCCCATGGAGAGCTCGTCGAGGGAGTCAACGGGGCCAAGATGAGACTATTCAAAGGTGTCGGTGGGTGGATCTTTCATGCGACTGCGCGCGCCTAGGTACCCGCCGTTCTGACTTTTCAGACGAAGCCGAGGTCATGCGAGATCTCCAAGGTGTATACGACGAAGGATACCGGTCCATTGCCATTGTGCTCGTCCACTCGTACCTGCACCCCGTTCACGAGAAGACGGTGGAACGGATCGCTCGCAAGATGGGATTCACCCACATCTCGGTATCTTCCGATCTGCAGGCCATGATCAACCTTGTCTCTCGAGGCGGCTCCGCAACTGCGGATGCGTACTTGACGCCGGAAGTGACGCGGTACCTCCAAGGCTTCGCTGCCGGATTCAAGGGTCAGCTACGGGACGACAGTGACTGCAGGGTTTCATTCATGCAGAGTGACGGTGCCCTGTGCGACTATCGGCGCTTCACCGGCCTGAAGGCGATACTCTGTGAGCGAAGTGTGTGGCTCCCGCTAACAGATAGCCGGACCGGCAGGTGGTGTTGTTGGCTTTGCCAAAACCTCATATGATCCCCTCGATGGCTCACCGGTCATCGGCTTCGATATGGGCGGCACTGTGAGTGGCAAGTCTCGCTAGCAATAGACAGTGCTGAGTACACCAGTCCACCGACGTGTCGCGATACGGTGGCAGCTACGAGCATGTGTTTGAGACCACGACTGCCGGTGTGACTATCCAAACACCACAGCTCGACATCAACACTGTTGCTGCCGGAGGCGGGTCCATCTTGTTCTATCGCAACGGTCTGTTCCTCGTGGGACCCGAGTCCGCCGGCGCACACCCCGGTCCAGCGTGCTATCGGTGAGCTAAGGCAGAGTCGATCGGAGCGGTGCTTATCATGAATCAGAAAAGGGGGACCGCTGACGGTCACCGACGCCAACGTCTTCTTGGGACGCATCCACGTCGACTCATTCCCGAAGAGTGAGTCTCCTCCCCTTGCGTGCCGCTAATTCCAGTCTTTGGGCCTACCGAGGACATGCCACTTGATTACGATATCGTCAAGACCAAGTTCGAGGATCTCACCAAGATCATCAATCAGGAGACTGGAAGTAGCCTTACCGCTGCCCAGGTGGCGTGTGGCTTCATCAACGTCGCCAACACCGCCATGGCCCGTCCGATCCGGGCTTTGACGGAACAGAGGGGATTCCGAACCAGCGCGCACAATTTGGCGTGTTTCGGAGGGGCTGGTGGACAGCATGCGTGTGCTCTGGCTCAAGTGCTCGGGATGCACAACGTTGTCATCCACAAGTGAGCCCGAGATCGGATCACAGGCTTGCTGTATTGACTCTTACAGGTACTCATCCCTGCTCTCGGCCTACGGCATGGCACTGGCGGACGTGGCGGTGGACAACTCTGAGCCATTCCTCCTCGAATACGGTCCCCAGGCCAGCTCGGCCATTGAGGCCCGTTTCCAGGCTTTGGAGGCCGAAGGTCGAGGACAGCTGGTCGCACAAGGCATCGCCAAGAGCCGCATTAAGTACGAGCGCTACCTCAACCTGAAGTACCGCGGCTCCGACACCAAGATCATGATCCTCCAACCCGAGACCAACGACTTTGCGAAAGCCTTTGAAGAGCAACACAAGCGCGAGTTCGCTTTCAACCTCGACTCGGCCATCGACATTGAGAATATCCGTGTGCGAGCCGTCGGCCTTGCTGCGGAGCAAGACGATGCCTCAGCCAGTCCTTTCGTGCAGGACCTCGAGACGCTTCCCTCCATACCCGTCGACCAGACCGCGTCCTTCGATACGCAGGCGATGTTCTTTGAGGAGGTAGGGAAGTTCACCGAGGCGCCACTTTTCCGCCTGGAGGACCTCGCACCTGGCACTGTGGTTCAGGGACCGGGCATCCTCCTGGACAAGACCCAGACTATCGTTTTGCACCCTCAGAACGTCGCGCGAATCCTGAACAACTGCGTGTACATCGACGTAGGCCTGGGACCTCGGGCAGTCATCGATGCGACTGTCGTCGACCCGATCCAGCTGTCGATCTTCAGCCACCGCTTCATGGGTATCGCCGAGCAGATGGGGAGAGCACTCCAGAAGACCGCCATGTCAGTGCAGATCAAGGAGCGACTCGATTTCAGCTGCGCCATCTTTGGTCCCGACGCTGCGCTTGTGGCGAACGCACCCAACGTCCCGGTGCACCTTGGCAGTATGCAGTATGCCGTGGAGTATCAGGCCGCGCTTCACAAGGGCCAACTTCGTCCCGGTGACATCCTCGTCTCAAATCGCCCTATCGCCGGAGGCACGCATCTGCCCGACTTGACGGTCATCCAGCCCGTGTTCGACCAGGACGATCCCACAGAGATCGTCTTCTGGGTCGCCGGTCGAGGGCATCACGGTGATATCGGTGGTCTCGATGGGAACAGTATGCCGCCCAACTCGACGGAAGCGTGGCAGGAAGGCGTGGCCATCTCATCCATGATCCTCGTCAGGGACGGGCAGCTGAATGAGGAAGGCTTGAGAAAGGCGTTCGAGCAGGCGGGCAGTTTCCCCGGATGCCTCCCCCCTCGCCAGCCTCACGTCAACATATCCGACCTGAAGGCCAAGTGCTCGGCTTGCGCTATCGGGTCGTCTCAGATCCACGCCTTGTTCAAAGAGTGAGTCGAGAGCGTTGTCACAGCTGACGATAAGATATGGCAAGGAGGTCGTCCAGCACTACATGGGGGCGATCCGCAACAACGCCGAAATAGCGGTGAGGGAGCTGCTCAAGACCCGCGTCAAAGAATCGCCTCTCATTGCCGAGGAATACATGGACGACGGCGCCGTCATCAGTCTGCGTGTCGACATCGCGGATGACGGCTCGGCGACTTTCGACTTCACAGGAACCTCCCTCGAGACGTATAGCAATCTCAACATCCCGCCGGCGGTGGTGCGCTCCGCAATCATGTACTGCCTGCGAGTCCTCGTGGCCGCCGATATACCCATGAATGCGGGGGTGCTCGAAGCAATCAATGTGGTTATCCCGCCTGGCACTATGCTGAGGCCCAGCGACGACGCGGCGGTATCGTCAGGGAATACCGAAACGTCCCAGCGATGCGTTGATGTCATCTTCAAGGCGTTCCAGACGCTGGCAGGCTCTCAGGGTACCATGAACTACACCGCTCTCGACTACAAGGAGTGGTGTTACGCCGAGACGATCTGCGGAGGAGCCGGCGCAGGTCCTGGATGGCATGGGCAGGCCGCGACGCATGTTCACGTAGGTCCTCCAGATGAAGCCATATCTGACCACGGCCACAGATGTCGAACACCAGAATTTGCGACGTTGAGATCGCCGAGAAGCGATTCCCGCTTCTCGTCCGGGAATTCTCGATCCGAAGAGGTTCGGGAGGGACTGGCCAATACAAGGGTGGTGACGGGGTGATCCGAGAATATGAAGCCAGGGTGGACATGATGGTGAGCCCTAAGCACCATCAGATGGAGTGCTCCATCTGACTGGACAGGCCTCCCACATCGGCGAGCGCAGAGTCGTGCCAGCCTATGGCCTTCACGGGGGTAAGCCCGGGGGAAAAGGAGCCACATTCTGGAAACGTAAGATCAACGGCGAAGACAGGGTCCTGAGAACCAAACCCGCCTGCTCCTTCAAGTGAGTGAACAGCGTACAGAGACCAGAGTGGCAGACCGTTGTGACCGTGTTCGCTAATCGATCCTACAGACTTTCGGCTGGCGAACGCTTCGTCATCCATACACCCGGAGCAGGTGGATATGGACTTCCCGACGACCCTGAATCTCTGAGCAACCTTGCAGAAGAGGCGGCCCGCGTGGTCCCAAAGCACGCGGCGAAGAGCTTCCAAGCCGCATACGCGCGCGCGAACGGTAGTATCGCCTCGTTCACCTCGCAACAAGAGACTCAGTGAGACGGCGGATAGGCGGTGGCTTTATACAAGTACGCAGATACCCCTGTGGATATGCACGTGATTGTGGTTCACAGCATTGTTGGAGCTGTGAAGCGGGGCTCTGCGAGAACACGATATTGTAGCAAGAGCACCGAACCTACTGTAAACTCTTGCGGCGAGGACAATTACAATTAGACAGTTCTCGTACAGCAAAACAGGCGAGGGGCTAGAGCAAGTATCCCGGATACAGTATGTCGCAGGTTGCCACACTCGATAACCCCGCAAATCCCTATCTATCTTCTCTGGCTCGGGGTTTTCAGCTGATCCTTTCGATATTGAGGGACACAGGGGGATGGAGCTCGAATCCTGCCGCAGTTCTTGGCTTTTGGCTGAGTTGGCTCTCCAATTTCCGGAATTCCGACGACAAGACCTCAGCCAGATAGCCTAGCTGCTGACGCCTGCTTGGTGACCGGTGACCAATCACGTTTCACCGGCGCGGACTTCACATCGTGTGGAAATCCGCCACAGAGATAGGCCACGAGGGGAGTCGTCGCGTTTGTCGGAATCTAGATATCCGATCCATCCCTGCCTGGACGTATACATATACACATGAGAGACTGGAGATTGTACCGAACTTCAATACCCCCTGATATTGGACACTGGCACTGACCCCGCGGCAAGCGCCCGAGACTGCTCTTGCCCAACATGGAAAAGGACGAAGCTGTGTTTGATACCCGGCCAGTGGACGCGGATGCCGAGGCCAACTCAGGCCCGATCGTTCGTCATTTGGAGGTCGACGACAAGAATGACGATGCGGCAGCGAAGTTCCTCGCACAGTGAGTCCGGAGCAACTTGACCAATGTGCAAGTTGCTGTATCCGGGATTGACGCCGACATCAGAGTGGCTGCCCGCCCGGACGCCGATCAACTTCTTGCCCCAGCGACCGACGAAGAGATCAAGAAGATCCTTCGGAAAGTTGACCCCATCGTCGTTACGCTCTGTCTCTTCGCTTTCCGTAAGTACAGCAGTATGACTCTTACATGAGCGGGCAACACCCAGTCGAATCCAATCTGACTAGGGTCCTTCAGTGATGGGGTCCCTCGACAAAGTCGCGATATCGCAGGCGGCCGCGGTGATGAACTTTCGCACCGATCTCGGTTTGGTTGGCCAGCAGTACTCGTGGATCTCCTCGTCCATCTACTTTGGAGGTGAGTCGTTCTCTCACTGACATGACAAGCCCTGACGTGCGTAGCCATTGCTGCGATCATCCCGTCTTTGATGGTGATGCAGAAGGTTCCGGCGAACTACTATGTGTGCGTGTGATCTTCTGAGCGTGTGCCTTGTGGCCCCCCAAGCGTGGGACTTCTCGCACGCTATGCAGAGCTGCGGCAGAGCTACGGTGGAGCTGGCGCTGACTCCGCCGCTCAGTGCTACCCAGGTCCTCATCTGGGGTATCATCACCACCGCCCAATGCGGCGCGAAGAACTTCGGCGCCGAGATGGCGATTAGAATCATCCTTGGTTTTTTCGAATCAGTCATCTCGGTTGCTTTCGGGATCATTGTGTGTTTTCCAGTTTCCCCAACGGTTGTTTCGTTGCTGACATGTGGACAAACAGGTGTCCACCTGGTGGACCCGCGAGGAGCAGCCCATGCGGACGGCAATCATGTTCACGACTTGCTCCTCGTATGTGCTATTACGAGTGCTGTTAGCTTCTGACTCCGCGCTCACATATATCCCCAGAATCATCAACGGCATCATCTCTTACGCATCCGTCTCGTATACGGGGCACGCGATCAAGCAATGGCAACTCCTCTTCCTGCTCATTGGGTCGATTACCATGCTCTGGAGTCTTCTCATGTTTGCGTTTCTCCCGGCCAGCCCCATGACCGCGCGGTGGTTGACTATGCGCCAACGAGTCATCGCGACCCGCCGCATGGGAACCAACCACACGGGCGTGCTCAACACGACTTTCAAGTACAAGCAGGCCCTGGAAGCTCTACTTGACCCCAAGACGTGGCTCGTCTTCGTGATCAATGTGCTCATCAACATCCCCAATGGCGGGCTGTCAACGTGAGTCATGACTCATGAGTCATCGGCATCAAAGTCGTTCGTGTCCTAACTGCGACAGGTTCAACTCCATCATCGTGGCCTCTCTCGGTTTTACTGCCAAGCAGACAACATTGCTCAACATGCCGACAGGTCAGTGTTAGCGAGAACAAAGCGCGTTACCGTTTGATGCTGATGGGAGCAGGCGTATTCTCCCAGATCGCCGCTATCTTCTTCAGTTGGATCGCACGCCGTACTGGCCAGCAAACCTACTCAGCAATGGCGTCCTGCATCCCTCCCTTCCTCGGCACGATCCTCCTCTACGTTCTCCCCAGATCCAATCAGGGCGCCTCGCTGGCGGCGCTGTACCTTGCCTACTTCTACTGGTAAGTCACCCGGGGTACCTCCGCCGAGCGTGAAACAGGAAAGCTGATAACGATCAGGGCTCCGTACATCATCGTGATGGCACTGGTATACGCCAATACAGGTACGTCATGTCCCGATGCTGCACTGGAGGGGAACTATTCTGATGTCATGCAGGTGGCCATACCAAAAAGTTGATCGTCTACGCGATCTCGTACATCGGATACTGTGTTGGCAACTTGGTGAGAATCGCAACGCAGTTGTTGTGAGGGGGCGACCACTCACTAACGCAGTGAGCAGATCGCCCCACAAACTTTCCAGGCGACGGACGCTCCGAAATATACCACAGGCGTAACTACGATGATGGTATGCTGGGCGATCACGCTGGTCCTGCTCTTTGTATACCGTTTCGTGAGTCATCTGCCCCCTTTCCGCTTGCTGAGTGCTCTTCCGCACACATGCATGGATCGAAACGTGAATTAACATGCTGACTTTCCCTAGTATATGGTATACCTCAACAAACGCAAGGCGAGACAGCTCACCGAGTACGAAGCGGTCGCCCGGCCCGACGACCTCCTGGAGGAGTGGCAGGATCAGACCGACATGCAGAACCCCAAGTTCGTGTACGCCTTTTAGATGGGAGACCAGCCGCGGGTTTCGGTCCGGGACTCGATACTTGCAATTTCTATGTCCTGCAGTACAGTCGAAGGCACCAGCGGGCTCGAGGGTCGGGAGACAATGCGATGGCATAATGTTCTCTGTTGACTGTTGTCAACTGCAAAACTCCGGGGAGGTGGTATGTCGAGCGCAAAAATCTGGGTTGTCGATCTCTTTGCTCCATCTCGGTGATTTTTACAGTAGTTATCCAGTTTGTAAGAGCAAAGTCTCCATTCAGTAGAAGATGAGGAATGCAAGTACATAGTTATGCCGGGATTTCGGACTCTGGGGAGAGTCGATCATGAGAGATGAACGGTCATGTCAATGGGTAGGAAGCCCAGAAGCCCGCTCATCTTATGAAAATACGTTGGATGAACCCCGGGACTACTGTTATGTATGCACTGTACATCGGTGGCGGAGATGTCCAATCAAGTGATCGTGACGATGATGTGGGATGTACGGTATCCTTGGGTGATCCTCGATCCGGGTATGGTGCTGTACTGGTACTTGTACTAGTACTTCATGTACGGCATCGCCGGAAGTCTGTACGCCGTCATATCCAGTGAGGGGCTAAGCGGTGCATATCCATTCGGCGCGACGACTCTATACGGACAGTGCCGCACCACCCCGGAGGTCCTGCTTCGTCACCAAGCTCCCGAGGTCCAACGGCTTCCTCTTCATACCCGTCCGAGCTGGATCTTCCGCCGCGGGTGTCCGTGTTATCCGCCATTTCTTCTTGAGGTGGGGATCGAGCGTGTCCTCAAATCGCGCGAGGATGAGATCGCCAATGATCGGCAGGAACTGATCAATCGTGTGAGCTGGACTACATGTGGACATGCTCCGGATTCAAGGCCCGCGGACCCACCTTGAAAGCGTGGCCCGCTCCGCCGGACGCGACCATCAACGAGGGATACTCGGGCGAGTAGTCAATCACCCAATCACCGTCCACCACGTCGGAATACCAGCACATGCGGGTGTACGCGATGGGCACTGAACAAGGCGTCAGTGAGATCCTCACTCCCTATCGTTCTACCGCGACACAATGTTCAGCGTGCGGACCCACTCTTTGCGAGCTCGGGATAAACGATCGACATCTGATGCTTGAGGTCTCGGAACGACTCTTGGGGTATCCAACCTGCGAAGGACTCTCAGCTTCTCTACTGATTCGCTTCGGACCCGCTGCAGCACGTACCCAGCCCGTTCGTCTCGGAGAAGGCCACCGCTTCGGGGTCTGTCGCTGTCCTGGGTACCCCTGTGGAGGACAGATATCCTGCTCGGTGCAGCGCGAACTTGACGAGACCGGTCTCGTTTGGCTGATGGCATATCAGGAATGAGGACCGCGGGACCAACACAGTATACAATACTGTCCTTGCGGTGGATTGCGATTGAAGGATTGGGTAGATCAGGTGGAGCCGGACCCACTCACCGGGAACGAGTAGTAGCCTGAACCGTCGTGATGCATACTGACTGGGATTTTGGCGTACCGCTTCGCGTCTTCCGGGGAGAGCTGTATAGCGGCCACCGTCTGGCCAGTCGCGACGATAAGACCTTGAGGCATCAAGCCCCTGAGAGCCGGATGACTCGCCGTCCAAGATCCCAGCGCGATGATTACTTTGTCGGCTGTGAACTCTCGGCCGTCTGCGCACTTGACACCTCGGACATCCCGCCCGTCGGTGGTGTACAACAGCTCCGACATGTCCGCGGCCGGCACGAGCTCTCCGCCCAGCGCTCTCAGCCACTCGTACAGCTTGTTGACCGCCGCCGAGGCGTTTGCCCAGCCTCCAACAGGGTTGTGGTATCCCCGGACCTCTTCCCCTGGTGGGTTCACCGGGATGTCGGGCGAAGGCGCAAGGAGGGATACGAATTCCTCAGGGGTTTGCAGCAGCTTGATGGACGATTCCTTGGCCCGGACATTCTCTAGCGTTCGGCGCACTCGTTCCCCGGTGAACCCCTCGCAGTGAAGTCCTCGGACCACGACTCCGGTTCTGTACAGATGGTCAGACTCCCACGACGCTGCCGCTGACGCCCAAGCCCACCGGTAGCCCACTGACGACGTACTGGTGATAGATCCCCTTCCATTCGTCCTTGTTCCACTCGTCTATCGCCCGCCGCGCCAACACCGAATAGTCGTCGTCCATGTAGTCGAACCGCACGACCTTGTTGATATCGCACGACGCCGCGTCTATCGCAGGTAACTCCACCGCTCGATCGATCACAGTCACTCGCTCATACTTTCCGCTGCGCAGGAGGGACACGGCGGTGGCCGCGCCGAGCTCACCAGCACCGACAATGACGACGGATGGCTTGGTGAAAGTCATGGTGGACGGTGGACCGGAGCTTGAGTCGAGCCTTCTTGGTTGTTCGTGTTCGCCGTGGAGCGCGGGCTTGACTGGAGTCCTTAAGAGTGTTCGTGCATGTGTGAGGGGCCTCGGAAACGCTCGTCACCTATCTCCAAGTGTTAGACCCATGCCGGCTTACAGCGAATGCCGTGGCCAGAGCCTGGGCGTATAGTTACGAAGAGAGCTGCCTCCACACCGCACGCGGAAATGCAAACAACGCATTTCCGATTTCGCGGGGTGGATTGTTTCCTCTTGGAGCAGTTGGGCGCATCGGATGGCGTTAGCATCGATAGCAGTTGAGCCGGTGTTCAGTGGGTCGAGTACCGGGAACGCGGTTTCCGATAAGGAGCTTCTCGTCCACCATTTCCCCGCCCATCATTCATCCAGCCTACACAAAGCACTATCCGTCACCATGACCAGACCGGACGGATATGCTCCCACTGGAACCCGACCTCGAGACGAGGATGGCAATCACGAGTTGGACGAAGCCGAAGCTCAGCCCCAGTCTCCAAAACGATCGAAGCGCAGCGGGGTCAAGCATATCTCGCGAGCTTGTGATAGTTGCAAGTCCAGGTGAGATAAAGATTCTGTAGCTGGCTTCCACCAGACAAGTACTCGCATGGTGGCCGCGCAACATGTACTGATCTACTCGTCAGGAAGGCCCGCTGTGATGGTGAGAAACCCACCTGTCGGCCATGCCAGTCCAAACAGTTGGAATGCTGTTACACCAAAGAAGACGGGAGGAGGTGCGTTGTGTGTCTCTGGTTGACCATCAGGAGCGGCCCCGGCTGGTTGTGTTGGCTCACCACCTGCACTCGCAGGAGCAAGCCCAACCCCGTCAAGGATCTTCGAAATCGCATAGACTCGCTCATGGAGCTCCTGAGCCAGAAGTCCGCACCTCTTGCTCCTCCACCCGTTTCCACATCTGGTTCAATACCACCTGGTCTGACCGGAGAGCAAAGTCAACCCGCAGAACCTCAGCACTCTCTAGCCGTCGAAGCGGAAGCGCCCACAGACATTGCCGATTTCTTGGCTGGTCTGATCACCGTACCACCTCCGGTAGCAACGACCATCTCCCCAGACTGCGCCGCGACAAGCCAAGCCCGATCCACTGTCTCCCCCGTCGCCAACCTGGGCAACCGGCCAGTGGCGTACTCGGGCGACAGACTGAAGGTGGGTTTGATGCTTGGCGAAGCGATTGGCATGCTGATTATGGTTTAGAGACCGGAGATTGGATCGGTCATGCAGTTCGGACCCACCTCACTGTGGTCCTACGCCAGGGACTCAGCCGAGCACCGTCCTTACACCGCTTCAGCAGCCGCTCCAGATCTTCTGCCGGGTGATTGGATCGACTGGGCCCGACCCCTACCCCCCAACATCAACCTATCCAAGACAGTGCACGACGCCGCCCTGGCGATCTTCGGAGCCTACATCGGAGCCTGGTGCATGGTCGTCGACATGCCGACGTTCATGCGAGATCTCGACATCTGCAACCTCGTCACAAGGCAGCCCAGACCCTCTCCGCCTCCAACGCGGACCGGAGCATACTCACCTCTCCTGCACAACTGCGTGTTGTACCTCGGTCTTCACCTCAGACGGGATGACTGGCCAGATGTCGCACAGGCAATGGACGCCGTCATGGACGAACACTGCGCTGCGCTCGTTATGGGAGAAACGGAAGATCCCAACACCAGCACTCTGCTTGCCCTGACTCTGTTCGCGACGTGAGTCCGAGTGGGCTCGCTCATCGGAACCTGGATCAGAGTTGAAATCAGAATCTGAATGGAGTCCGGCTGGGAGGGGCTGCGCTGACCTGGTTCTGTAGCTGTCTGAACGTGCGAAAAACGAGCTCTTCTAGAAACACGGGTTACATCCACTTTGGTATGGCTTTCGCTTCCCTGCAGGCGGTGAGTCGGAGCCCGGACCCACGCCCATCTCGTGCTCGTGCTCGTGCTGATCCGCCCCAGCTTGGAGTCAATATCAGCGTGAGCACGGAAACCACCTTCACGCACCGTCACATACGTTGACTAGTCTCTTACTCAAGTCCGACCATCTCGTCGCCTCTGGCAGCATGACCGCAGCTGAGCGTGATGCTCGAAATGCAAGCTACTGGACGGTCTTCCAGCAGGACGCTGTGCGTACCGGCACATTCCCCGCCACGAGTCCAGCCTCGTGTCCTGACAATCTCGACAGTTACGGGCGGTTGCTGCCGGTCGACCGCCGATGCTTGGCGCTCCCACAGACGTCAGTCTCCCCTGCATCGACCCCGTCATCGACGCCGCTCCTTGGTACTCGGTGAACCCCAGCAAGATCGGGATCTCGAATGGTCTCAGCGGCATGAGGTCTACGGTATTTCACTGGTCTGCCAGGCTGCACTGCATCCTTCGCAAAGTGCTGGACACGTCTTTGTAAGCCAGTAACCGTCATCGGTCCTCCATCCGTATTCAACTTCAATCTCGCTGACCCGCTGGGATAGGTATTCCGTCATTGGCGACGCCTCGAATCGGGATGTCCGAGTGGTCGCCATCGCACACGAGCTCGAGACATGGACCAGAGAACAGCCGTTCTCTCGACCCACATCGTACCCGCTGCCACACGTGTTGCTCATGCACATGATGTCGCAGCTTATCCAGATCTACCTCTTCCGGCCGTACTACAGGTCCCAGCTGGATATCTCCCCAACTCCTGCCGAACGGTGTGGCCAGGCCGCCGGCACAGTCGCGGACCTCTTGCGAGTGAGCAATCAGCCTGGCTCTACTATCGGTTCATCCTTGACAGATCTAGCTGTATGATGCGGAACACGGTTTGCGGAACGGAGTTGCCACGCTCAGTAGGTCACCCAGTCATTGTACTGTACACATCAGTGCGTGGTACTGTGACTGACCCTGCGCAGTACCCATCGTGTTTGGAGCAGCCACTGTCTATCTCCTGCGGCTTGTGTCCAACGAGGTCGAGCCGCGGGATTTGAAAAACTTGGAAGAGTCGGTGAGTGGTACACCGCCACACGTCGTAGTGTGTTGTAATTTGGATACTTGTGCTGATGGGGAAAGATCCGCTTCATGGGAGAACTAGGTAAGTCCGGCCGCCAGTGCAACGAACGTCACGTCACACACACGAGTTCACATAGCTATAGTAGTCGTTGGGTCTGGTCTGGGTCTGATACTCTGCAGCCGTCACCTGGATCGAAGCCCGGCGCGGTCTGGAAGTAATCAACACCCTCCGATCCGAGTGGCTGCCGGACTCTGTCGATTCCTCGGCCGGGACCCGTGTCCAGAATCCGTCGGTTCCCGTGCTGGATCAGTCGGAGGAGCTTCCGAAGGAGCTGCACGAGTGGTTGATGGGTACGACGTACTACGATATCCTACAAGGCAGCGAGGGGCTTGATCCGGACCTTCTGTTCTAGAGGTGTACTGTAGGAGGCAGATTGAGTTCGGAAGCAATCATTGTTGAGTATCAGGTGAGCTTGAAGCCAGATGTTGAGCATCGTAGGAAGCGGACCTCGGAGATGTTGCCCAGCACTCTTGACAAATGCATATGAGCCAAAGACTAGAAGCTCGGGGTATCAGAAACTACTCGCTGGCCAATGGTCGAGCACACCACCGCCGGTCATCGCTGCATGCTCGTACTCTGCGTCTTGTTCTAAATGACCATAGCCCCCCCAGTCAACTTGTCCTGCCGAGCAAAGTAAGGCATCGCCATCAGCCAAGCGTGATGCTCAGAGCCGCTGTTGTCGAAAGTGAACTGAGAGGATCAGTGTGTACAATCAAGTCGACAGTCCATTGCGTAGGATTTCCAGCTCACCTTCACTTCCTGCTCTCCTACCCTGACCAGCTTGCCCCCCCTGCCCTTGACCGCCGCCTCGGCGAGCAGCTGGATCTGGCACAACGATTCGAGACGGATATAATAACTGATCGGACACTCGATCGTCGCTCCCACAGCGAGGATCCCGCGGTTCCGCATGATCAGACCCTTGCCGTCCGTAAGGCATTGGGCGATGGATTCCGGCTTGGCGAGGGCGTCCATGCCGACCGCGAATGGGAGCGGATGGATGCGGTTGTGGAACGTGCAAGAGTCTACGACATGAGCGGGGATTCTGGCCAGGGCAGAATGTGGCATGAGGTGAGATATGACGAGATGAGATGAGACGAACTGAGATGAGATACATACCTTGGACGATCATCTCGAGCTCGCGGTCCCCCATGGCGAAGGCTCTAGCGTGGGGCGTTTGGCCTTGCACGATCCCCCCGACATCGGGTCGGGCGGCGTAGATGGCCCTGTGTATCGCGACGTAGTTCAAGTCATCTAAGTGTGGCTCAGCACAGAACCTCGACTCCTACTAGGTCGACACTTTCATGACAGGAAAGATGCTTGCGCTGTGCGCAGTGCATATGTACGAAGGAAGAGGCATCAGGCATTACTCACATCCCCACTCCCAGTTGTTTTCGAGCACCTCGCCGGTGGGAATGCTCACGCGAATCAGGTCAGAAGAGCGCATACTCGCCAATGCCTTCCCAGCAGGTATCACATATATTGCGCTAGTATCGGCAGGATCTCTGCACTTGTCCAATCAGCTCGGCGGGATTCTCAGACCCGTGACTGTCAACGATGCCACGCCGGGCTCACCGAGAGCTGCATCGAGCACCCGATGCCCCAACCCTGCGCAGCAACGATCCGGCAGGCCATAGCGAGCCGGCCTCGGCGGTAGATGCGCTCCTCATCCATGCTCTACGGGGTCCCATTAGCCCAACCCGTGTGAGTCCGAGTATTCAACTTGACTTGATTAGAGCGCTCACCGTGAAAGTCGGTGGCATTGCCCGCCTAAATTTGCGGACGCGCGGCTGTTCGCCGCCTCCAGCATCGGGGTTCTCAACCACTTCAATGGCCATGCTGCGCGTTGATCGATTTCGGGGAGCTACAGGTCGGGCGAATACGATTTCGCCTCTGTACCTCTGTATTCGAGCACAGCGGTCTGTATAAATGATGCATAGAGACCTCGCACGTTGAGTGCGACTGGAAACAGCTGGCATACAGTAGCGGAAATCGGTACCAGCTTTCCCCGGTCGGAATTCGTTTCTCCGCCTCCCTTACGGAGTCATGCCTTTCGTGTCGTTGATCATAAGTCCCAATTTATACGTTCTGGAGATGGGGTTCAAGTGCACGAACATCACGAACACAATGACGACGAGTCTCACTCAGACTACGGCGCCGGCGCACCTCGAGTCAACCAAGCTACGGCTCCGAGGCGGCGTAAAGCCGCCTCGAAGCAGTGCCTATGTCCCACCGACGTTCTCGAACAAAGAAGCGGAAGTGAGTCTATCCCCTTCCATTAGTCTGGAAATGAGCACTTGCATTTGGGACACTGCTAATCGTAATGTATCAGCGGAAATACCAGAAGGAACGCCTTGCCGCTTCGTTCCGCATCTTCGCCAAGCTGGGGTTCGACGAAGGCGTTGCCGGCCACATCACCGTCCGAGACGCGGTGAACCCAGAGTGCGTCGATACGTCCAATAGCCATTTCAGATTCACGTTCCACGGTCCGCCATGATGAGCTGATGGAGTCTCGTACTTGTAGTGCCTTCTGGGTCAACCCTTACGGAGTGGCCTTTGATCTCCTCACCGTCTCCGACCTGTTGCTGATCGACCACGATGGCAATGTGCTAGAAGGGGGTAAACCGGGGGATGGGCAAATCTGTTCGTGCTCCACTTCCGTTTTCATATTCGAGTTGCTCCAGCTGATCGGCGATATCCATCAGACAATGCTGCCGGTTTCGCCATCCACGGGGCAATCCACAAGCTCCGACCCGACATCCACGCCGCGGCTCACAGCCATACCACCTACGGCCGGGCTTTTAGCGTCTTAGGCCGGAATCTGGACATGGCTTCCCATGGCAAGTTCCTCACCAGTGATTGATGGTATTGTATGTGTAGGTGGCCTGACAATCATGCAGACGCCGCCGCATTCGCGGACACTGTGAGGCTGTACGACAGCTTCGGAGGTATCGTCCTAGACGACGAGGAGGGTCGAAACATCTGTAAAGCACTTGGACCTAATGGCAAAGGCGTCATCCTCCAGAATCACGGCATACTCACAGCCGCGCAAACTGTCGACGCAGCAGTAGCGTACTTTGTACGAATCGAACAGCTTTGTCAATCACAACTCCTCTCCGACGCGCTGGGGCGACCAGCAGAGATGTCCGCAGAGGAGATCGGCTCGGTTTTCGCGGCGTATGGAGGTGAAGACGAGGCGTTCTTCCAGGCGCAAGAGATGTTCGAGTGGATCGAACAAGAGACTGGCGGGGAGTACAAAGTGTAGATACCAGATTAGACACGTAGTGTAGCACGAGTCACAGCTGTTGCTCTGAGCCGAACGCGCTCTCTCAAGACGACCTGACAGGGATACGTCTATGCATATTGTCCGAGCAGCTTTCATGCATACAGTAGATGGCTTCTATCGTCTGGCGACGACGTTGGGCACCTATGGCGACCGGTTTGCAGGGGAGGCCGCGGCTCTGGCATTCTCCCTTTTGGCCGACTCCCGACCTCTACGTAGTGTCAGCGCGGCACGGCAGCTCATTCGATGAAGCACTTGGATGCAGGTCGGCCCATCACATAGCGAGAGCAATTACCTGTTCAGCACCTAGAAATATCTCAGTACAAGCCAGAAACTGAACACCCTGCCCAGTGAGGGATCATGGCTCACCCAGTTCGCAAGCGGCCAAAGAAACTGCATGACTCTTAACAGGACGTTTCGCATTCTTCGCCCCCACCCAAACCCGTTGGCCATATGCAGCCGATGGGTCGCGTCTTTGACGAAGCCCTGGGACCGGACGATCATCTCTCGGTGGAAGGAGGGTAGAAGTCCGAGTATGCGCCCGGCTGCGGTGCGGTCAGCTGGCGGCACCGGCCGATCCATCGGACGTGATGGCCAAGTGTACTCGCCATCTCCGCCGAGTTCGTTGGCCGATATGAGAGTCGCTGCCAAGTTCTCCGCATCTTTCAGCGCGGTACTTCCTCCGACGCCGCTGAATTGGTGAGCATGAGTCAATTGACACGGGTCAAAGCAGCCGGACGGCCCCAGCCCATCACAGTGACTCACCCCTGCGGAGGCATAGCATGGGCGGCATCTCCGATGAGCACTACTCTCCCTCCGCAGGCTCCATACGGTACCCTCCTCTCTCCACAGCTGGAGATCTGCCACGCTCCTACCGTTCCAGGAATGACATCGCCCTCAAACGCCCTGATCAAGTCTGAATGAGCATTGTCTGACCGAAGTAGACGAGTGATATGTTCGATCCACGCCGTCTCAGTGAGATCCTCCCACCCGGCGAAGGCGGGTACAGTGATGTTTGCGAATACGTATTCGGGTGTGGGTCCCTCGAGTGCTTTCTGAAGCGTGGTGACATCGCTGTGGCGTATCTCCTCGGGATCCGAGAACGGGCCGTCCGAGTCGTCTGGTCTGGGGCAAGGGGGAAGGGGTTTGCCGGAGAAGGGAACGAGAAGCAGCGAGTAGCCCTTGTATCCAAGGGCCATGTTGATCCCCTGTGAGTCTAGAAGGGGGAGCGACGCGTGCGGGGTGGAGAGTTTGGACTGAACCACGATGTAAGGGAGCATGTCGAAACGGGCGTATTCCGGATACAGTTGGGCTCGCAGGGTTGATCCGAGGCCATCGGCTCCTGTAAGTCTCGTCAGAACATCATATCAAGCGGAAGAAGGTCCACTCACCAATGAGGAGATCTGCCAGCTCATGCGTCGCATCATCGAACACCACTTCGATCTTCCCGCCGTCATCGACTTCCCGGACACGGACAACTCTCTTATCCCTGCAGAGATCCACACCCTGCTCCAGCACCTCCTTCAGCACCCAGCGATGCACGAACTGTGGTGTCTCGCCCTCGTATCGTCTGATCGAGAAGAGCGAAGAGAACTGAGGTGTGTGGAGGACAATGCCTCCGTGGGTGATCCCATGCGACGACCGCTTGCGGAGATCGTCCAATTCGGAAGGGGAGAGGAGAGCGCTCAGAGCAGAGCGGCCGTCTGGAGCGATGTGGATCGGGTATCGTTGGAAAGATGACTCGTCTGGAGGTTTGATTGACAAATCAGTAATCAAGAGTAGAAACACGTAATCCTGGAATCCCGCAGAGTATCCTGTGCTCACCTGGTCGCTTCTCATACACCTTCACCTCGAGACGGTCAACCCGGCCTTCGGCTTTGGCCCGTTCAAGCGCATGGGCTACTGCCAGACCACCACTGTCGATACGGTCAGCTGGAAGCCCTCATTTGGCCCTGTGCGGTAGGGTATGGCTACATCAGTGGTGCGAAACTGGGGCGACGCGTCGCACCAGCATCACTCACATGCCTCCGCCGACGACGACGATCTTGAAGGGTGTTTGTTCCCCACTGGACGACATGACGGGTGATAGAGTGGCGTGCGTCGAGCAAGTTGAAGAGAAGGGGTATGAGACTGCACAGCTTTGAGATCTACGAATCTAACAACAGCGAGAGTGAGAGAAAGGAGATAGAGGAGGGAATGATGAAAGAACAAGGGGCACGTTGGAACACAGCTATACACATACAACAGCCCGAGCCCGCGCTACGGTGGACGACCTCCACCTTATCAAACCAATCGCAGGGTAAATTGATGCCGTCGGGAGCTGTGGCTGACAACGGGGACATGACAATCTGGTCCCGCTTCCACTTTTAACGGGCGTGTCTACCTGACATTGTGCACGCCACACCGCCGACCGACCCGTTGGACGTCACCGCCCCTTGCCTTGCCCTCGCTCGACCTCGACCAGCACGGCTCATATCACCTCCATGTCTCCTCATCCTCTTCATCCTGGCACCAGCTCCCTGTAGACTCTTCTCTTCGGCACACCTACATCTCGCCCCGCCCTCACTTGACCCACTGTCATGTCGCGCCAACCTCCTCTTGTCATCGACAATGGCACGGGCTACACCAAGATGGGGTGCGCAGTGGTCTCCTATTCTCATCCACATCCATCTCCCCTGCACTCACGTTCACCCTCCTATCCGTCCTTCGCCTCGTGTCTCTTCACGCCCTCGGCTGCACCACCTCTCAACGCTCGATTCAGCAGCCGTAGCTAACCCTTCACTTGCAGCTTCGCGGGCAATTCGGAGCCCTCCTTCGTCTTCCCAACTGTCATCGCGACGCACCAGTCCGCCTCGTCGGGCTCCGCCTCGGCCGCTTCGTCCGGAGGAAGAGCGCCTCCGCCCGTAGCGGGGAAGCCGAGCCATCTGGCCAGTAAGAGGGGTATCGAGGATCTGGACTTCTTCATCGGCGATGAGGCGGTAGCAAACTCAAAGTGAGTGCGACCGGATACCGGAAGACCGAGACGGAGACGGAGACGGTGACAGGCAGCGGGGATGATGGGGTGCCGTGCTTGGGTGGCGGAGGGGGATTGTGCTACGGGACGGCCTACCGGTTAGCATGGACAGTATGGATGCGACCGAGGAATGGATCGAATCCTCCTCGGCGGAGCCAAGTGCATCCACCCAGGGCGCTGAACATCAACCCGACGACCGATTTATCACCCCTCCCCCCACGATACCATCCACGCCCGAAGTTCCGTGCATCAGCTCTTCCAGCACTTCAACGCATCCGTCCCGTTCAATCTCGAGTCCTTGCGGTAGATTGTCGCTGACACCGCAGAACCTACTCGCTGCACTACCCGATCCGCCACGGGCAGATCGAGAACTGGGATCACATGGAGCGGTTCTGGGAGCAGTCCATCTTCAAGTACCTCCGCGCCGAGCCCGAGGATCACTATGTGCTGCTGGTGAGTGGTCACCGGATATCATATCTCATCAATCGCCACGTCGATGGCTGTCGGACGCGAAACCTGCAGCATTGTTTCTCTTGACTTATGTTCCGCGCAGACTGAGCCCCCGCTCAACCCGCCGGAGAACCGTGAGAACACTGCCGAGATCATGTTCGAGTCCTTCAATGTGCAGGGCCTGTGAGTGGCTCGATTCGTCAAGCTGCTGCTGCTGTTCCCGAACTACTTCTGCGAAATGGTAACCTCGTTGCCCACGGTCGCTGATCCACGCGCCCAGGTACATCGCGGTCCAGGCTGTGCTTGCCCTCGCTGCTTCGTGGACGTCCTCGAAAGTGGCAGAGCGGACGCTTACCGGTGTGGTCATTGACTCGGGTGACGGTGTGACGCGTGAGTGCAGACGTTGTCATGAGACGTGATGATTCATGCTGAACCTCCGACAGACACTATCCCAGTCGTGAGTTTTTGTAAATTCAGTGCGGCAGGAAACCCGTCGCTGACCCCTTCAGGCGGAGGGCTACGTCATTGGCTCGTCGATCAAACACATCCCCATTGCCGGACGAGACATCACGTACTTTGTGCAACAGCTCCTGCGCGACCGAGGCGAGAGCGCGGCGATCCCACCAGAGGACCAGCTCCGAGTGTGCGTGACGCGCCAAGGGTCACACAGGAGGCCAGGCTCGTGCTGACACCTCGAGCAGCGCCGAGAAGATCAAGGAAGACTACACGTATGTGTGCCAGGACATCGTCAAGGAGTTCAAGAAGTACGATGCGGATCCGTACAAGTACTTTGCGAGGTTCTCGGGCGAACACAGCGTGACCGGCCGGGTGAGTGGGGTGCCATCCTCGTCGGCCGACCTTAACCATCTCACCTTCTTTATGCGTACCGAAGAGCTTGACACAATCCCAATCCCTCATGCTTATCTCGGGAGTTTCTTTGCTAATCTCATCACCTCGGTGCCGCAGAAATACGACCTCGACGTAGGGTATGAACGCTTCCTCGCACCCGAGATCTTCTTCAACCCGGAGATCTACTCGTCCGACTTCCTCACCCCTCTCCCCGAAGTGGTCGACACGGTCATCCAGACGTCGCCGATCGACGTCCGACGCGGGCTCTACAAGAACATCGTGCTCTCGGGCGGATCTACCATGTTCAAGGACTTTGGAAAGAGGCTGCAGAGGGACGTCAAGGCGATTGTGGATGGGAGGATTGCGGGCAGCGAGGAGAGGAGCGGGAGCTTGATGAAAGTGAGTGCGGGGCGAGGGCGGGTGTTGGGCAGGGCGAAGGCTGTGGGGAGGTGGAGGGGTGGTCCGAAGGCGGGTAGGGATTGCAGGACGGGCCAGGAGTGGCGGACCGCAGGGGAAAGTTGCCGAGGCCGAATGAGACGATGCTGCGGGAGTGGTGAGGCCGGCGCGGGGCCGGCGCCAAGTGACAAGGACTCTTGGGAGGGGAAGAGGGACACGTGTGGATGGAAGAGGAGAGAGAAACTTGATCGGACGAACCCCTGCTGACTCCATCCCAGTCCTCTGGCGTCGAGGTCAACGTCATCTCGCACAAGAGGCAGCGGTATGCCGTGTGGTACGGCGGCAGTCTGATGGCATCGACGGTGAGTCCGAGTCCGAGCCGCATGGAAACCCAAAGCCCCATCTACTTCAATCTCCCTATCCGCTTCGTCAACAGGACCAGGTGGAGGTGATCGGTATATTCGCAACGGGACTTTGCTGACGTCTCCTTCCCCATTCAGCCCGAATTCTACAATGTCTCCCACAGCCGGGTCGACTATGAGGAATACGGGCCCTCGCTCGTCCGCCGGTTCTCGGTGTTTGGGAGTGCGGTGTAGACGGGATCGGCGCATTTGATTTGTATGAAATGGATTGCAACGTCGCTTCGATTGCAACGTCGCTTCAGGGCAGAGAGTCACGGGGACGGAACGGAGACCGAGCTCTCGTCTATTCCTCCTGGAATGGACCTGTCCTCTGCTGAACACATTTGGACACACTTGAGGCATGCATACGGAGCGGAGCGAGTAGGAATACGGATACCCAACAGAGCGAAAGAGGACGGCTCGATTCGTCGTTGGTGCCTGAACAGGTCACGTGATGCACCCGCCAAAAGTTCGCTCTGCCGCTGCATCTCGGTCGAAGATCGTACACTTGCATCTTTGCGTTTTCGCTCATCTTTCATCGGAGCGGTACCCACACCATGGTCCGCTCATATATGCGCCACGGCCCCACTCAGGTGAGTAACTCATCCCACTGCCACTGCCCACAAAGAGGACGAGACTCGGACCCAGATCTCAGGCGCCGTGCGCCGTGAGCTGGTCAGAGGACCCGTGGGCTGATTCGATCATAGGCCTTCGGTGTCATTTGCAGCCCGACCGCCAACTCGGCTTATGATGGGCGGATGGCATATGTCCCGGCGTGGGAGGATGTGCTGGTCTGGGATGTGAAGAAGGGGGAGATGGTGAGTGTCAGCGAAGCGTGCACAGGTCTCGATAGCTACATTTGATCACTTGACCATTGGACCACTTCTCCCTATCTCTTGCTCGGGCTCGGCGAGCCACTGCAATCCTCACGACGACCTCGGAGTTTCGATGCCGTCTCCCGTATCTCCGTGTTCCCGCGCTCTGCTTCTTTCTCTCTGCGTGAAAGAGTAATCGCTGATTCCGTAGGTGTCCATGTGGCATTCCCCCGGGCTTACCTCCCCCGTCTCGCAAATCTCTCCTTCCCCCATCCCCTCGTCCTCCTCTGGTTCCTCCTCCGCCTCTCCGTCCACATTCGCCGTGTCCTATTCCGACGGCTCGATCCGTCTCTGGGCGTTCTCGTCGCACAACCCCTCGGAGGAACCGACCGAACTGGTCACCTTCAACGGCCACAAGAAGGGCATTTCCACGCTCTCATGGGACGCCTCCGGCACCCGTCTCGCTAGCGGAGGAACCGAGGGCGAAATCGTCGTCTGGGACAGGATCGCAGAGGTCGGTCTGTTCAGACTCAAGGGACATCGCGGTGCTGTCACCGGTATCAAGTGGATCCCGCATCCGACAATGACACCCACTCAACATCCGGGGTACCTCGTCTCGACGGCGAAAGACACTTATGCGAAAGTGTGGGATCTCGCCACGCAGCATTGCGTCCAGACGGTCGTAGTTGGCCGGGGGGAGGTGGTGAGCTGTGACCTCAACGAAGACGACGAAGAGGCCTCTGGGACGGAGACCGCGGATGGACAAGGCCGAAATCGCGATGTGACGGACGAAACGGAACAGGAGCATGAGGTTAAGGGCAGATGGGTCCTCATCACTGGGAGTGGCGATGGAGAGGCAAAGGTGTGGGCCATCGAGAAGGCCAAGCTGGCGAAGGGAATGGTGGAGAACGACAAGGGGGAGGTGAGTGAGAATCGTCCATCGAACGCGGACTCATCTCTTTACCCACGCCCTTACATATCCCATTTCCTCACCCATTCATATCCTCACTTCCTCACCCGTTTATATCCTCACATTTTCTCACCTAACACCGCCTCTTCACATCCTTTTCATTCGGCCCCGTCATCGCATCTCTGCATGTCACTCCCTTCTACGCCTGTCGCTAGGCGAGCGCCGCGTCGAGTCGGACATCGTCTCCGCCTCTACACCACCTCCCTCCCCAAGCGCACTCCGTGTCGTGTCGCTGTTTCGCGCTAACTCCGTGACAGCTCCCCACCCTCCTCCAACCCCTCTGCACCCTTCCCCTTCCTGCCTCATCCACCTCCCCAATCACCCAGGTCTCATTCCACCCCACTCTCCCTCTCATCTACCTCCAAACATCCGACCGAACCACCACCGTGCTCCGCCTCAGACCCGCCGAGGAGACCGCCGCGAAGAGGGCGAGACGGAAGCGGCGGGAGAAGGAGAAGGAGGAGAAGGCAAAGGGGAAGGCGTCCAAGGGGAAGAAGGTGTCCCAAGAGGAGGTGGCGACGAATGAGGCTGGGGCCCAAGGAGATGGGGAGGGGGAGGGAGACGAAGTGGGAGCAGTCAGGTGGGAAGAGAGAGTGGCGGTGTGGTGTACTGTGAGAGCGAATGCCAAAGTTAAGAGCTTTGCGCTGGCTCCTGATGGCGGGGTATCCAAGGCCGGCGTATCAGTGAGTGCGAGGCGACGATGGCGACGACTCTAATCCGCTTCATCACTTCACGTCACTTTGCTGCATCTGGCCGAACGCGCCGCCGACCTGTCAACCGACCCCATCGTCTCGGAATCCCTGTTGCATCCAGCTGACACCGCACCCCTCCCCAGCTCCTCCTCGCCCTCTCCAACAACAGCCTCGAGACATACACCATCCCCTCCCCCTCCCCCTCCTCATCCAAGAAATCATCCAAGCCCGAATCCTCCGAACCACTCAAGACCCACACCATCGAGCTCCCGGGGCACAGGCAGGACGTCCGCGCCCTCTGCGTCTCGTCGGACGACCAGCTCATCGCTTCGGCGTCTAGCGGTACACTCAAGATCTGGAATAGCAGGACGACGGCTTGTATACGCACCATCGAGTGCGGGTATGCGATCTGCTCGACTTTCCTACCCGGAGATAGACATGTGAGTGGTTTGACCATGCGATCATTCTCCTGGTCTTTGCTCCGATGGGTCGTTTCCTCCCCCGATTGGTCCCAGCCCCCTCGTTCTTCGCTCCTTGCACTCAGACTCAATTGATTTCGACCCCCCGCGGCATCACCTGTACTCAATTGCTTCATGGGCTTCGTTCTCCGACGCCTGGGGGAGCGCATCTCCCCAACTCTTTGAGTCAGCTCACGCGCTCAGGTCGTCGTCGGCACCAAATCCGGCGAACTCATGCTGTACGACACAGCCGCCTCGACCCTTCTCTCGACGTACAAGGCCCACTCCGGGCCGATCTGGGGCGTCCACGTCCGGCCCGACGGGAGGGGCTTGGTCAGCGGATCGGCGGACAAGGACGTCAAGTTCTGGGACTTTGAGATGAGGGAGCAAGCGGATGGGGAAGGGGAGAGGGTGGTCAGTCGTTTGGGAGTGGAGACGGTGGTGAGTGGCGTGCTTCCATCGTCAATCGAATAGGACGTGAGACGGGCGGGAGGCAGTACCTTGGATCCAGAGATCGAAGCTTGTGCACTGTAGGAACAAGCCCGTGGATCGAACGGGGAAGATCCCCACGAATGAGCTTGGGAGCGTGTACGCGTGCGGCCGGGGTGGTGTGCAGGCGTGCAGGCGGGCAGATGCGCATGCGTGTCGGTCACGAGTCGCCCCGCTGACACCCTCAGTACAAATCCAAACACCTCACCCTCGTCCACGTCCGAACCCTAAAAATGACCGACGACGTCCTCGCCGTCAAGTACAGCCCCGACGGGAGGTTCCTCGCCGTCTCGCTCCTCGACTCGACCGTCAAGATCTTCTTCCAGGACAGCCTCAAGTTCTTCTTGTCGCTGTATGGGCACAAGGTGGGTCGAGCGCTGGGATCTGGTGGGACTGCGGCGGGACTGTGGCGCCTACTTGTGGCTTCGTGTCCGGTAGATCCGGGTCTGGTGTTTTGACTTCGCTGGCTTCCAGTCGTCTTCTTACGACTCCGCTTGTCCTCTCTTCCTTCTCTCATTCCATTGCCTTTGCACTGGAGGCCCATACTTCCATTTGAGGCGTCGGAAGCCGCTTCCACACTCTCATATACCGTTCAGATCTCGTTGGACGCGATTAACGCGACATTGCCGAACCCCTTCAATGCCCTCCGCACATCCCGCGCGCCTCGCTGACGCCCCACCCTCCCCAGCTCCCCGTCCTCTCCCTCGACATCTCCTCTGACTCGAAACTCATCGCCACCTGCTCGGCCGACAAGAACGTCAAGATCTGGGGTATGGATTTCGGCGATTGTCACCGCTCGATATTCGCGCACGACGACTCGGTCATGCAGGTCGCGTTTGAGAAGGGGTCGCATTGCTTCTGGACGGTAGGCAAGGATCGGATGGTCAAGTACTGGGATGGAGACAAGGTGGGTGAGGAGTGCTCTCCGGCGTGATAGGCGGTCTCCCCCTTTGTGTTCGCTATCGGTCTGTTTTTGATCTTTCTGATCGTGTCATGGTCACCCATTTCTTTTTTCCGCCTTTCCTCTGCATGGTCACCTTTCGCCTTCCTCGTCGTCCACCCCATGTTCTTCTCCTCGGCATCACCAGTCATCCACCAGTGAATCTTCAACCCGGAGCCGACTTAGCCAGGCGCATTCTTCGCATCAGAAACTTCCAGCCCCCCTGAAGCCCCTGCTGACCGCCCGCGCCAGTTCGAGCTCATCCAGCGCCTGGAGGGCCACCACGGCGAGGTGTGGGCCCTCGCCGTGTCCAACCAAGGCAACTTTGTCGTCACTGGATCGCACGACAAGTCGATCCGTATCTGGGAAAAGACCGACGAACCGCTCTTCCTCGAAGAAGAGCGCGAACGCGAGCTGGAAGCAATGTACGATTCCAACCTCGCCGATAACCTCAATTCGGAGAACAAACTCCCAGGGGAAGATGGCGAAGCCGATGGAGCAGAAGTCGAGGCGGTGCAGAAACAGACTGCCGAGACGCTCATGGCCGGAGAGCGGATCATGGAGGCGATAGAACTTGCCGATGCGGAGAGAGAGGTTGTGCGTCAATGGCAAGAGGACAAGAGCAAGCTCCCGCCAGCTCAGGCAGAGGCGCTGCAACGACCACCGAAGAACCCGGAGTTGCTCGCCAGAGGGGACATTGAGCCAGCGGATCATGTGCTATTCACGATCCAGAAGGTCCCGGCCGCGGGGATGGAGGATGCGCTGCTGGTCCTGCCGTTTAGGATGGTGGTCAGCTTGTTGGAGTATCTCGACGAGTGGACAAAAGCGGTGAGTGATTAGCGACCAAGATGCTGCTTGATCCTCGTATCCGAAAGAGAACCGGTAGGAGTGACGTTGACATCGACGCTGACATGCGATTTGCCCCTCGTAGGGCCGCGACGTCGTTCTCACCTCGCGACTCTTGTCCTTCCTCCTGCGGACCAATCACTCCCAAATAGTCTCCAACCGGATCATGCGCACCCCGCTCCTCGCACTCCGGTCCCACCTCCGGACGGCCCTCACCCGACAGAGGGAGACGGTGGGGTACAACCTCGCCGCACTCAAGTTCCTGAAGGGACGGTGGGAAGGGGAAAGGACGGCGGGGATGATGGAGGAGGAAGGGATGGATGAGGAGAAGGTCAGGGAGAGAATCGAGAAGGGAAGGGGGAAGAGGAAGAGGGTGGAAGTGAGGGCGTAACGGAGGCGGCGCGGAGGGATGCGAAGCGGGCCGAGCCTAGCTGAGCTGTGTGGAAGGAGGAAGGGTGGACACGAAGGAAGGCTGGCGACGTAGGATCGTAGGACGCGGTGGCATGGGCCGCTGGGAAGGGAGTCCACATATAGTGGTTGTCCAGGACGTTCGGGGATCTGCCATGCACCATGCAAGTTTGCTTTACCCAGCACGGAGTTGCAGTGCTGCCACGGCCTGGGGCACTTCGTCCCGTGTCCTTTCCACGAGGCCTTGGCCTTGGCCATGCAAAGTCGCCTCGCCGCCTTCCGCAGGGCTGTCTGTCTGTAACTCTGTTCCTACACGAGTTCGTGGCAGCGATTCTGTTGCCGAGTGTGGCACTGCGAGTTTGTTGTTGTTTGTGGCACCGACATGGCGCCACATCAAGGCACCGAGACAGCTAAGTGGGGGGGAAGGGTACTCTTCGGCGTTTGTGGACGATCAGTCATCTGAAGTGCTATGCACAAAGCGACCAAGCGTGGAGCCGAATGCGCAGGTCGTCGCGAGACGCCGAGGGTGGTCATCGGTGCATGCATGTAAGTGAGTATGGGTACGATATGACGCACCGGTGCCACTGCGAAAGACTACGTGGCTTTTCGATGGGTGGGGGGTGGTTTTATTATTTTTGTTGACAACGACCACAATGAGATTATTGACACCACACCACAACCATCCATCCCTGGAACAACGGCCTGGGTTAGATGCCGCCTTTCCAGCCTCATCCCGTCCATCCTATTCCCCATCCCATCCTCCCATCTCCTTCTCTCTTCCATAGGCCACATACATCCCTTCCGGCCGAACGGGGAACCCGGATCCTTGCAGAATTCCTCGCACCCTCCCCAAGAGAAAGCAATCCGCGGCTGTTCGGTGTAGTGGAGGTGTAGACCGAATCGACCAATCGACTTCGACGACGACGATTCGGCCTTGCTCCAGTCCCCATCCCGCCTTTCTGTCCTTGTAAACACTCCTGGCCAATTTCCAATCCCCGCAACACCTGCCCAGCTCACTGCAGGCTATCCTTGCACCCCTCCGTTCTCCTCTCTGCGCGGTACTCCCACCTCGCAGCCAGCGCCGGACGAACCGACCCCACCTTTGTTTGTCGACACCTTTGTAAATAGCCCGACCCCACCGCCCAGCCTGGGGGGAAATGGTCGATCTGAGAGCCGTAAAAGTGAGCAGCGTTGTCCTCTTCCCCGTCCGCATCTGTGTGCTACGGGCGATGCACTCCCCCAACCCACCACGCTACCCGGCGAGCTCCCCACACCTTGCCAGATGATGTGGATGCGTTGCTTTTTCAGCCCGGTGCGATCGGCGAAAACAAAGCCCCGCCCCGGGATCGCAATTCCTTTCTCCCCCTTCCGACACGGTGACATCTGTCTTTCCCCTCCCTCCCCCACCTGTCTTTGTGTCCAAGGCCCCCTCCTGTCGCTCCTCGCCGAGCATGCATATGCTCGAGCATAGAGCAACGAGCAAGCTCCTCGCTCTCCCTCATTCCTGTTAGCTCGACCCCAGCTCCGGCTCCCATTTCAACTCCCTCTCCGCTCTTGCCTGCTCGCCTACTCGCCAAACCCCGCAAATCCGTCCGCCCTCGCGCTTCGTATGCCGTATGTCTTACGCCGAACTCACCACTCGCAGCAGCAACCGACAGCCAACTTGCCAGAATCTCCATCGTCCACGCCCAAGACACTTTTCGACGAGGACACGCCGGCCATGCTGGGAGCGGGCAAGTACCCTTCCAAGCAGGTGAGTGGTGTTCACCGACCCATCGACTGTCTCTGCAGCCCGGTGCCCATCTGGCTTTGCAGCCTGCAGTCTGCCTGCGTGTACTGTCCCATCCGCTTCGTCTCGCATTGTATGGGATCCTGTCGTGGCATGCCCGCTAACTCGCCTGTCCTTGTGCACCTCAGGCCTCCCCAATCCGTCAATCCCCACGCAAGGTCTCGGCCTCCCGCTCCCTGCCCACCCCCGTCTCCAACTCGCCTTCCCGTCTACAGACCGCCCCATCCCCCTCCGCACTCCGCTACCCACCCACCTTCGATCCTTCCCTCCACCACACCTCCTCGCGCTACTCCGCCCAGCAGTACACCCCCTTCTCGCCCTACCGTCCGGGCGAATACGGCCGGTCAGGCGGCCTGACTTCAGGCGCGAGCAAGAACAAGGTGGAAAGGCGGCTCTTTGGCCTTTTCGACGATGAGGAGGATGAAGGGGAAGGGAAAGGGAGGAACAGGGGGAGTTCACCCCTTGCACCAGCGTTCCAGGCCAAGATGGTGTTGAGAAAAGGAGCGCCAGTGGATCTGATCTCTTGGTGAGTGTGCGGGCAACCTAGCGCCCTAGCCAATCACTCTCCGGACCCGCACAGTGTCGCGACAAGACGTCTTGGTGTCTGGGCACCCTGACGGACCAAACATTCTATCGGCGATTGGTGTCTACTCTGTCGATATTTGGCCGGGTCCCACATCCACAGCCCTCATCCCCTTCGCCTCCGTGCTGACCCTTCAGGTTGCGGAAGAACTTCCACCACATCCCGTCTGCCAATACCGCCCCTACCACCTGCCCTTCCATGTCCCTACTCGCCATCCGCACCCTCCTTCTCGAGCGCTTCCCACGCGTGCCCGAACCCGACGAGCTTGCCAAGGCCGTCACCGCGGCGTTCCCCCACGGGTCATGGGACTACCCCTCCGCCGGGTCATCTGAGCCGCCCATGATTCGTGGGCTGGTGTGGCACGGCAAGGACAGATCGGACGATCTGGACGAGGAAATGACCCCGCATGCTGTCGGAGGTGTCTCGAATCACAATGTCACGACCCCCGTCAAGGAGGTGCCGCAAATCGTAACCCGCTCCAGTGCGAGAGCGTCTGGCGGCGCCAAAGGCAAGAATGGCATTCCAAGCGGGAATCCAGATCTCAATCAGGGCGGAATCACCTCAGCATCGAGAAGCCCCACTCAAAGTACCCTCGTTTCCCCCATCTCGAGCTCGACGAGGAAACTCCTCCCCGACACTCCCGCCCGGTCCGTCCTCGAGGAGTTTGCAGAGATCGCTACCCTCGCTGAGAAGACTCCGGTATCCAAAGCCCGCTCCCTCCCAGGCGACGCCGGCGAGACCATGGTCCCCGCTCCCGCCTATGCACTCGCCAATATCTGCAACTCGATCGACAACGCCTCGGCGGCGTCTTCCGGTTTCGGATCCGGTATCGGAATGGATCGTAAACGGCGAAGAAGCCAGAGCCCCGATCATTTCGGCAGGAGAAGGGCGAGTACCCCGGACAAGCTGCACGGCTTGTTGGCCGCAGCGGAAGCGGTGGAAGGTAGTCCCATCACCCACCTTCTTGGGCACGGGCACAAGAGGAGGCGCACAATCGGAGCAACCACCGGGATGAGGGACGTCATGGATTACCCTCGGAAACGACACGGCTTCAGAGGCAACGCCACTGTCTCGCCTGCCATCGGACCGAGATCCCACCTGCCGAACGTGGCTGAGGATGGTCCGATCCTCGACGCGGATCTCGACCTCGACGTCGATGGCGAAACTTCGATGGAGTTCGACGGCGACGGTGAAGGCGAGGTCAACTCGGCTACGTCTGCCGAAGTGGAAGTCCTGGATCGGTTCGCATTGGGACGTATTGGTCGGGCGCACACCGAATCCTCGGCATCACAGAAGTCGGTGTCAAATGTCTCCACCGCTCTCGGAGCCGGTCCCAGTATGGGCACCTACTCTGGTGTCGGCCCTCCCTCCACCGCATCCCAGGCCAACGGGATGGGGGCCATCTCGGCGGCTTCCGAAGGCGGTATTGGGGCCGGAATCGGAGCCACTCGTGCCGCGCCGAGACAACGCAAAGCCAACGAACTTCCAACCGAGGGCGATAACCCGGGAGTCGACTGCAAGCCGCCTTACCCCTACCACGAGCTCATCCGGTACGCGATCGAGAACGCGCAGGATCGGAGGCTACAGCTCTCCCAGATCTACTCGTCCATCGCCGACAGATTCCCCTTCTTCAAGACCCTCGACGACAAGAAGACGGCGGGGTGGCAGAACAGCATCAGGCACAACCTCAGTCTAAAGTGAGTGGAGGTGCTCCGACCTGATCTGTGTCCGGTCTGTTCCCCACATGGCCCAATTGCTCTCCCAACGTCCGTGCTGCATGGGGAAAGAACATACGCAGCCTCTACATGATCATCCTGTCGATGTTGGCCGGTGCCGTTGTTGTGACTTCTCCTGCGCCGCTGCCTCGCCGTCATCATCTCTGTCCTTTTCACCACTGACACACCGCAGAAAGATGTTTGTCCGCTTGAACAAGGTCGACGGCGTACCTGACGAAGGCGGCAAAGGCGGCTGGTGGACCGTCCAGGCAGGCGTGCCGGACGAGGGTCGTCCGGGGCGCAAAGCCAAAGCCAAACGACGGGGTAATGACGACAGCGAGCTCGGAGCGGACGTGGGGTCTATCGCGGGACCAGGAGCGGGAGTCGGGGGAGGTGTGGCGGGTGACTTTGAGGGAATGAGCACGGCGGGGAGTGTGGAGAATGATGCGAGATCCGGCGCGGAAAAGATCGATGGGACATTTGGGACGAGTGGGCCAGGGGAGTCGGAGGCGACGAGAAGTCACAGCGAGGCGAAATTTGGACGAGGAGACGTCAAGAGCGAGAAAGGAGAGGCAGGAATGGTGGGGCTTGGACTCGGCCTCGGGCTCGGACTGGGCGTCGGTGCCGGCGCGGAGCCGATGCGATAACGGCTGCGAAAAGGGAAAGCGTCCCCTACCATCGACGCCGATCACCCTCTACCTTCCCATCCGTCCTTGGACCGCTCGACTGCTCACTGCCCGACTGCTCGACCGCTCAACTGCTCGAATCCGCCCCCCTGTCCGTCTCCCACCATTGATCTCCAACCAATCCCGCAATCGCCACCGTCCCTTGGACAATAACATCTTACTTCCCTTTCACGTTCCGCTTGGCCCGCACAAGCCTGTTGTCACACTTCCCGGTTGTCTTTCCGCCTCGCCTCGACTCTCCCCTCGCTTCCGCGTATTTTGGTATCTCTTCCACGATTCTCCGGGCTACGATTCTCCGGGCTACCTTTCCGCGTCTCCCTCCCTCTCGCCGCGCGCGCTCTCTGTCTTATCCCTTTCGTCTTCCACTGCCTTGTTTTGGGGTCTGGTCCCACCACACCCTCGGACTATCAAAAATCGAACAATCAACCAAGCTATCCCGTCGAAGGTCGGGAGACAGGCATAGAATCAGCGGAAATCGGGTTTCTTCAGCAAGAAAGGTGGGAACCGGCGGAGCGCAAAACCACCGGCGGCGTCGAGGTGTGACTCGACCGGGACGACGAGGAGATTACGGGGCGTCGTATCGTCCACGCCGGGAAATGGGGAGGTCCGGAGGTCCGGTGGTCCGGTGGTCCGGTGATGACGCGAAGTGCGGTTCGGAGGCGAGGGAAGGAACAAAAGAAATCAAGTCAAGAGATTAAAGAACAAAAGCAGATCTCCATCTCCATCTCCATCGATTCATATTTGGGTCTGGGTCGTTTTTTGGTACAGTAAACAAACTTGGAAGGGATGAATGGAAGGAATGAAGTGATTCTTGCTCGAGAAAGTCTTGGCCCTTGGCCCTTGGCTTCTGGAGAACTATGCACAGCGCAAAGTAAGGTGATGAACCATGTATATGTCCTCACACAGGTGCTGATGTCTGAACGCTCGTGCTCGTGCTCGTGCAGGTGCTCGTGCCCACGTCCGGCCCGCTACGGTTCGCCCATCCCATGAGGTGACTTTCCGCGTAACTTACGGGTATAAATCATGATACGAGTGTATCTACAACGGGCTATATGCAACGCGACCTAAACTCCATACGCGATACCTAGACCAAACCACTTCATGCCACTTGACTCTCTGCCGCCGGCCATGCCGCCATGCCAACATGCCATCAAATCGCCGTATCATCATGCCTCCGCACCACAATGCTTTTTCCCGCTGGTGAGTTCCGCACCCTCTGTCCCATGCTTTTCGTATCCCTCTTCAACATCGCTGTCACGAATACCTCCCTCCGACCCGCGTCGCCATGCCGTCATATCACCATGTCTCCGCCATCAGAGCAAGAGATCATCGAACCCGCCACCCGCCGGCTTCTGCGCAGCGCCATTGGCACTTGCACTTGCATTTGCGTTGACGTTCGCGTTCGTCGTCGTCGTCGTCGTCGGTCCCCAGAGCTTGCTCATGGTCTGTTCCTGCTCCAAGTCCCTAATCGTCTTCCCGCCCGTCCCGGCCTTCGGGGTCGGTTTCGGCGCCGACCCGTTCTTGCCCATCGTGGAGAGACTGGTCGTCCAGAGATCATCGAACGTTGACCCGCTCGTCGGTTTGGCCTGCGCCTGGCCCGGAGCAGGAGCCGCGCCGGGAGAAGTAACCGATGTGGTGGAGGTATAAGATGGCGCGGAGGGAGTCATGGATGGGCGGGAACCCAGGACGGGGTTGGACAGAGGAGGACCGGAAAGCGGAGGGCCCGAGAGCGGGGGACCGGACAGTCCCTTGGAAGGGTTGTTGAGCAGGTCAAATAGACCGGCGTTGCTCGGACGACCGGCAGGCGCTGCGACGGGAGCTGGTGCGGCAGCTGCCGAGCTAGGCGCGGTCTGGAAGTCGTCAAAGTCATCTGAACGGAGCAGCGTGAGCTTTATCTTCGCGCCTGCAGTTCCCCACATGGCGAGAGGCCGACTGGGCCATGGTGACATACCATCTCCTCCAAGGATCGGAGCCGCAGGAGCAGCGAAAGACGGCGCCGGCGCCGGCGCCGGCGCTTCGTCCTCGTCCCCAAAGTCAAACAGGTTGACCTCCTTGGGCTTCTCCACCGGCTTCTCCTTTGGTGCCGCCGACTTGGGCGGAGGCTGAGGTCGCGAGGACGAGGCGCCGCCGCCGGACCTGCTCGTGGATGCGGATGTGGTGCGGCGGGGAGCTTCGTCAAAGTCGTCGGCACCTTCGTACTCGTCGTACTCAGCGGCCGAAGACGTGTCTCGGAAATTGCGCGAGCGGTATTCTAGCGAGTGACAAGAGGGGTTGGGTCGGCGGAGACAGGGTTGCAGGATAGAATGGGATGACACAAATGGTTGAAAGGGGCACCGAATCATCAGCGCAGGTAGTCCACACACAGACGTATGCACTCACCGTCACCCCCGTACCCGCCGCTCCCGCCGCCGCCTCCTCCCGCACCAATAGTCTCACTTCCAAATCCGCCGTACCTGCTCCCCGTGGCCGTGACGAAGCTCATACCACCGTCATTCCCCTGCCCCTGGTACTTGTTCTTGTTCGCCTTTGCCTTTCTTCGCTCGGTCCGGATCTTCTCCACATCGCCAAGCAGCGCCGCGATCTCAGACGCGCGATTACGGACTGAACGCGGCGAGTCAGCAAGACAACAACCGAAAAGCTGAATGATAGCAGCTGCCAAGTAGCCCGCTGCTCACCATTGATACCCTGGTCCTTGCCCTTCTCGTCGATGTAGTGGAACGAGCGAAGCATCTTGATGGTGGACACGTGCGCTCGGGCGTCGTCGACCACACGCTCGGACCCGTTCTTCACGAGGAACTCGAGAAGCGTGAGGGCCTAACAAGGGTCTCAGCAGCTGAACAGCGCAGGGGCGGACATCGGCGGTACAATTCAGAATGCCGCCTTGCCGCAGAAACTGGTTAGCTGCGCAACGCACCTTATAGATCTGCCTCCATTCCCGCGCCTCTTTTCTGTACGTCGTCAGCGCAAAGCACAGGCAGAAATCGTATCCGCATAGGATACGAGGGATCTGTGGCCCGCACTCACTCCATGAAACGCGCATAGATTGTCGGCATGATCTCGTTGAAGAGCTGGCTGCGGAGTGTGAGCGACCAAGCGCTTCTCAAAGCAGATGCTGGACCGGCTTCAGCGAAACAAATTGCCGCTCACTAGTTGTGCGTCCTAAGCGTATGGTCAGCTACCAATCGTCAAGAAGCCCTCGTTACCACTCACCCATCTGCTATTTGCTGCATCAAAGTCGACGACGCGCCCCTACATCGAGATCAGCACGACAGTCCCAGCCTCCGACAGCGGACAGCCGCCGCTATAGAGAAAGTCACAGCCGTGCCGACTCACCATGGCTCGTCGTTCGTCGCCTCCCTGACCTTCGCCTCCATCTCGCTCACGTTGAGCACGGCGTTCTTGGCTTGGTTGTAGTACGACTTGAGGTCGTACATTGTGATCTGTGACGCCTGCTTGGCGAGGTCTGCGGGGGGTACGGCGGTGGCAGCGGGTAGGGGAGAGTACGACAGGGTGGAAGGAAGAAGAAAGATGGTGGAGAGGTATTGCGGGGAGACGATTGGGTGGGGTTGATGAGAGGAGAGGAGGTGGTGTGGGTTCGGAGGTGGTTGGGAACGTGCGGTGGAGGAACACGGTCAGCTTGGCAACGCCGACCTGGCGAGGGAGGACGTACTTTCGATGTAATCCATGATGGGCGAGCTGGCGTGTGGTAGCGCTGGTGACTGGGAGGATCTACTGACTGCCAGTCTCCTTGTTTGTTGGAAGGGAGAGGAATGTGTGAGGTGAGAAGGTGAGAGAGAAGCGAGTGGGCTGGAGAGTGAGGATGGAGGCAGGAGGCGCCCGTCACCGCACAGCCCAACTCAACGAACCGCCACGCGCGGCGTCACTCTGCCCGCACCAAAACATAACGCCGAAACGCCGATCAGCCACCCACCGGCATCTCTATTGCCACCGGTCTCGATCTATACAACTCGTGTTCTCTCACTTACATAGTCACCTCGCTCGTATCCCCTACCCACATCCCTCCCCGCGGCACCATGTCCTCCTCCGCGGACATCAAGCCACAGATCACGCTCGATCCCCCCAAGCCCTCGGTCGCGGAGAACGATGACGAGCGTCTCGCCCTCGCCGACAACCTGAAGGGCGCGATGGTTTGGGCCGTCAAGGTCCCGAGGTTCCTGCTCGAGCGGTGGGAGAGGGTCCCCGAGGCCGGCATAGAGCTGGGCACGTTGGTGGTGGATAACTCGTATGCATCGGCATCTTTGTCATTGGAGCACATTGTCCGAGTGGGCACAGCGTCGCTCACACTGGTACAGCGTCGTTCCAGCTAAAGTGACTCTCCGACTACCCGACACTTCCGTCCTTCATCTCGAGAATGGCGGCGCGGCCAAGAAGGACGAGCATGACGAGGAGCAGGAGCACCTCCATGAGGCCGGGCCGAGCCGGAGACATGTTCCGCTCAAGTACGACACGACTGGTATTCCCGACGAGTACGAGGTGAACGTCCCGGTTGAGCGGGCTAGGAATACATGGGTGTTCTCCGAGAGGGTGCGGACGTGGGCGGAGATGGGTGGGGGGTCTAATAGGGCTGCGCAGGCGACTGGCAAGCGGAAGAGAGAGAAAGGTGGGTGGGTCGTATCTTCGGACGTATCTCTACCACCTACACCGTCGGGTCGTCAGCCTGGCTCGGGATTGCAGAGTCCACGTACAACTCGTTACTCCCTGAAGCCTGGATGCGACGACCTAGACGCGACAGCCGTCACCGTGCTGACCCCACGCCGCAGCCAACCCGAAGCTCATCGGAGCCGTGCAGCACGAATGTACAGTCCGGCCGATCAACAGCGCCAAGTACCGCAAGATCCTGGAGCAGCGCCGTCTCGAGAGCGAACACAGCAGGAGGTGAGGCCGACTCTGTTAATCTTCCGTTTCCGGCCCAAAGCCTCGCGCCTCCTGCCGCAGTCACGCACTCCCTGCTACGCGCCCCTTGCTGCATGTGCTTGTGGCTTGCGGAGCGAGCGTGCCTTCTTGCTGGTTCTCTCGCCGGTGGTGAGACAACGCTGAACCCCGCAGACCTGTCCAGATGCTCGACGAAGCTACCATGTCTCGTGGAAGACTCAACCAGATGGCGAGCGGGTATTCCAACGCTGCGAGTGGTTTCGGCCGTGGCTTAGTCGTGAGTGTGATGCAACCCGAGTGTGACGCCGCCCGCGTGATCTCGTCCCCTGTCCTGTCAACACCTGGAACGTACACTCGATCACCTCCTTTCTGTTTGTCTCCTGCTCCTGCGTCCTGCGTTCTGCTCCTTGCTGTAGTACTCGGGCTCTGGCTCTCGCTGACGTCCGTAGTCCCGCAAGGCCACCGTCGCTGCCGGCGAGAAATACGCCCGTCTCGAGCGGAACGAGCTCATCGACCGTCTCTTCGCCCTCTTCGCCGAGAAACCTTACTGGGGCATCTCGGCGCTCCGTACGACACTGCAGCAGCCTGACGCGTACCTCCGCGAGGTCCTGCCAGAGGTGGCGGAGATGATCCAGACGGGACCGTACAAGAACTTTTGGACGCTCAAGGACACGTGGAGGCCTTCTGCGGGCGGTGAGGAGGGTCGGGAAGGTGTCCAACCCGCGCACGAGGACGGGAAATTGGAGCCAGGAGACGACGAGGAGATGGAAGGGAGCGAAGAGGAGGAGGAAGACTTCGAAGAGGTTTTGGAGTGATATGTCGTGACCACCTTATCCATCAGGTAGTCTCCCGCTATTTGTTGTAACGTTTCATTTTATTCACATTTGCATGTTATCGGCTTATCACAGGCGGATATGCGACCCCTATGTCATGAGTCGTGCGACAGGTTGGCAGTCGCCGGCATGCATCAGAGGAAGCGTACAACATGATGCTACATCCTCGTAGTAACGAGGACACCGGGATACAATCGCGGATGCGGTGGAGGAGAAGGAGCAAACAAGGAATTACCCGTATATGTGTACCAGTACACCTCTCCCAGTGATTTGTTGGAGGTGCTCCGCCCGCGCTGCCAGCTGTGTCGCACTGTCGCGGACGGGCGCGGGGCATCGAGCCAGAAGCAGTCCCTCTTGAGGCACATCGAGTAAGAATCGCCTGAACCCATCCGCCTCCAGGTCCAGATCACGAGAGCTGCTCGTAATCCTTCGAAAAGTCGATTCCCAGCGCCTTCATGTGCGTATTGGTGATCTTGAGTGCCCTCGTCGACTTCTTCTTCTTCTTGACGGGCCCAGAGGGCGTGATTTTGGGTGCTGGGGGGACGGCCGAACTGGCGCTGAGCTCCTCTGCGAAGGGGTCAACGGTGTCAGGAAACCACGGCGCTGTGGCGAAAAGAAAAGTGCGCTGCAACGGAGATGACGTGTGATCGCAAGCGATGGAACAGAGATGAAAGACGGAGGCCGGATCGACTTACCATCCGCGAGGAGCTTGCCGATGTCGTCTGTTTCAGCAATTGGGACGTCTGCCCACGAGAAGACAAACTCTGCGTCGGATCAGCATGGGCAACCCAGGGGCCCAGAATGAAGTGTTCTTCGTCTGAGCTGGCTGGGTGTTCGGGAAAGCGGGCGGTCGCAATGAAGACGCGCGGCGGTGCGGCCCGCTCACCGTCATCCACTCTCTTCCCTGCTCTTCCTTTCTCCCTCACATCATCCCAGAAGACACTCTTCATCCTCCCGGGCCCGCCATCATTGATGCCCAGCCCATCCGCATTCTTCCTTCCCAGAGGGGGCAGTGCCGTCTCCCGAAAAGGTCCGAGCGTGCGCATGATCAGCACCGATCCGCCCGTCTCGAGCTCTTCGAGCCAGGGGTTGGCGAGCTGCGGGGGCTGGATGGCTTCGCGGAGTGGCCGGACGGGCAGGCCGACGGTGGGTGTGGATCTCAGGCGGATGTGGGACGCGAGTTGGGTGGTGGAGGTGATGGTGAGCTCGGGCTGGGGGGGTGGCGGTCAGCAAGGCAGAGACGGAACAAGACATTGCGGCAATAAGAGATGAGAGATGCGGTAACCTCCTCGCAGCCATTGCTTCGCAATGAGACCCCAAAAACCACCAGCGAGGGAAGTCAGGGGTCTTGAAACGGAGATGGAGAGACATTTTGAGGCGAATGAAGAGGCAACACGGCGAGAGACATTCTTGGGCAAATGAAGGGCGAGGCGACAATGGCACTCACGATATACTCAAACACCTGGTTCGCCTCGTTGAACCGCACCCTCTCGAGACCCTTCAACATCTCCAACACCGAGCCGGGCTCCATGCCGGGACACGCTTCCTGGATGTAGAAGAACGCGTCGCCCCAGTTCATCGTGCCGCGGGACTGCGGGGTGTCAGCGGGGCGAGGGGCGCACTGAGCGGACGGACGCCGGAGGCCATACGGGACCGGTAACAGGCCAGGGCGAGGGAGGAAGGGAGGGAGGGGGGGACGGGGGGGGACGAAGAATGGGGAAGGGGGATCGGGGAAATCCGTTCGAACAAATGCCATTATGCCGGAGAGAGGAGGAGTGAGGTTCATGACGGCCGGCATCTCTCGTCATGAACTGCGACGGAGGCCCAGGCGGCAACAACCACACCCCCGAAGACGGTCTCGATACCATCGCTCAAACGAGACTCGACCCGAACGAGCCATCCCACACACCTTCAGCTGACTCCGAAGATCCAACGCCGCCGTCCTCGGGTCCATGTAGTTCCCGTGACTCGCCGTGAGCGCCTTCATCGGTCCGTCTGGCTTCGTTAGCACGCTCGGCACGGCCAGGAGGCAAAGCCGGGATCATCTAATCAGGAGATGACAGAGACGCAGAGACGATGTCTCACGCAGCTGGAATGTGGATATGGGGACGCAAAGATCACAGGCGTTACACCGTGGGTGAACAGCTGTGAGATGGGAGAGGTGATAGCATTTGAGAGACAAGACTGGAAGGAACAGTGAAACACCGGCGCACCTGCTCGTCGTCGCTTGACATCCTCCCCATCTTCGACTTTAACGGGGCTCGCGCGCGTCCCGCTCGGTCCGGCCAAGCTGGGGCTGGGGGACGAGACCCATGCGGGCGGCGTCTTGCGCTTGAGCGACTGCATGGTGTTGCGCGCAAGCTGGAATGAGTGCGGGCGAGGAGTGACGAGGGAAGAACGGAAATGAGATTTAGGCGGGTGGTTGACTGTGGTGAGGTGAGAGGACGGAAGCTAATGAGACAGCTTAGTTGAGTGGCACCGGATCGAGTGGCGGCATGGATCAGAGGATCTCGAGGTCGACAACCATACAGCAGGGATCGTTACGGAGCTATGGGGACGAGTTCCAGCAAAGTCCATGTACATCAATGCTGTTCTGGCGCCATGCCTGACACTGTTTCCGGCTCGCAAAGTCTCTACGGTCCTTCGCCTCCTTTCCTTTCGTCCCCCACGCCAGCTACTGGCAGTGGGTCAACTGCGCCCCTCGCCGAGTCATCACCGGCTCTTCTCGACCGCGCAGGAACTCGGCTCGGAATCACGAAACCGGGGTGGCCAAGACCATCCTGCCTTCTGCGGGAATCTCCTCACTACTTTACTCGTCGCACTCCTCCTCGTCCGCCCACGCAGTGGCAGTGGCCGAAGCAGCGCAGTCATCCGTCGTAACCGTCGTAGTGGAAGTAACGGTGATGACGGACGGAGTATCTCTGGCGCCAAGTGCATTTCCGACAGGCACAAATCCACCAGGCGGAGGAGTAGGTGTCGCTCGGGCCCGCACGGGAAGATCGCGGTGCTGGATATCCGCGCTAAAATCGGGTGGTGGGAGTGCACGTTTGTCGTCCGAAGAGTTGAGGCCAGACGAGTCGGGTTCGCCGGCGCCTGGGGAGAGTTGTTTCCCTATGCTCGTCAGTGGATGTACGTACTCGCGCCCCGCCGTATCGCCGCTCATTCGGTCCGTCCGACTCACGCTCACGACGGCCCCAATGCCTCCCCGCGACAGGTGCAGTCGGCAAGGCTAAGCAATGATCAGTAACGAGGCAGTCCAAGCGCAGGTGTATGACATCCAACGCATCAGGACCGCCGACTCACCACGCCTGTCGAATCCCGAAGTGTCCGTTCCCGGAGTCTCTCCTTCCCAGCCCCCACTCGCTATCCCACCAGATGATGCGCTTCCCGTCCCGGTCGCACTGGCCACGCTCGTGGCCACCGCAGCCGCCGAGGACGTCACCGGCACCGCACTGCTGGCGCTGCTCCAGACAGAGCTACTGCCGCAGGTACACCCCGCGTCCTGTCTCTTACGATTGTCCCACCCACTCGAAGGCAGTGCGCCCTCGGTCGGAGCTGACGATCCGGACGCGGACTCGGCGGGACAGTTACACTGCGCAGCGGACGTGATTGAGGTGACGGGAGCAGAGGCCGTGGTGCATGGGATGTCAGTTGAGACTGACGCCGCGGAGGAGGAGGCCGAGGCAGTACAAGCGCATGTGTTGTCGTCCCTCCTCGCGAGACTTCGTTTTGCCTCGGATCCAGCGGAGGTGGTGGCGTCCCACCCGGACGGAGGGGTGTCTCCCTCCCAGTCGGAATTGGACGATGTGGCCGCCGCCGCGGCAGACGAGGTGGTGGGACAAGCGCAGGTGTTGGTGTCGATGCTAACGCTGCTGCTGCTCATCATGGTGCTAACCGCGTTTGCGGAGTTGGTCGATGGCTGCTCGGACGGAGCCACCGAGGAAGTTGCCGCAGCCGCAGCCGAAGACGTCGCTACCACCGTCGCCCCGCATGGGGTCGTGGTGGTAGCAGTAGCCCACACGGTCGAGGTACTGTACGCCGACGAGGCGTATGTGTAGGAATAGTCCACGGCGGTGGAATAAACGTAACTCGTCGAATAGGTGTAGTACGTCGACGGGAAGTCTGTCGTCGCGACCGACGTGGACTGGCAGGTCGACGCGTCGGTGTTGCTTGCGATGATCGATGTGCAGACTGCCGGGGTGGTCGCTCCGGATGAGTAGGGCAGGCAGCAGTCGTAGTAGTTGTCGTCGGATTCGGTGAGGGAGGTTCCGCACTGGAAGGGGGATCAGCGGGTATCATGAAAGTGCAAACCCTGTCACAGACATGCTGTGAGGAAGAATCGTCATTGTCAACAGTGGGGGGGGGGGGCGGAGACAGAGGGAGCTAATGTACGGGTACTCACACCACACTGGCAGACGCGGTAGTTGTACGCCGAAGGGTTCTCGAGCCAGTACCAGTAGTAGCAAGCCTGTGCCACAGAAAGCACCACCAGCGCTGAGGCCAGTTGGGGCAGGGACAGCCCGATGAGTCGCGGCATATCGATATCGGGGCGCGAAGATCGTCCGGTCTTGTGTATCGGCCGAGGACAACGGTAGCCTCTGTCAGTGAGCCGATCGGACTGATACTGTATGCGTTCGAGTGCGAGAACTGCCGCCTAATGTGACTCGCGATGGGGTATGGGCCGTGTTCGGCGGATAGTCGTTGCTTCCGAGGATGAGCACAGGCGCAATGCAATCAGTACCTTGAGGGACGGGACCACTGTTCGACTCGGCTTCGCCTGCAGCTCAGCAGCAGGGATAAAAGATCGAGATCAGTCGATCGGTCAGATAGATGAGAAATACAGTAGAAGAAGCGAGACGATCGCGGATACGGATACGCAGACCCTATGCACAGCGCAGCACGGTCATCCTAAGCAGACACGGCGTCCTCCATCCGTACACCTCCACAGACGCGCCGTGTGACAAACCAAACCACCTTTGTCCAGCTCCTGGAGACGTCAAGCCGGAGGAACCTCGTACGCGCATCGGCCCAGTGGCTCACAAAGGAGGATCATCTGATCGACCGGATCCTTTCACCTGGACGGATCTGTTACGAGACAGCCCCCTTCCCGGTGCCCATGTAGCGTTCCCGGCACGGGTAGATGCGTACTGTACTTGGCAGTGTACTGCCTGGGTGGAACGGATCGGAACACTTCTGCTGCGGTGAGCGTAGACTGGTGAAGCTGCTGGGCGTGCATATCCTGCCTTAGCGCTTCCTTTGCCCGAGCTTCGCGTTCGCGCTGGTGTTATACTCTTACAAGCATGAGGTGCATAGTATGATATATATCGAATATGTACATGCACAAGTCTTCTCTCTCCCTGTGGCACTCTGACCATCAACAAGCAAAGACTCAGGCCCGTTCTGCTGCCTTTCACCGCGCCCCTGCGAAACTCGCCGGCCGGCTGTATTCGTACCGTGTGCTCGTACCGTGTGCTCGTACCGCACGTCTGACCCTCAGATCGTTGTCCTCGGCTTCTTCTTTCTCCATTGTGCCAAGGGAATATCCTCCTCGTCCCCATCCTCGTCGTCCTTCGCAACACCAGCACCGACACCCAGTACGCCTCTCTTGTTTCCCCAGGCCGGCTCGTTCCGTTCAGCACCAGCGTGCGCCTGCGCCTGCGCCTGCACCTTCGCCCCTCTCACTCCCTGCAGCTCCGCCTTCATCCCTCCCACTGTCTTCATCTTCCGTGTCTCCCCAATCCCACCGCCAATCTTCACCCGATGAGCCATTCCGTGCCGTTGTGATCTGCGTCTTCGAACATTGGGCCTCGCCACGTCCTTTAGGCCCGGGACGTCCCGCTCAAAGTGGGACCGGTAGCGTATGAACATGCTATTGCACGAACGTCCGAATGGGCACTATGGCAGGCATCAGCACTAACCCTCTTCCCAGTCACTCCGCACGATCAGCAATCTTGTACAAGTACTGCGCAAATACAGTACCCGTACAGCCGTTGCAGTGCAAGATTTGACAGACCCAAGTCATCGCCCACTCACTCTCAAGGAGAGGCTGTTGAGGAACCCCTTTCGGCTGCCCACCCTGTCCCACGCTTGAAGACTCCGCACCATCCAATCATAAACCTCTCGATCCTTCGCCCAGATCGTCTTGCGTTCTTTTGGGCCAAGGCAACCCGCTTCGAGCGAATCGTCCCCGACTAGTCCAGCAGACTCGTGCTCCTCGCCAAGCGATTCTGATTCGTCGCCCGACATGACCTCGCTGGTTCGCATCTCGAAGTCTGACCCGTCGTCTTGTTCCGCCTCCGCTATTGCCTGGAGTTCCTGGAGAAAAGCCTGAGCCGATCAGTGACCGAGACCAGAACGCTTCGTGGCGCAACGTCACTCCGCACTCCCCGTTTGCCACTCACGGGATCATCCCACCTCTCCTCGTCCTCCTCAACGTGCTGGTAATGGGGCTCTGCCTCTTCACTGTCTTGCGAGCGGCTCAGAACCTTGGTCATCCTTCCCGCACGAACGGACGGCGAGCCTTGATGATGCACCACCCCCACCACACCCACGATCTGATCTTGCCTCGCCACTGCCACGCGTCCCAACTGCCGATCCGGCGGCGAGAGTCGCTCGACCGTTCCACCAGACGATGTCGCGCCCTTCAATTCTGACACGATGCGATAGGGCTCCAAATCGACCAACCTCCCCGCCCGGATACAGGAGTTCACCCATTCCTGCGATAAAGCCGCACGCGAAGGATCGTTCTCCACCATCTTCACCAGCTGCTCATCTCCGGGAGAGAGAGCACCGCCTCCCATAGAGCCAGCGTGGCTGAGGATGATGTACGTCGCCCGATCGGCCGTGGTGATGCACCCGCCGCCAACTGACTGCGCTCGTGTGAGTAACACTTCTGCTTCGAGGTACATGCCTGTCTGAAAGCACGACTGCTGAGCATGTGCTCTGGAGAGCGTCAAGTTTGGACGCAGACTCACTGTGATCAGTATTTCGAGCGAGGTATTGTACGGCTCCGGCACGGCGAGGTAGAAGCTGCTAGGAAGCAGACCGGGTGGGTGGAAGATTCTGCCCGGTTGCGGCTGGATGACCGGCAGAGTCGCTTGGATCTCTGCCTGGGACGAAGGACAAGCGCTTGAAGCCCTCGTTGGCGGTTGAGCGGCGGCTTGACAATGCAGGGGATCCTCCAGCGGTTCAACTCCCGGAGTAGGCAGGAAAGGAGTGGAGATAACCCTGCCCTTACGGCCAAGCGATGTTTCTTCCTTGGGGGCAAGCGGTGTTTCTTGAAGCTTGCTTCGTTCGACTGTCCGAACCGTGGGCCCGGCAGAGGATTCACGAGTCGCAGAGGAAGACGGTTCGACGGCTCGGAGCGCGAGTCTAAAAGCTCGACGCGGCGGTGGAGGCTCCCTCGGTGGAAGCTTCGACCTCGCTGGCATGGGGGGCGGTGAATCGGTGAGATCGATGATCTCATTCTCGTAACTGTCGGGGGGGACCTCGACACCGCGACCGGCATCCGCGCCAGCCAATGCGATCTTATCAGCCCGCTCGGGATCTTCAGCCTTGATGGACTGCTCCGGGACAGAGTCGGATTTTGAAGCACTGACCGGGCTGCTCAGTCAGCATACACCACCAGCATACAGCTGATGAAAACAACGCCACGAGAACATCACTGACACGGTGGCATACTCAATCTCCTTGATCTCGGTCGGGTGGTCTTGCCTCTTGACACGGGGATCCATGGCTCGATGATACCCTGTAGTGGCGAAGCGCGACATTGCTGCCGGAGCATCGCCGTTCCCGGGGCTGATGGCCACCGGTGAAGCAACAAAGGCGCCTCCTTGTACTGTGGCGATGATGGGCGCCAGGACGTCGAGCGCTCTGATCGAAGCTTCGTCGGTGTTGATCTTGTCGAACCCACTCGAGCTGTGAATGAGGATGCTGTCCTGCTGCCACGAGTGTGTGGTTGGTGCGATCCCTCTGGCGTCTTTGAAGAAATCATCAACAGTTGCTGCTGTCTTGGTGGGAATTGCGACCGGACGGACGCCAATCGAGCTGCGGGTGGCGGTACTGGAGCGGCTGCGATCAATGTTGGGGGTCACCGTCGTCGCCACTGTGGACATGGTCTTCTCCTTGTTTCGCTCAGGCTCAGGCTCTGAGGAGCTTGCGCTCTCGTCGATAGTCCGACGGTGCATCCTGGGCTCGGTCGGGGGAGCCGCGCCCATTCGCCAGGAAAATTGACTCTTCGCAGAGTGGAGCGGAGTGGGAGGGCCGCCCAGTGATCGGATCGGGTGCTGGAGTGATTGGGATGTAGTTACAGGAATATCTGGGCTCGGTTCAGACGAGGCTGCATGGTCGATTCGGACAGCTGCCGTCTTGGAACTGTCATGTGTCGTAAGCTTCTCGACAGGAGAGGACGCCCGCTTCGAGGGTTGTGGGGTTGGGAGGTCCGGCGAGGGCGGACGAACTCGCGAAACGTAACTAGCCGAAGTCTCCGTGGATGGCTTGCGCACCTGAGGTGTGTCGGGTCTGGGTGGTTCGACTCCGTGTCCCGTCTCAAGCGTCGCCACGGATTCACGTGTGGTGCTATCACCGGCATGACGCACAACCTCGGGAAGAAGCATTGGTGTCCGGTCGTAGATCGAGCCCGAGCTGCGCGAGGCAGGGGCGTGAGGTAATGGTGTCGGGTAGGGTGGCGGTGGTGTTGGTGTTGGTTGGGGAAGCCGGGTAAAATCTCGGGGGTTGTATGATCCTCTGCTCGCGGCCGTGAGTGGAAGCCCTGGCAGAGTGCTCTTACAGTACTCGATACAAATCAAGTGCAGCGATGTTGACGAGTTCCAGTCAGACGTCCGAATTGCGCGGCCCCCCACTCACCTGACATCCCACCCCCCATACTGCCGGTCGAGCATCATGAGCTCGCCCTTTCTCACACACTCATGCACCCATTCAGGCCGCACTATGTGCTTCCTCTGATCAACCTTGGGAGGTGCCTCTCCAAGCACGCTCCCAGACGTCCAAATCAAGTTGAGAACCCCTCGGATGACTGGCGGGTCTGGCCTCCGCGGGTCAAGGCTGAGGACGACGTCCGGAGGGAAATTCGACGGGAGAGAGACGACAACGACGCTGACGTCGGGAAGGGAGGGTTTCGAGGCGGTCAGACCGCCGTTAGACTATCCAAATGCGTTCGTCAATACGAGTCCTACGGCGTGGGTGCACCCTTTCAAGGTTGGTCGCACTACCCGTGGCGTCACACCTCCTGACTCCTGACACTCGCGACGCCAGACAAGTCGCAGGAAGACCTCGACCGCAACTCACCCAGATTAGATCCAGCAGCCTATCCCCCTCGCCTCCGACAAAGGACAGTTTGTAGACGTGGAACTTGATACCCGCAAACAGCTTCCTCATAGACAGCGAGCACTCGCCCGTCTCCGCCGAGGAGACTTTGCAATGTTCAGCTGACGGGCCGGAAGGGGTACCGTACGAGTAGAGTGATACAGTTCCAGGTCAATAAGCTCACCTGACATGGCGGGCCTTTGAGCAAGATGTAAGACGACGGTATGGGTGTGTGCAGAGTTAAAGAAAGACGAGAAGCGAGAGGGACGAAGAAGACAAGAAGAGAAGACGATGGGGAAAGGAATTTGTGTGTGCTCCGAGGGTGTTTTGCTGGTCCCTGTTTGATGGATATGTTTTGCTCGAAGACAAGCACACACAGGGACGCGACCACGCGACGAGCGCGTACGAGTACAGTATTTGGACTGTACAGGAGAGGAGGAAAGGGCATCTTGGGACGTGCATGCAACACCATCAAGTGCCAGCACACTTACCTCCTAACCAAACTTACAAACTCACACGATCACTGACAGTATCCTGATTGCAATCACCGCTACAACGCCAAACCTGAAGTACTGTGCTACGGAGTGTCTGTTCACTACGAAGCCGAACGAAGGCTTCGTTGTACCGTACATGTACCATCCGCTGTGTGGCCCAGTCCCGGTCACACCGCGGGAGCCAGCCCGATACCGTAACCCCTCAAGCCCACCCTCTCGCCTTTCTGTATACAAGCATTCACCCACTCTGACGACACGGCAAAGCGTTCCGCCTCGTTCACCACACTCGCGACGAGTTCTCTGTGCTCCGGGTCTTTGGCTAGCCCGTGCGGGGGCAGGGGGAGGATGAGGAAGGTTGCTTCGTGGCGCGGCGCGATGGAACCTCCACCGAGTTGCTGCGAGATCAGCCGAGCTTGTCTTTGGCTTGAACGAGCTCAATGCCGTGTGGTGCGATTCCAGGTCGCGAGATGGAAGATGTGCTCGGAGACTGTGGAATCCACTCACCGTGATGAGAAGCTCCATCGCCGTGGCATGTGCGTCATCCAAGCAGAGGTGGAACCCAATAGGCACCCCAAATGGCGCAAACACCCGATCCCCTACCGACCCGCCCGTCTCGGACTGCTCAGCCGGGTGTTCCCGACTCACCGCCACCCCCGTCTCCTCCTCGATGCCCTCCATGTAGGACTCTTCAGTCTCGCAGCTCAGACGCGTCGTCTTCAGCCTCTTCTCTTCCGGCCCCAGCTCCTCGTCCAGTCGCGACCGCTTGGGAGTCCGTCCCTGCTGCTCGGGCTCCTGCGCTGCAACACTGGTGTATGGGTGCTGGGCTTCGAGTTCTCGAAGGTCGGGCTTGATGTCTTCTTGCTCTGGCAAAGCAAGCTCCTGCGCAGTGTGGGACGGGTTGGTCTCCGCGGTTGGCTGGGTGAAATGTGGTAGAGTAGCTCTTCGCTCGGTTCCTACTCCCGCAGACATCCTGTCGCGAACCTCCCCGTCCGCTTGAGAGGTGGCAAGCAAGCCGTTCAACCCAATGGCTTCAGGGATACTTGCACCTGCAGCTGCAGCGACGGCTTCGGCACCGGCGTCGGGGATGTCGGGCGTTGTGGGCATGCCGTCACTAGGTTTTGGCGTTGGCGTTGGCGTTGGCAGCCCCGCTTGTGAAGGAGACGCCGGTCGACTTCGGGGAACATAGCTGTCCGACAGCCCGCGGCGAAGCGTGGATATGGGAATCGGAGGCTCTTCCGTCCTGTTGACTCTCCGGTCGGATTGCGGAACAGAAGACTGGTCGTCTCGTGTCCATGTGATAGGTTTGGAACGAGAGAATGAAGGCGGTTTCGAACATATCCTCGGGTCGTACGAGCCTCTGGCAGTAGTGTGTGATCAGCGTGGACACCGTGACACCGACCGGGCCACAATCACGTCACAGAAGCGGTGAGTGGTTTGAGGTGCCGCGGCCTCCACATGTCACATATCCAGCAAGCCAGGAAACCAGTGGGACACTGAAACCACTCACCTGACCTCCCATCCTCCCCAACTTTCATCCGCTCCAACTACCCTCCCCCGCCCCACGCATTCGTCCACCCACTCCGCCCTCAACACGACCTTGGGGGTTTCCCCGATGGTACGCCGCGAGCCAACGACTGTACCGTACCGCGCCAGGTGGTCGAGCGTGCTGGCTTCCCCTCTGAAAGCTTCTGTATCGGGTGGTCGGGTAGAGAGAGGCAGGACGGTGTAAGACGGGTACCAAGAGGGGAGGGTGACGAGGATGATCTGAGGGCGGTCTACCCCGGCACATGCCACCCCGCCGAGTATCTTCCGTGGAATCAGCAAGAGACTCACTACTCTGCGGGATAGCGGGGCATAGAACGGTATGTACAGAACGGTATGTACAGACCGGTCTGTATGGGCTGCCAGAACTCTCACCCACCTTGATCTGCCTGATCATGGCCAGCCCGTCGGATTTGTAGAACGAGGGCCAGTTCACATGTAATACCAACCCGTCGAACAGTCTTGATTGCATTCGATCGACCAAGGTCCCTCCTGGGTGTATCAGCGTTTGTCGTAGCGCGCACACTCATCGACACCTCGCAGACTGAAGTGCACGACGTACGCCGATCCGCTGGTGACGCTGATGGGGAGCGTGGCATGGTGGGTGGTTTGGCGGGTTGGCACGTTGGCACGTTGGTCGGTGGCCGGGACTGAGCTGAGCGGGGGGAAGAAGATGACTTGAGCGAGCTTCTGTTTGTGTTGTTGTTAAATCTGTTTGTGCGCCGATCGCATCGGCATGACGGGGGGGAGTTGAAGCTGTGTCTGTCGGTGCGATCAGTGCACACACACACACACACACACACGCAAAAGTGATGGGATGAAACCACAGGCACGCCACCCCGGGTGGGTTTCAGGTACGACGCTCCTCGGATTCGATGCATCGCGAAAACAATCGCGTTCCGCTTTCCGAGTTCGTTCCGGCATACATACTGTATCTATCCGCACTTTAATGGACCTCAATGGAGAACCCCATTCCCTGTCTCTTGCACACTGCTCTCCTCTTGATTGAAACCTGACACGCTTGTGCACTGCACCCACTGCACTATCTCCGGCCAAAGTCACTTCCGTCACGTCGTTATGTACGTCTCTGGTTTGTGAAATCGGCATCTTGATTCGCTATCCGTTGCTCATCGGCGACCCGTGCTTCAGGAGCCAGAGTCTGGGAGACAACCGGGACCAAGACGGCCCCGCTGTAAAGATGGCGATCGCTCGAGCATCCTACTATGCGCATCCTTTGCCACAGCTCCACGAGTATCTTGACCGAGAGAGATTCCTTTCGAATGCTGAAGCTTTACGCGGCGGAACCATCATGAGCGGAAGAACCGGCCCTTACATCAAACCCACAATTCAGAGCAAGTACAGGGACGCCGACGGTGCCGACGCCCACGCAGCGGTCGCACCGAGCTCACCGAGAGCTGAGACAGAAACGAGGCCAGGTCCAACGGCACAAGAGGTCATCGCGTTTTTGGCCGGGATGGAAACCATCGAGAAGACAACGGAGGGTGTCGAAAGACCAATAGGTGGGGAAGATGCATTTTGGAGTGTGAAAGAGAGAATGGATCCCCATCTGCAGCTCATGTGAGTGGCATGGCACGCAGTAGACCAAGGAGTGCCGATTCATCGGCAGGCAGCTGATACTCGGCGGACAGGTGCGGGCCGCTGTTGGCGTACTACACGGTTCTGGATGGGATTTGGCATGGGGCCGCGCTCGTGGTCGCTAACGACGCGTGGGTCCTTCAGTCCGGTTCACCTGTCGTCCAGTCCTAACCCAGTTTCTCCACGTTGACACCTGTAGTGGTTCCGACTACACCCGCATACCAGTCGTCTCCCTCACTTTCGAATCCGCTCTTTCGGGGACCGGTCAGGTCTCCCTTCCTACGATTACCGTGGAGGGGCGAAATATATTTACCTACCGACCTGCCGCGGGCGAGTACTCCTTCTGGCGGTTCCTGTTGGAGATCCCGCTGCAGAGTCTCGAGATGAGGGTGAGGTATCGAGTGAACGGAGGCGCGACGTTGTGTTTCGTCGTTCCCGCGAGGGATCAGAACTTTCGTTGGGCAACTCACAGCTGTCCCGGTGTGTCCTGTGTCGAAGGGTGTACGATACAAGTACATTACTCAGTATTCGAACGCTGACATCGACACGAGGTTTCTCCGCCGGGGTGAACCCGGACGATTTCAAGGGGTCGTACCCATCGGGGTATGATCCTCTGTGGGAGGACATGTTGCACTTGCACGAGCAAAAGCCTTTTCATTGCATGGTTGGCGGCGGGGATCAGATATATGGCGACCCCGTTACCCTCGAACCGGAGTTGCGGAGTGAGCCACGAACTATTCACGCTCGAAACAACAGTCTAGTTGTGACGCCCGCTGCTGCAAAGGGCGCTGGTCGGGTTGACGGCTGACGAACAGCTTGGATAAATGCCCCTCATCGAAAAGAGAAACTCGCGCACCCCTTGACGGACGAAATGGCAAGTTTGGGCTTTCTGCTCCACTGACGAGAGCAGAAAGTTGCCATCGACCGATTTTAGTACGCTCGGAGCTTGGTTGCTCCCATCAAAACGCTGATCGATGCAGTTTTAACCATTACTGCAAGATGTTTAGGACGGGCGCATTTGCAAAGGCCAATTCGTCGATCCCCATGTGCTTGTAACCTCTACTGTATCTGTGCTGCACCGGTTGTGCATGCCTCACAGGCTGATCTACAGGACGAACATGCTGGATGACCACGATCTAATTGGTCAGCGAACTTGATCGACCTGGTGGACAAATGGTGCAGTCCTCTGACACCGGCAGACGGCTTTGGATCGTACGACGACGAAACGCAAGCCTCACCGGTCATGTCGCGAATCGGTTCGCGAGGTTACTTTGTGAGCATCCCTGTCCAGGGTGCACACTTGGATTGACGGGTCGATCCGCTTAGTGGTTTCTCCTATTCCAGCTCTTTGTCTGCGGTACGCACTACGCATTGGGATTCGCTCGGAAAGCTGAAGGTCTCGCTCCCAGATGAATTCGACGGCACCTCTCTCGTACCAGGCAGCCACCCCATCAAGTCCCTGCTCATTGGAGGGCGGGGGGCTTGGATTCCCTTCCGCAGCCATTCGTTGAGCGCCTGCTTGGGACCCAAGGTCCATCTCCTGGCCGTCGACTGCCGAGCAGAGAGAAGATTGGACAGGATCGTGTCTTCACAGACATACGGCATCCTGTTTGATGAAATCCGCAAACTGAAAGGAAGAGGCATTGAGCATTTGGTGATCCTCCTTGGGGTACCTATTGGTGCGTTTACGCGCGGAGGTCCGATCCTTCTTTGGCGCCTTGAAGGTCAACTATGCTGATGCATCAGCCTATCCTCGGATGTCCTTTCTCGAGCATTTCCTGGGTTTCAAGTGGAACCCATTCAATGCCCTGGCACGGCACCATGCTCTTGGTCTCGGAAAACTCGTCAACAATTACAACGAGGCTTCTGAACTGTTGGACGACCTCAACGATCATTGGTGCGCCAACGTCCACAAGCGGGAACGAAACTGGCTTGTTCGCGAATGCCAGCGCCTGGCGCTCGAGCTGCATGTCCGGATCACGTTCCTGTCAGGAGACGTCCATCTGGCTGCGGTGGGATGTCTGTTCACGAAACAAAAGGGAGGGCAGGGTCACCAGTTGCCGGCGGCCGAAGACTATCGATACATGCTCAACGTCGTCACCAGCGCCATTGTCAATACCCCTCCTCCGCGGGGGGCCGCGATGATGGTCTCGCTGTTGAGCAGTCACAAGCACAGGACGCTGCGTGAGTGTCTCCTGTATTCTCACCGGCCGCTGCTGACACCCGCAGACAAAGATCTGACAGACGAGATCATGCTCCCATTGTTCACAAAGGACACTGATGGCTCCCCCATGAAACGTCAGGTGCGGGTTACAAGGGCGAAACTGACCAAGCAACTGCTGGCGCTGACGTTACCAGTTTGTGATGGCGAGGAGGAACTACGCCACCGTGGATTGTCTTGCTAGCAGCGAGCTTCTGTTTGATCTCAGGATAGAAAAGTTCAAGGGAGCAGGTGAAACTAAGAGGTTAGGGAGGTGTTTGGCGGGAAATTCTGCGACGAATGACATGCTGATGCACAACAGTTACCCGCTCAGGGTCCCTCCACCTCGATGGCAATGAACAGCTCGAAAGAGTCAACCAGCTGACATGGAATGCGGCAAAAGATCCCATCACGGTCGCATCCGTGAAGTGCCAGGGTGCCGTCGCGTAGGCGAGCTGAAGGGTCAGCATGACTCACCGGGTTCGTGCAAGTTCGCACTTGAACCCATATGTCTGTCGCAACCGCCGCGATTTATAGTGCGAGTACCCGTAGTTCTCGAAGTTGAATCGCCACTCTCGCGCACGTGACGCCACAATGCTCTCCTTCTGGTGCCCCGTAAATGTACGATTTCGCTGTCCTGAGCGTCCAACTCATTCACATATCCGTTCAACATGTCATTCAAGGACCTCCGAGCAGCTCGAGCGGGACGTCATCACCCGTCCTTCGACCCGCGCCAGCACCAGCGCTCGAGTCCAAGCGGAGTAGCATCAAGCGAACCCTCGTCTTCAGCTGGGACCGCCGGGACTGGAGTTGAAGAACCTCGCCGAGTGCTTCCGCTTCCCGAGGAGAAAAAGGAGATGGCGATGGAGACACAGGCTAGCGGGAGTGCGAGCGCCGGCACGTCACGAGGAGGGATCTCTGCGGAGGAGACAAACCGGGTCCTGCGGCTGGGAGAGCATGGGCTCGAGGTGCGGGACGTGCGTGGTCGAGGGAGGGGGTTGTTCGGAAAGAAGACATACCGGCCTGGTAAGTGCCATGGTCTGCGGTCTCTCCTCAGCCCTTTCAAGATCAAACTATCCCCATCTCCTTCGCTCATCACTATCACCATGACCATCTCTGTCTCTGTCACTGTCACTCTTCCAATCCTCACTTGACTCTGTGAGACTATTCGCTACCTGACCTGCTCGCTCACTCCCCAGGCGACCGCATCCTATCCCTCCCATCACGGCAGACCTGCTCCGCGCTCTCCTCCAAATCCCTCCCATCCCACTGCTCGGGGTGCTATCTCTCGTCCCTCGACTCCGCGGCGTTGAACCACCGGGAACCAGCCAGCCTCCTCCGATGTGCGGGCTGCAAGGTCGTGCATTATTGCTCCAAGGTGAGCGGCCTCGGCGTCGGCGACGGCGTGGGTTTCGGCGTGGGTCTCGGCGTGGGTCTCGGCGTGGTCGTAGGAGTCGGTATCCGCATACCATTCGCGAGGTCCAGCGAGAAGCCAAGATCCAGGAAGCATCCAGTCCAGGAGGGATGCAGAACAGAGCCCGGAACTTGGACTGACCGTCGCAGGACTGTCAGCGGAATGATTGGCCGCTCCACGCGGGGGAATGTAAAGCCCTCCAAAGACTTCGGAACTCGGGGAGTGGTGCTACTGCCGGTACCAGAGCAGGTACTGGTGCCGGTATCGGTGTCGATGCTAGTGGAGCGGAATACCCCCCTCCTGAATGGGTCAGAGCGATTGGAAGACTGGTATGGGCTCGGAAAGCCCAGCGGGCAAAAGGCGGGGAACTACAAGCGGTACGTGGGGTCCTCTCTTCTTTCACATCCACGTCCAGGTGCACTCTCTTACTGTCGAATCGCGACCGTGGTCGTGGTCGTGGCCGTGGTCGTGCGCGCGCTGAACCCGCTTAGTGGGACGAGTACATGACGATGCAATCCCGTGAGTCCGAGCGGAGCTTGGCGAGGTCATCGCTATCCCATCCCACCCTGTAGGACTGTTCGTGAGGCATTGAGGCCGTGCATCGCACTTCGCACATCGTACACTCCGGTCCTCGTTGACCCGCGCAGATCCGACTCGGACCGGAGACAAAGCCGAGGAGATACGACGATTGGCGAACAAGCTGGAGACGTACCTCGGCGACACCAGCATCGTGTCGGGTGAAGACCTCGAGACGCTCGTGTCGAAGGTGAGCGGGAGGGAGTGGGGGATTTCGCATCACGCCTTTCATCGGGATCTGTCGCCTTGGTTTTCATCGTCCCCTCAACGGACTCGGGCTGGGTCGTCTAATATCTTCTCCCGAAGGCTCGCTCCGGGCACGCTATCCTCGTGGTCTCGCGTCGACATCCTCTCTCCTCTTTCTGTTCCACCGTCGGAGACTCCTGGGCATGACATAGCCTGACTTTACATATCGAACCGCGCTCACGCCCCACGCCCCAGTTCCAAACCAACTCATTCACCCTCTCCTCCCCCGACCTCACGCCTCTCGGCGCACTAGTCTCTCCTCACGCGGCAATGGCGAACCATTCGTGCGTCCCGAATGCGGTGGTCGTCTTCCCCCTCGGAGCGGGGAGGGGGGTGGAGATCGTTGCGATTGGCGAGATTGGGAAGGGCGAGGAGGTGCGTGCGGTCGTGGAGCTATGCTCCTCTCTGATTTTTGCCGAAGACCCTGTGTCACTCTGTTGCTCTATCACTCTGTCTCTCTGTTTCTCTGTCACTCTGTCCCCTGTTCTTCTGCCCCACTGCTCCTCTGACCCTCGGACCCTCTGTCCCCCTGTCCCTCTGTCCCTCTGTCGTACTGTTTTTCTGTCCCAATGTTCCTCTGTGCCACTGTCCCACTGTTCCACTGTTCCGCTGTCCTTTTGTGTCACTGTCCGCTCCTTCTGTATCCGCGTATCCCAGATCGACCGCGTCGAGACGGGTTGAGCAAGAACCCTTGCTGGAGACACACGCCAATGCCACGCCGGCTGACTCGCCAGATCCTCACTTCGTACATCGACGTCTCGTCTCCGTGGGAGACTCGCCAACACGAGCTCGAGTCGCAGTATGCGTTCAGCTGTTCCTGCCCTCTCTGTCTGTCCACCGCCCCGGACGACAATGGCTCCGCCTCGGCTCCTCCTAACGACCCTTCCTGTTCGGTCCGGTCCGTCGTCCCTGCCGGTCCCACCGCCTCTGCGGTTCGCGATTCACCCGTCGCGCCCGCCGCTCCCGTATCGACTACCCAACCCCAAGCGGACCCACGGTGGTGCCTCCTCCACCAAACCTGCTCGAAAGGCGAATCCGGCCTCATCCCCATGCCGACGATCCTCACTCCGCACTCCACCCCGATCCTCGCTCGTGCAGTAGAGTCGGGTCTGGGATTCGACGGGAAGAAGCAAGGCCGCTGCGAGGGGTGCGGAGAAGTCGTCCCTGTGGATGTGAAGGCGTTGCCGGGGTGGATCGAGAAGGCGAAAATGATGATTCGGCTTGACGAAGAGGGATTGCTCTGTGAGTGTAGTGGGAGTCTGCGATGCGCTTGCTTGGCTTGCTTTGCCGGCATTGGACTGTGGGCGTGAGAGATCAGCCGCTGGCCGCGGGTCGTTGGCGCTGTATGGGAGCCTCGCGAGACCCTCGTGTTTCGCTGTAGATGTATATCACGATGATGGAGGAACTCCTCGCTGACACACGCCCAGGGGATCGTTTCGGGACCCGTGACAAACCCTCCAACGCCATCACCTCTCTCCAAATGGTGTTGGCCCACCTCCTCTCGCAGATGCCTCCTTCGTCCTACCCCGTCCTCCCCCTCCTCCGTCTCCTCTTCCTACTCAACCTCCCCCCCGCAACTCCCTCGGACCTCGACCCGACCCTCTCGGCGCTCTCAATCTCGTACGAAGCTTCGACAAAGGTCTACCCGCCCAACCATCCCTCTCTCGCCATCATCCTCGCCGAATGGGGCAAATTCCTTTTTGCACTGGCCACGGAGGATTGGATCCCCGCGACGTCATTGCAAGATAGGCTCCACAGGGTGATGCAAGCGCAGGAGAGGTTGGTGATTGCGGTAAAGGCGTGTGAGAGTGGGTTTGGAAGGGCAGTAGCAGGCGGGTTGGTCGGTATGGAGATGAGGGGGTTGGTGGAGAGGTGCGAGGTGGAGAAGGCGGGGATCGGTGGGGAGATGGAGTTGCTGAGGCGGAAGAGGTAGGGAGCAAGCGAGTGGTGCGGCACAAGTAGCGTAGAGCCCAAGAGAGCACCACGAACATGGTAGCGCAGTCCGCAAGGAAGCAGCCCCGACCTGGTAGTGCTGTACACAAGGGAGCAGCGTTGAAGGCGGGAGGGGCGTTTGGCCTGGATTGGTATAGTGGGATCGACCACGGACTTGCTCAGATCGCTCAGGACTCCGTGGCGCGACAAGCAGGGTGGTTAGAGTGGGTCAGCAACACCAGATTGTAGCTAGAAGCACACGTCAGCCGGGCAACATAGAGGGCAATCTCAAAAGTGCAAAAGTGCAGGAGTGCAGTAGAGCGGAAATGCAGGTGTGCAGAAGGTACAGTCATGCAGCGCATCGTTTCTGCGGCAGTATTTGATTGATCTGCATACAAACATCTCAGTCATCCTCATCCTTCTTCCGCGCATCGCCATCTCGTACTCGTACACCCAGCCCTAGCAGCAGCACCTCCTTACACCTGAATCCTCATCTCCTGGTCCTCCTCTGCAGGTCATCAGCGCCTCCCAATGTGAACAACGTGACTCCCAGCCGGGAGCCACACCGCATCCCGCCCGAGCCCAGCCGACTCACCGACATGCTCCACGACGGCGTGGTCGCCCGTAAGCGCGTCTCCGCGGAGGGCGTCGTAGTGGTGCGAAGGGATGGTGAGGACCGCGAAGGGCATGACTGGGGAGTGAGCGAAACACTCGACTCGACACTGGACCGCTCCAACATGCGACTGCTCCACTCGACTGCCCCAACGCTCATCTGCTGCAATACTCGATTGCTGCAACACTGGCACCTCTCGACCACCTCGGCTCCACCACTTTCACTCTCCGCCCAACCACTCCTCGCTCCCCTGCTATCCACACCGCTCTGCTCTCACATCCCCCTCACACTACGCAAGCCACTCTTCCTCTCCCTCACAGTCGTTCCCATCTCCCCGGGGCAGCGGACATGCATTCGCCAACTCGCGCGTTGAGCTGGCTCGCAACTCGCCAGACCGCAGTTCCTCCACTCCCCACTCGCCCACTCCCCACTCGTGACACGCCGACCCGCCGACCGCTCGCAACTCACTGCTCGAATTGATCGAATCCTCATTGGTCACCTCGGCGCCTGTCGAATCGTCAGTACGAGCCCTACTTACCGAGCCTAGAGGAGTCTGGTCGTAGGTCGTTCCAACCCCGAATCGCCCCGGGTCACCCCGGATCCCCCCGGTCACTCCGGTCACTCACCCTTCCCCTTCAGCTCGTCCAGGAGCCGCGCCTTGTCCTCTGCCGAAGCGGATTTGCGGAACTTGACGATGACTACGGGTGGGTGAGCGGAGTCCAGGCGTGTCCAGGTCTACATACCTTTCTTGTCGGCCATGATGCGGAGTGTGCGGGTTGTGCGGGGTGTAAGGGAATCGAAGGATGTGTGGGCTGTATGGGCGGTTCTACTGAATACGCGGTGCGTTGTAGCGGGTTCGTGGGCTGGGTTGGGAAGAGGCAAAGAGAAGAGAAGAAGCAAGCAAGCAAAGCTGTTCCACTTACCTGTACTCGTCGGCTACGCGTTGCCTGGCTGACGGGATCAATCTGCGGCATGACGTCAACTCGCCACCCCAGCGCTCTCGAGTTACCCCGCGGGGAACGGTGCGGAGGGGGGCAAAGTGTTGTGACACCGGCAATGGTCGACGTCGGTGTAGGTAGTCGTCGCCGTCATTGTAAGTGGTGACTGACCCGTACACAATGCATCCGCACCGCACGTTCTCTACCTGACCGCGTATTGTCTGTCTGTCTGTCTGATCCTCGTTCAAAGTGACAACCACTTGACGATCCGAAACAGACGAAGCGCTCTTACTGTTGCTCCCATCAAAGAGGGTCGCTTGATCAACTCTGCGCGGATCAACTCGTAGCCGTGGCGACTGACAACCTCGTGTCGGACGCACCCACCCGCACCTTCCGGGGTTACCGTTGAGCACTGCCCCAGACCTAGTCCTCGCCCTCACCTCGTCGCGCCGCGCCGCGCCGCGCCCCTCCTCGTTGCCATCACGCTTCATCACCATCGGCAGGCTTCGTATCCGACTTGTCCCGTTTGCAGGTATAAGACCGCCTCGGTCCCCCTTGTCCCACCCATCCACCATCGTGAACCCCGCCCACCACGTCCCAACTCACATTCACCAGCTCTGCCCCCTTCCTTCCTTCCCCTCCTCTCCCCGCTGCTCCCTCTACCACCTACTTCACCAACATGTCCCCGCACCGCCGTCTCTCGGTCTACTCCCGCCGCCACCCCACCCAGGTCCAGGACATCTTCCTCGGCCTCGCCTTCATGCTCCACCCGCCGGACCCGTCTACCCCCGCAGCCCGGGACCCGCACATGCGCGTCCTGGAGTACACGACCGTGCTCAACGACGGCACGGGTGTGCTCGAGAGCGAGACGTTCCACATGGACTTCCGTCTCGCAGACGGGGACGATCCGGAGAGGAACGCCCCGGAAGTGAGGAAGCTGATGGGCGAGCTGACCCATCTGGTCGGGAAGCTGCAGGAGGAGAAGGGGATGAATGTGAGTGGTGCGACGAGGAAACAGACCAACGGTGCGGTGCGACGGTTCGGGTGCGTCGGGCGTGGTGGGTGGTGGGTGGTGCGCGGTGTGTTGAGTGCGGTACGATGAGTGCGGTACGATGGGGCACAGTGCAACGGGTGCAGTGCGACGAGTTCTGCATCTCCGTTGCGCTGCCAGGAAAGTGGCAGGAGAGGGACCGTCCAGGGACTGTCGAGACGCGGGACAGTGGGAGAAGTGAAAGAATCGAGGCCAGGAGGACAGCAGCAGTCAGCTCAGAGTGGTCCTCTAAAGCTGAGCGGAGAGGTCGGATTGTCAACGAGGATGAGGACGACCCATGTCACGCCCACGTGATGAGATGATCGACACGCGTCTCAATCTCTTCCTGAGCGAGTCGCGTGATGTACTCCGATCGACCACACTCACACTCTTCCTCGTGCCAACGATCCTGCTTTGTCTCGCCTCAATTACGACTCTGCGACGCTGCTTCATCTCGGTCCGGTGTCCTCTTGCGTCCCCTGCGTCCTCGTTGCACGGCTGACCCGTCTAGGTCCGCCTCGTGGCCGTCGCCGAGCCCGTGCCCAACGAGATCAGAGCCCAGCGGCATGTAGAGTTCGCGGGGACGGTGTGGCTGCACATCGACGCGATACCGTGGGTCCGGACGGATTTGCGTTGGGTCTCGCACCTCGCTCCTTTTCTTCCATTCCAGAGCGATCCGAGCGTGACCTGTTGTCCCACTATCCTGGCCCGGAATCGGTTTCGGATGTCCTGCGCGCATTCTTGCTCCGCTCTCACTCTCGCTCTTGTGCTCGGCTCAAGCCGCTCTTGGTCCTCGTCTCACACCCTTGCTCCACTTATGACCTTGCTCGCCTCACGCTGGTCTCTCACGCTCTTGGTTCAGCTCTGCGATACTCTTCGAGCATGCTGGATCCTCCCCAGTCCTTTCTTAACCCCCCTCCACGCTCCGCTCGAGGACTCACTGCCCGTCGCAGGCCTTCACCCCAGCGCACCGCTCATTCAGTAGATTCGTCACCACCCCCGCAACGAGCATCTTCACTCGTCTACCCACGCCGTCCACCCAGGCGAGCGCAACTTCCGCGGTAGCAGCTGCGATCAAGCATCTCCACCCTGTGCGTGACGTATCCATGACCCGCGTTTACACTTCCATCATCTCTCCCATTGCCATGCGAGCCAACACCTGTCTCTGCGTGTCATGTCGAGGTGCCCCCCGTTCGCCGCACGCCCCTCGATCCGATCCATTCGGCCCACATTCCAGCGTCTAGCGGCTCCGTGCCTGTGCGATACTGACGATCCTCCTCGGTCATAGGCCACCCACGCCGCTACCACCGCCGACGTCGATCCGGAGACTCACGAGGTGCTCGTCGATTGTGCGGGCCAGGTCAGGCTCTGCACTATCGCCCAATACGAGGAGAGCACCAGCCCAGAGGTGCGTGACGGAACGAACGGTTCGCTCTGGTCCTTGTCCAAGGCGCTGAGCCTGCTCCCCCCATGGGCCGCCGGCGGTTGGCCGCGGTCCGTGGTTCGTGGTCCGCTCATTGACCTCCAAATTCCCAATGGCGTTATTGGAAGAACGCACCGGACCTGGGCTCATCGTATAGCTGTGGAAACGGTTCATCGCCCTCTCCAGCCTCCTAAGGCAGAACGATATCTCTATCGCGTTCTTCTCGGCCACGCCGCAGGGTGAGTCAGCGGTGTGGAGTCACGGATGCGCGGATGCGCTGATGCGCTGATGGCCCGCCAACCGGATCATCCATGGGGGCGACGGATCTGATGGGTGCTGATGGTCACTTCAGGCGGAGGCGTCGCCCTCATGCGTCACGCGCTTATCCGACTTTGGAGGATGGTCGGCGTCAAAGTCCAGTGGTCAGTGGCGTGACGATGACTCTCACTTGTCACCGACCAATGCGATCCGGAGGACCCCGCGGACCCGTGGACTGCGCGCTGAAGCTCAACGCATGTGCAGGTTCGTCCCCGAGGGCCACCCAAACGTCTTCGACGTGACCAAGCGCAAGATCCACAATGTGCTCCAAGGCGTCGCGGCCAGGGGCATCGAGATGTCAGACAAGGACAAGGAGTGGTTTGAGATTTGGATCGAGCAGAACTGTGCGTGTGGCGTGGCTCGTTGTGGATTCGTATCCGCGTCGGATCTCCGCGGTAGGATCGAGGCGGCTTCATGACGAGACGATATGGCGATCAGGAAGATCGCTTGTAGATTATGACGGGGTCGAGAGCGCGGATTCGCTCGCCGTCGTCATCGCATCGTCGTTCGTCGTCGCCGTCGCAGTCGTAGTCGTTCGCCGCCGTCGTATTCGTTCGCCGCCGTCGTATTCGTACTCGAGCTGATGCGCGGACAGACGAACATTTCTGGAGCCAGGGAGCGCTCGACGCGAGCTTGATCGTCATTGACGATCCCCAGCGTGAGTGACGACGAGAGCGACCGGTTCTCTTTCCGGTACTTCCCACTCTCCCAGGGCCGCTGGTCTGAGGGGCAGCGGTCTCGTCCTTTCGTCGTTTGGTGGTGGTGGTCTATCTGACAGGTATCGACGTAGTCACCGCTCTGATCCCGATCATCAAGAAGACACGCCCCGGAACGAGGATCGTCTTCAGGTCGCATATTCAGAGTGAGCAGCCACCCGGATTCCAGGCTGCACGTTCCTCCACCTGCGCGTGTTATCACAATGTACCGCTCGCGCTGCCTCGTCATTCATCTACGTTGCATCGCCCGAAAGATACATCTACTGCCTCGCGCCGCCGCAAGTTTATCTCTCTCGGATCCGATCCTCTGCTACCATTCCTCTGCTCCCGATTTCCTTGTCCTTAATCCCCAAGGCCTGGACCAGTCGAGCACATCCATGGAGAGGCATTGGCCGACTACGACATCCAGAACAGGATCATACTAACCTGTTGCAGTCCAGGCGGAGCTCACTGATACACCCGACACCCCGCAGTTCAGGACGTGGAACTACCTCTACAAGTTTGTCAAGCAGGCGGACCTTTTCCTTGCGGTGGGTCGGGATTGTGCTCGTGCTGATACCGATGATCGAGCTTGTACAATGGGTGTCATGGCGGACGTGCGTGCTGATCCGATCCAGCACCCCGTGAAGGCCTTCGTCCCGAAGAACGTGCTTGATAACATGGCCGTGCTCTACATGGCCCCTTCCTCGGAGTGAGTGGCTCCCTGGCAACCCACAGCATTCCTCGCCAAACATCCGCACCGGGAAGACAGCTGCCGAGTTCCGGGCTGCGGGGTGACACAGACAAGAGCCGCTGGTATGCTGCTGGTGCTGACTCCGCGAGTCCCCTGGACGGGCTGAACAAGCCGTATGGAACCGCGTCCGTTCACTACTTCAGGGAGAGGTTCAACAGTCTCTCAGCGAAGCAGTGCGGTGTGACGATTGAGTGGTACAGTGAGTTGCGCGTTGTCAGATCGAGTTGGATGTGGCTGATATCTCCGATAGGGGGTTACATTTGTCAGATTGCGAGGTTCGATCCGAGCAAAGGTGAGTTCTGCGTCCCCCGCCAACAGTGCCAAGACACCCGGCTCGCCGGGGCTGCTCGATCCTAGCCAGCTTCTAGAGCTCGCGCGACGCGCTGAGATGCCTCCCACAGGCATCGAGATTCTCCTCGAGGCGTATCTCAAGTTCCGGCGCCTGCTTGAGCGCGTTCACAGTCCACCCGAACACGGCGGCCCGCAGCTCATCATCATGGGCCACGGGAGCGTGGACGACCCGGACGGGCAGGTGATCTAGTGAGTGACGCGTTGTTGCGTTGCGCTACGCAGGATGTGGAGTGTGGAACCTGGCTGATGAGGTATGCGTTTAGCGAGAAGCTGCACGAGGTGAGCTTGATACAGAGGATGCGGCGGATGCGGCCGACTGGGTTTGATGGTGTCGTGAGCAACGCGTCGGTGCTGATGAGCAAGATCCTCGCGACGACAGAGTACGAACCGATCAAGGACGACGTGTCGATCGTCAGGGCGCCTCCGGTGAGTGGACGCAGCGCAGCGTCAATGTCGAAAGACTCTTTGGGATTGGTCAACGCTTATACGCTCGAGTAGAGCGACTCGTTGCTCGGGTGCATCCTGCAAGGCGCGTGGGTCGCGACGCAGCTGTCCACCCGGTGAGTGAGAGAACTCGACTGTACTCGACTCGCGCGCTCCCGCTCGTGCCCGTGCACCGCGCTGAATACCGTAGCGAGGGATTCGAGGTCAAAGTCACCGAGGCGATCAACAAGCGGGTTCCGATCATCGCGTCGGACGCGGGGGGTATCCCGCTGCAGGTCCAACACGGCAAGAACGGCTGGATCGTGCCCTCTGGTCAGTCCGAGCCTGTCGCGCAACTCCTTCTGGACATCCACGAAGGACACGCCCAAGTCACTCGGCCCCTCGAGAAGAGCCACGAACTCGAAGGTCATCGGTCCGATCCCAATGCCGTGGCCGAATCCTTTGCGAGGGACTTTGCGAGGCCGTACCCCAAAGTCCACGCGGATGAGAATGCTACCAGCGAGGACTTTTGGACCGTCGGTAACGCGACTCGGTGGATGTTAGTCGCCGCGAGACTGATTGGTCTCGAGCCCGAGCACCTCGGAAAAGAGAGAGGAGGGCCCGTCCCGGACTCGAAGACAGATGGGCACGTGCAGAAGATGGAGCAGGAAATGGAGGTGTTGAGGAGTATGGAAGTTGGGGAGAAGTTGCATGGCAAGGTGGTGGATGGGAGGAATGTCTGGAAAATGGTCATGGGGAGCGATATGCTTCCCGGGGAAGCGGAGCTGCGTTGAGGGCGACTTGGCGGAATGGTTCGCGGCTCAGATCGGCTCGTATCCCGAGGAATGCCCAGCCGGTATCATGGACTCTTGATGGGAGGGGGTGGGAGAGCCGTGGAAGCGATTGCGCTGCGTCCATGTACGAACTCCTGCTTGTTTGACATATATATCTGAAGAACGAGTTGGCGGTTATGCAACACCTGCAGATAGATACCCTTTCCCCTGGAGTCGCAGATTGCATCCTATTTCAGTCAACACCCCGGGCTGCCAAGCGTTATGCGACGCCCCAGGACCGGACTGCATGGCAGCCTGCGTGGCTTCTGGGGGTGTACAGGGTGACAGGCCGGGTGTGAGGATGATCCTATGCGCCAGGGCTGGGGTGGTGCTGGTGCTGGTGCTGGTGCTGGTGCTGGTTCAGTGCTGGTGCATCCGCCACGAGCTGAGCGATCGGCCCCCGTCGCGTCAGGGCAGGGTTTTTTTATCCATTCCGACGCGTTTCACGTCGTCGTGGCCCTGGGCGCCTCGTTGGCCCCTGCGCCGCATGCGGTTAACATTGTCCAACTGGGGTGGGTGGGTTGGTTGGTTGGTATGCATGCATGCATCACTCGTAGCCATCTCATATCCACATCCGCAGCGTCTCCAGCCTCGACCTCTACATACACGCACCGCATACTCTAGAGCCGAGACACCAGCTGTCATCTAGACTCGCTCGGCTGGGCCCGACGGCGACGACGAAGGCGACGGCCCGTCTCCTTGCGCTAGGAGGGTAGTAGTGTCCAGGACCTAAATCACCTAGACCTAGGACGTTCAACATTCATTCCGAGGGACCTCGCAACCACCACGAGGGCAGCACGACACGACACGACACAACACCAAAGGATCGTCCGTCCTTACCTTCACCACAACCACCTCCACGCCTATCATCTATCGCACCTCTGCATACCCTCGAAACGCCGACACGCCCCGCCACGACCACGACCATCATACCCCTTCCGTCCCTCCACACCACCTCGTTCACCCACCACATCCATCGCTGCTGTCGACATCTCGCCGCCGGCAACAAAATCTCTAGACTCACGCCCACATCCACGCTCACGCCCACGCCCACGCTCCTTTCACTTCACGACGACACGACAACCACTCGACCACTCGACCACTCCTCCCGTGTAGAGCGAAGCCCCTGTAGCGACTCCTGACGACTCTCCCTCACGCTCTTTACACCCCGCGCTCATCCTCCTCCACCGCCGCTGGACGCTGCGTGATCGCCGGTCATCCCACGAACGACCCGACCCACATCCATGAACTCGCACACGTCCTGAGTGGCCCGCCCCCCGTTTCGCCCAGCTCCAGCGTCAGCGTCCAGGCGACAACCCACGCTTCCTTGCTTGGGATTGACTCCCCACCCCAATCCCCATTCCGCTCGGCTTGGCCCAACCGCTCGACATTGCCCAACCGCTCGGCCCCTCCCCACCATGCCGACCCGCTTTGACGATGCCCCATTACCATTCACTACCTCGAAACCTCTCCCGACGCGACAAACGACCCGGGGAGCCTCGGTGAAACGACACAAGACGCTCACTCGTCCCGAACGCTCCGTCGCTCCCGCTCCGCTCATCGCGCCGCCTCCGACCACCTCGGCCGCGTTCTCGGACCAGCCCTCGTCCGCGCCCAGGGGTGTACGGGGATGGGACTGGTGGCTCATCTCGAGCTATGCGACGACGTGGTGGGCTCCCCCCGCGTTGTTGCGTCTCTTTGGGATCAGGGAGAAGCAGTCCAGACAGGCCTGGAGGGAGAAGATCACGCTGTGTTGGATCACGCTTCTCCTCGGAGCGATCGTGGGGTTCGCGACAATGGGCTTGCAAAAGGTGCTGTGTCCTTCTGGGTCGAGTACAAACCTGTACGAACGGTTAGGGAGTGATGACCGTGAGTGACTGGCCCTATACCCGTCTATCTCTCTCTCGTTGCATCGCAACTCACCGTGGTGGCTCGCTGGTCTTGCCGGTCTCGTTCTCGTGATCCTGCTCTTGTTGCATATTGCGCGTCGCTGACACAGCCCAGTCACACTCAGCGTCTCCGGCTGGGTCTTCAACGTCAGTACCTCGGTCACCCAGGCCCACGTCAACTTCTACTCCCTCTCCTCCCAGATGCCCGGCCAGGACATCACCGACCTTTTCACCCGGACCTACACCGACTACCCACTCTGCACCTCCTCGCTCCGCTACTCCACCACGCCCCTTTGCAACTCGACCAAACCCACCGGGACCAAGGAGAACGCCACCCTCCAAGACTGCCCCCTCTCGACCATGTCGTCCGCGACGTACACCACTCTGTCGATCCAGAACTCGACCCTGTACGAGGGGTACTCGTGGGACCAGGTTGCGCCCCTCAAGAGCTATCTCGTGATAGACGGATACGTGCTCAACATGTCGCCGTACATCGCTGCCAACCCGAACCCCATCGCGGGCGATGAGGTCGACTCGGCCATCCGACAGGTACTCAACAACCAGTCCTCCTCGGGCAAAGACGCCACGGCGCTCTTCTACAACCGACAGGTCACAAAGGACGCGATACCCTGTCTGACAACGCGATATCTCGCCGGTCGGATCGACAAGATCACGCCGGGCTGCTTCGTCGCCGACTTGTTCCTCTACACATCGCTGGTCGTCATTCTCGGCGTCGTCCTCGTCAGGTTCGCCATGGCCTGCGTGTTCAACTGGTTCATGTCGGCCAAACTCGTCCGGCCGCCCAAGGACCTCTCCAGAACAGCAATATCCCCAGCGGTGATGCCAGAAGGAGCCAACATGTCGGTGCACAACAGGAACGGCACCGCTCCCTGGGCCAACGCCAACGCGGCTGGAGGAAAGAAGCTGCGATCGAACAAGACTGGCGCTGGCGTGCCGAAGGGACTGGGACCCAATGGAACCGGCGCCACCGCCGCCAACGGTCTATCGAACAGCTCTTCCGCCTCCACACTCGTCCCAACCGAACCACTCATCTCCCTCACCCGTATCGGCGCTGAGCTCTTCGCGGTCTGCCTCGTCACGTGTTATTCCGAAGGCGAGGATTCCGTCCGCGGCACAATAGAGTCCATCGCGGCGACCAACTACTCGGACTCGCGCAAGCTCATCTGGGTCGTCTGCGACGGGATGATCACCGGGGCAGGGGAGAAGCGGAGCACGCCGGATATCTGCGTCAGCATGCTGGATGCGGATCCGAGGTTTGGGAATCCCATGCCAATGGGGTTCATCGCCGTGGGGAGCGGCGCCAAGAGGGAGAACAGGGCGATGGTCTACGCAGGGCATTACGGTGGGTCCAGCGGCTCAGGCCACATCCCCCAGAAACGATTCTATTCGACTGCTTGTTTGATCGACTATGAGTGGACCGCTACTTGACTGCTTGGCCGTTGACACCCCCTTGTCCCTCCGCTTGTCTGCTTGCCTTGGTCCATTTGATCGAGTGCGCGCTGACACCCATTCCCTCTTCGCAGTCTCCAAAAACGGCCACCGCACACCCACCATCATCGTCGTCAAGTGCGGCATGCCCGGCGAAGCCCGCGACAAGAAACCAGGCAACCGTGGCAAACGCGACTCACAGATGATCCTCATGAACTTCTTCTCGCGCGTGACGTACAACGACAGGATGAGCCCGCTCGACTACGACCTGTTCAGAAAGGTTCAGACATTGATGGGGGTCACGCCGGATTTCTTCGAGGTGGTTCTGATGGTGAGTTGCGACTGTATTTCCGAGGACCAGTAGACCGGGCGAGAGAGCGAGATGAGTCCGCGGTGGTTTGATTGGCGTGATAAATGGTTGGATGGCGCGGGTGGGGCACGGCAGGCGGGAAAGCGAGGGAGGTTGGCAGCGAACAGTGTGAGGAAGAAGTCGTGGGCGGGCAAAGTCGAGAGGGAAAACGAGCTCGACTTTGTTGCATGGATGGCTGGGTTGGCGGAGGGCTTCGGCCAAGAAAGATCATGCTGCGGGCACGAGTTGGCCGAGCTGGCGGCTACCATGGCGTGAAGGGATGTTGTCGAAGACGGGCGTGTCAGACGAACGGATTGGGCAGGCTGTCCCATCTGAGCAATCGGGTATCTCAGTGGTCTCAGCCGTCCCGGAATCGCCTCGCTGACCCTCCCAGGTCGACGCCGACACCAAGATCTACCCCGACTCGCTCAAACACCTGGTCAACGCCATGCAGGCCGACAACATGGTGATGGGAGTGTGCGGTGAGACACGAATCGCCAACAAGCGTCAATCCTGGGTCACCGCGATCCAGGTGTACGAATACTTCATCTCGCACCACCACGCCAAGGCGTTCGAATCGGTGTTTGGCGGTGTGACTTGCTTGCCAGGCTGTTTCTCCATGTACCGGATCAAGGCGCGCAAGGATGCCGACGACGACTGGGTGCCTATCCTGGTCAAGCCGGAGATCGTCCGGGAATACTCTCAATCCGAGGTCCACACTCTCCATCAGAAGAACCTGCTTCTACTTGGAGAAGACCGGTTCTTGTCCACCATCATGCTCCGGACGTTCCCCAACCGCAAGAACATCTTCCTCCCGCAAGCAAAGTGCAGGACCCTCGCCCCGGATACGTTCTCGGTACTGCTCTCTCAACGCCGACGATGGATCAATTCGACTGTCCACAACCTCATGGAACTCGTCCGGGTCCGGAACCTCTGCGGCACGTTCTGCTTCTCGATGCAGTTCGTCGTCTTCATGGACCTGATCGGCACTGTCGTACTCCCCGTGGCCATCTGCCTGACGGGAGCACTCATCGTCAACTCGATCATCACCCCGCCTAAATCTTTCACCGAGGCGATCCCGCTCATGCTCCTGGCCGCGGTGCTCGGACTCCCTGCGATCCTCATCCTCATCACGACGAGAAAGGTGATCTACGTGGCTTGGATGGTGTGCTACCTCATCGCCCTGCCCATTTGGAACTTTGTCCTGCCGGTGTACTCTTTCTGGCATTTCGACGATTTCTCATGGGGAGAAACGAGGTGAGTCTGGGCGAGGCGTCGAGCGGAGCCGAGTGGCGGAGTGAAGCTGCTGTAGTCTTTCGCTGACACCGATACAGACGAGTTGAGGGTGAAATGCGTTCAAAGGGACATGACGACAAGACCGCCGTGTTTGACGGGACGACCATCCCCTTGCGGCGATGGGAGGACTGGGAGAAGTCACGCCTGCGCAAGCTCCGCCGAGAGGAGAAACGGAGAAGAGAGTTTGAGCGGCAGTTTGGCGCCGGCTTCCATGGCGAAGATGGGGGAAGCAGCGATGGTGGGCATGGAGGGTATGGCGCTGCTGGTGCGGCTGGACTCGGAGCGGGCATGGGCATGGGCGCGGCGGGACTCGCACCCTGGACCAGAGCAAGGAGCGAGTACGATAGCGATGCGGGGAGCGTGTTCTCGAGCGATGAGGATGTGTGGGGCGCGGAGATTGGCGGGGTGAGTGCGGCGTTGAGCATCGCGTTTCGTCTGGTTCATCGCTCTCCAATTCCGGTGATGGTTGGAGGGGGGAGTTCTGGGGAGCGCGATTATCATGCGCCACTGTCGACGGCCACACGCAGTGGAAGCACGACGGCGGCAGCGGCAACGACAGCCCCTGCTCTCGCTTTTCTACCACCTTGCTTTCGTTCCCCACCCTGTCTCCTCGTCGTCTGTTTGGTGGCCCCGCTGATCTCGTCGCAGTACAACGAACACAATCCCGCTTTCCCACCACCACCAATAGGTCTGCCTCCCGACTCGCTCACCAACTATCACCCCGGCGGCAACACCCTGGGGATGGACGAGATGGCCTCTATCCTCGAACAGGGTTTCGACGACCCTCCACCAGGCGCGGCCGGTCTGCGCGCGCCAGATAGGTCGTATACCCCTTCACCGCTCCAGCGGCAGGTGGACAAGACCCCTTCGCCAGTGAGGTATCAGCTCTCCGACGGGGCGTATGGCTCCGGACCAAATGGGAACGGGAACGGGAACGGGTACGCGTATGTCCCCGGATCGTACGCAGCCCCGCCACCGGCTGGAGGGAGAGCCAGGACACCCGACCTCGACACCCCGCAACCGGATAGTGGCAACTCGATAAACAGTGTCAGTTCATCCATTGACAGTCGGCCGCTGGGCGTCGGACACGCCAAGAAGAGAAGCGGAGGCGCAGGACAGGAGAGGTATGGGCCGCTAGGACCGCTGGCGGACGATGATACGGGCTGGGGAGGGGGTTATCAGGGGAGAAAGATCTAGTTGGGTCGGAGCCAGTTGGACGCGTCGGAGCGAGTTGGAGCAAGTCATCGGTATGGCGAAGCTGTAGCGGATACGGGTATGGACGGGCACAGGGTCTGGTGAAGTGCCGCGAACCAAAGGAACGGAAATTGGAGCGTGGGTACGGGATGGTGTGTGGCAGAAGGAAGAACGGAGTGCGGAGAGGGGAGAGGGCAGAGGGGAGTTCGGAGTCGGGTGTCGGGAGTCGGATACGGAACGCAGTACGTGGTACGTGCGGCGTGTATATGGAACGCTGTACGTGCTACGTGCTACGTGCGCGTGTATACAATGTCGCGCTCTCGCTGGGGTCTGGGAAGATGTCTATACGCATCACACATCGCACGTTGCACGTCGCATAATCACTTATACAGAGGCACAGAGGCATGCAGTCGCGCACTCAATCAAACCGGACACGTGAAGGCATTCGCTCGACTGCACTCGGACATTATGTATCGTACCTAAGCCGAGCAGAGGGGCACGCACGCAACGGCCCGGACGACGTGTGTTCAATGGATGGCATATACAATCGTTCATGCGGGGTATGATACAAATCTGATCGTTTGAGCTATGAGCGATATCTTCAACTCGCGAAGCGGAGCGATGAGCAACTATCCTTGAGATCGCGCGGGAGGGAAGGAGTCAGTCCATGTAGGACAAGAAAGGTATGAATGCTGAATGCTCCATGGGAGAATTGTGTGATGACCACGACGATGTCGCCCTCGGATCACTCAGGTAGTTCGAATCGGGCCCACGCGAGACGCTACGCCTTGAGATCCGGAAGCAGCCCTCTACTCTGGATGAGCGCGGCGATGCTCTCGACCTGCACACGGAGGTGTTAGCGCTCAACTCAAGGTACGGCGAAAGCGGAGCCCAATCCAAGCCGCACACGGGAGGTCCAACCGCCACGTCTGTCGATCTCTTGGCTGTCTCGTTCCTCTGTCCTCCGTCCTACTTCACTTGGTCGCTCCCTCGTTCTGCGCCCCACCCCGCCCCCACCCCACCCCACCCCCCCCCGCCCCACCCCAGTCCCTCCCGCTCTCCGTCTCTCCGTGTCGTTCGTCTATTCCCTTACTCCTTCGCTCCCACTCTCCTACCCATCATCGACACGGTACCCTTTCCCACGAAGTCTTTCCATCCTTTCCGCGACTTTCCTATCGCGTGCAGCTTTGTGCACCTTCGCCCTCCCCTCCATACCCGCTCGACGGTTGTCCTCTCTCGCACTGCACGGGGCCTCCCTTCGAGGATCTCCCATGATCACGCCAAAGGCCAACGGCCCACCGCCCACAACCCACCACCGCCCACAACCCACAACCCACAACCCACAACCCACAACCCACAACCCACAACGCACGACACATGATCGCGATCCACAAAGCCTCGCCCCGACCCACCTTCATACTAGTCGCCCTGATCCTCTCATCCCACCTCTCCGTCCAGGTCACGGGCTGCACCTCCTTCTCCTCCCTCTCGACGCCGAGACCGCCGGCTGTGCCCTGCGCGTCGGCGTCGGCGTCGGCGTGAGCGCGGGACTCGAAGTGGAGGAGTTGGAGGGGTTGGTCGATCCATGCGCGGAGACTGGGCGGTCAGTGCGGGTGCGGCGTGGGCACGGCGCGGACACTGCGAGAAAGCGGACGGCCAGAAAGGGGGAAGAGGGGCGCGGAGTGGGGTGAGGTGAAGGGGCTGAGAAGGGACAGGGAGGGGAGAGAATGGGGAAACACGAGAGATACGGAGCTGCAGTGAAGCGACAACTGTAGGGGAGACATGGAGACGTATGCCCAGTGTACGCAGGAAGAGAAGGAAGAATCGCTCAAGGAGCGACGAAGAAGAAGACATCGTCTCGTAGGAGCACGACCTCCACAGAACGAGATTCCAAGGGACGTGATACGATTCTGTCGCGCTGGTGTTGCACATGCAACGAAACCACACTCACCGGCCCTGCTCGATCATCCTGGTTGAACAGTCAGTTACGACAACCCAACGTGTCCGCCTTGGAGCCGGTACACGACTCACCGCCTCGCGGTGTTCTCCGCTCCCTCCGCATCGAGGTTCAGCACCGCCCCTAACGCCTCAAACGAGATATTGTCGTACACCTGCGTGGACGCAGCGTCAGCGAGTCGAGCCGGGGAATTTGCGTCCTTTTGAACCGGCTTTGCACCCACCTTGCCGCACGCCCCGACATTATGCTCCCTCACAGCCCTTTCCAACACCGTCCCCCCTCCCTCGACCTTCGCGCGCTGATGCTCCTCCAGCCCCGCCTCGAACTCCTTCACCTCCTCAGCCCGCACGATGTACTCGAGCAGCATCTTGCGGAGCATCGTGGGGAGGTGTGCGGGGAGGGAGGAGGAGACCCGCTCATCCCTATTCAATGAGGCGAGGACGCGCGATCGCTGAGGACCGGCGGGGGCGAGAATGGAGGTGGTCACGGCGGATTTGCTAGACGACGATATCAACATTGACAAATCCGAGAATCGATAGGCAGAAAGGGAAATAAAATGCCAGGAGGGATACGATGAATCGACGAGGCGGGAGAAGACGGATAGATCATCGATCCGCACCGCGCCACTCACAGCATCTGGAGTCGGTCCTCCTCGTCGATAGACGAGTCAAACGACAGCTCATGGTACCGCTGCGCAGCCTCGTTGAATCTGGCAGAGAAATCAAACAGCCTAGCCTGGAGACGATATCAGCCGCTCGTGTGAAATCCAATGGAAGCATGAAGACGTCGACGCGTGAAGGCATGGAAGCCCGCTTGGACGCACCTGACACAAGCGGTACGACAGCTTGGTCTCCTTGTCCTCGGTCGTGTGGATGAGGAGCGACGCGCGGGAGAAGTATGTCTGCGCCTGGCCAGACTCGCCGCACTGCAACGGGTTCTCAGCGTTGCGGCTTGACGTTGTCATCTCTTCCGGCTGAGTCGGCCGGAAGGAAGACGACTCTCTGTCAGCCGCGCGACCCACCTCAAGAAGAAGTCTGACAATCTGGATGTACACTGCGAGTTTCTCTTGGTCCGAGATCATCCTAAGACTGTCAGCGGAAGGTCTAAATGACTGGGCACCACTCCTGATGCTCTGCGAAGACATTTCCCGCTGACTCACCGTGAGCCGCCTTCGAGAGGAATCTGCATCAGCGCACGAGCCGCGCCGAGCCAGTCGTCTTCTTTCTGCAGCAAGTGCGCTTCGAGCCGACGAAGAATTGTGGTCTGTAACCATCAGCGAGAAAGCGGTCGATACGCAAAGACTGTATATCGTCTTCCGGACGGTCGCCCTGCTCACCTGCTCGTCACACCATCCTGCGGCCCCACCACCTCCAAGCACACCCTCCACCACCTCTCTCCTTCGTTCCCCTCCTTCTTCCCCCTCGAACCCCTTCGTCCCCAGCTCCTCCCACCGCACTTCGTCCCCTCCCGCCTCCTCCCCCTCTGCGCCACGATAGTACTTCGGGTCCAGCCCACTCCCGGCACACAGCGCGATCACGAACGCCCCGAGCACACGCCGACCGACGACCAACGCCATGGATGTGGAGGTGGTGAAGTGTCGGCCGAAGGTGATCAGGTTGGGAGTAGACACAGGCGGGGCCAGAAGAGATGCGAGTAGGTTCTGGTAGGACGTGATCTTGTCGCGTTGGTTTCTGTGGGAGAAAGGCGTCAGGACGTACCCCCATCGAAGGGAAGGGACATGGAGGTGTAACGTGGCCTGGTGACTCACGGCGCCGAGACGATCGCCGCGAGCTGCGACGAGAGGTCGCTGTCGACGTCCATGGTGAGAAGCGGAGCGAGGGTTGTATGGTACTCCCCGTGCAGCTGGACGTGAACGAGTCGTTGGGTGAGAGGGAGGTCGAGAAATGAATCAATGGATCCAGGAGAGAGACGGTCGGGTGGGTGGGTTGAGTGGAGGTTGACGGTGTGAACGGGATCAAATCTGACTGGGTGGTTGGTAACGCACGAGGCGCCGGGACCCCGTCGTCGGGTCTATGATAGCTATATCTATACACATTCATACCTCTCACTCCATCCTTCCTACCTCCATCCTCTCCTATGCCCTGCTCTCACCATCCCAGATAGGCCGTACATCCCCTCACCCCCGATACTCTGTGGTAACCGCACGCCACCTCCGCCGCCAGCCGTCGCGCGACCCACCCCGGCACACCCATCCTCCGGCCCGGCCCCACCCACACCTTGAACCCGAGCATCCTTCGCGTGTAGGCGACGACGACTCGTCCTACTTTGGGGATACCCAACCGTTTTGTGACACTGGCAACGCCGGCTCTATCCGTGTCCTCGTGCACCGACCCAAACAAACCGCCTGCGACCGCTCCATACCGCTGCGTCTGCGTCAGCGGATTGAGCCCGCCCGCCATGTCCAACAACTTCGATAAGATTGTCAAGCTCGCGTGCAAGCCCAAGAACGCGCCGCCAAAGGCCAAGGTGCGTGGATGCGGCGCACATATGGTCTTCTCTCCACTCTGCGTGGCCTCAAAAGCCTAAACTGGCGGTTGCGATTGTTCCTTTGCGGTCCAGGCTGACTCCCCGTCTCTTTCCCCGTTGCAACGTGCAGTATGTCGAGTAAGTCGCCTCGTTCTATCAATTCCCCTTCCTTGAAGGGCTCTGGCCATTGCTGACTCGCCGCAGCGTCCTTGTCTCTGCGACGTATTCCGACGATGGGTCTCTCAACGACATCACCCGTGCCCTGGCCCTGCGTCTACGCGAGCCGAATGCAGTGGTGCGTCCCGCCTCCCCATCCCGACTTCGCTCGTTCCTAACCCCTGATGTTCCCATACTGCTCCGTCCTCTTCCTGCGCGCTTTCCATGCCAGGTCCCGCTGACCCCGTGTCCAGATCGTGTTCAAGGCGCTCCTGACTCTGCATCAAATGATCCGCTCCGGGTCGACCGACACGCTCCTCGAGCATCTCTCGCAGTCCGACGTACTCCGCTTGCGTAATGTCAGCGGACAGAACTGGGAGGGTGAGTGATCCCGCATTGGTCCGACGGCCTCTCAGAACGAGGATGCACAAGGGGACAACCGGTGTAGGGAATGTGGTGCGCATGACTGATCTCCTGGGCCAGGCTACTCGCCGCCATCGAACATGGGAGCATATGCGCAGTACCTCGATACTCGCATCCGGGTTTTCCGCGATCTCAAGCACGATCTCGTCAGGGTACAGACCGAGTCGAACAGGCGTAGCGATGGTCTTGGAGCCGGATGTGAGCTGCCTGCACCGTCCCCTGCCGAGTCGGATATCCACTCGACTGCGGCGGGACGCGGAAGCACTAGCTGACCAAATCACAGCAAAGGCGAGACGGTTGCGACACCTTCCCGTGGAGAAGGGCCTGCTCAGGGAGGTGAAGGCTATCCAGAGAATACTCGACTCCCTTGTGCAGTGTCGGGTATGTGCATCGAATCCATCGTCGCGTCGTGCTGACGGGGCAGTTCTTCGAGGATGATATGCGGGACGAGAACACGGTGCTTGCCTTCCGGATGTTGATCAAGGATCTGCTGGTTCTGTTCCAGGCGGGCAACGAAGGTGTCTGCAACATCCTCGGTGAGTCACTCCTACCACGCTTTTCTTTCGTCATCCTTGCGTTTGGCGCATCTCTCCCTGATCGTGATCCGATATATCGCAACGGATGATCTACGACTGCCACTCTGGAGTCTCCGTGGGCTGTTACCGGAACGCCTACTCACTGTGCAGAACACTACTTCGAGATGTCCAAAGTCGACGCCAACGAGTCCTTCGAGATCTACAAGTCCTTCATCAAGCAGACCGACAGGGTTGTAGACTACCTCGGCGTCGTCCGCAGACTGCACAACGTCCTCAACGTCCCCGTGCCGAACCTCAAGCATGCCCCGACCTCGCTGGTGAAAGCGTTGGAGGAGTACTTGCACGATCCGAACTTTGAGAACAACAGGCTGGAATACAAGAGGAGTTTGGGGGTTGTCGAGGGCAAACCGGCTCAGCAAGGGAGGGAGCCGAGTCCGTCGAGTGAGTGCAGGCGTGGCTAGAGGGGTCCGCGGTGGAGCTAAGCCTAAACAGAGCCCGCAGCTAGCGAGTCGAAGGCGGCCGCGCCAACCGCTTCGTCAAGCTCGTCAGCTCCGGCTCAGAGCAGTGCGCCGTCAGCGCCGCCAGGGTCGTCGCAGAAGATCCAAGACTTCTTCGACTCGATTCAGGCGGATCACCAGCCCACGATGTTTGGCGGTGCTCCATCGTGAGTACCCCGTCACCACTGAGAAGACAGGGGACTTGGCTGGCTGACAGCTTCAGTGGTGGTTTCCAGCAGGCGCAGATGCCACAACACATGCAGCAGCAACAGCACCCTGTGTTCAACCCTTTCCGCCAGTCAATGATGATGCCGCAACAAACAGGGTTCATGGGTCCTCAAATGACCGGATTCCCGATGCAGCAACAACAGCCGTTCAACGTCGGCGTTGGCAGCATGCAGCCTCAGATGACGGGTATGGAATTCCTCCAGCCACAGCAGACCGGTGCCATGGCTTTCGGCAACCGCACGTCCATGTTCCAGCCTCAGGCCACCGGCTTTACCCAGCCCCAGCCACAACAGCCCTCATCTGCTGGGTTCCTCCAGCCTCAAACAACTGGCTCCAACCCCTTCCGCCAGTCTATGATGCTCAACACGAGCGGTCTCCCAAGCGGTCTCCCGAATGCGCATCAGAGCAACAACCACTCCGGAGCATTCTCGCAGCCTTCGTCACCATTCGGCCAGGCTCCATCGAGCTTTGCGAACCAGATCCAACGGCCGGGGAGTACTCCCGCCCTCAGCGTCTCGGCCAATCAAGGCCAACAGACCAAGCCTCTCGTGGCACAATCTACGGGGAGCAAGAACCCTTTTGCCCCACCGGGAGGGGTGCCGAAGCCGAAAGTCGATGAGAAAAAGGCGCCGACGATGGCGGAACTCGCGGCGGGAAGGCTTCACGCGCAAATGACCGGGTTCCCGACCTCGCCTGGCGGGTTTGGCGGAGCGAACGGTGCGAACGCGAACGGCGGGACCTCACCTTGGGCAAACGGTGGGAGTATCAATGGCGCAGGAGCGGGTGCAGGTGCCGGATCGGGCATGTCAGACATCGCCAGCGGGTTTACCCTCGACGCGACGAAATCTGGAGGGTCGGGATCTGGATCGGATTTCCTCGCGCAATTCGGCTCCATGTCCATGTCGCCCTCTGCCACCGGCACAACCGGCACCGGCACATCAGCCTTCGGCTCACTCAGTGGACTGTCCACCAACCCCACTGGATTCTCCTCCGCCCCTACGTCGCCCACGGGCAGCGCGTCGGCGGGCGGTTTCCTCCAACCGCAGAGAACGGGATATGGGGGAAGCAACGTCAAGCCGTTCAAGCCGACCTCCTCTTTCGGGAGTCAGCTCATGGAGACGTTGCCGCCCATCCCGGAACCAAGCCCCGAGGTCTCGTCGCCTGGTACGGGCACCGGCGGTGTGCAATCCCAGCAGACGGGATTCCCCGGGTTCAACCCCAATGCCGGTGCTGGGAGTCTGAATGGTCAACCGACAGGTATGGCGGGGCTGGGAGGTATGGGAGGTATGGGGAGCATGTCGTCCATGGGCAGTATGGGACCGAACGCCACGGCTCCCGGAGCAGGTGGAGGAGGGATAGGCCAGTTCGGGCAGCTCAGTCCACAACTCACAGGCGCGCCGAACCCATTCCGCCAATCGATGTTCGGAGGGGGTATGATGGGCGGGAGTGTATCGGGACCGGGGGCTGGAGCTGGGGCTGGGGCAGGAGCTGGGGCGTTTGGGCCCGGGTCGCCATTCGCAGGTCAGAACCCCCACCAGCAGCAGCAAGGCGCGGCGCAAGGGTTCGGAGGGATGGGCATGGGGACGGGGATGGGGATGTTTGGGCAGGGAGCGGGACAGCAGCAGCAGCAACATCAGCAGCAGGCATCGGGCTCGCTGATTTGATCGGGGAATGAGCGGAAGTGTCGGCCGGCGGGCGGGGGCGGGGTGGGAGGGGAGCCAGGGAGAGCTGGAGGGGGAAGCTCGCAGCGTTGCAATAGGGACGTTGGAGCGAGGGGTTGCGACTTGGTGTCAGGGACGAGGTCGGAGTGTGTCTGGCTGGCTACGGGAAGAGAGACGGTGGAGGAGCCAAACGAAGCGGATCAGTCGTGGGCCTTACCAAGGTGGGAGATACTTGAGGAGGACGAAAGGAATACCCTACGTTTTGGGATCCACGGCAGAAGGACGGGAAGAGGTAATCGAGGAGGATGGGCTGGGGTGGGGTTGGACGCTGGTGCCGTGCTGGCACTGCGTGCTGGTGCTGGTCCGATTGGGATTCCTTGTTGATTTTACGTGAACGAGTCCAAGAGGGAGCGAGACGAGGCGAGGCGAGGTTAGGCAGGGCAGAAAAGGATATGAGGGATTGTCTTGATTTGTATACCCAGGAAATATCTCATGCATGGTCTAATCTGGACGCAGGACGCAGCGAGCTCGGACACGGACACGGACACGGACACGGACTCGGACGCGGACAAACACGCTTTGGCGTTACAATGATATCGTCAATTCATGTTTCGTGATACTTCGTTGAGCTGACTGATTCCCTCGGGCCATCGATTGGTTGAGACTCATACCCACCCCATGCTTGCTCCGGGGGCATCCCACTTCTGCTCCTACTCCAATGCACTGGGCTCTGTTCCATCCGTTCCACTTCGCTCTGTTCAACGCCGCTCCGTTCCACGCCGCCACATATCACTCCACTTTCTCCCTTCCCAAGCCATACCCATCCTGTCCCAGCGCATGCTGCACCACGTCATCCAAACTCGGCGAAGGGATCGGCGAAGGTAATGGCGTAGGCTTGATAATACCATCATCAATGACCTTTCCCCTCCGCGCGGCATTCTCGTCTTCCCCCACAGAAGCGAGGCGGGGGCGGCGACTTGCTCGGGGAGAACCTGCGGTGGTTTGGGATGCGAGGCGCGAGCCGGGGTTGCCGTTGGGATTGGAGCTGGGGTTGGAGTTGGAGTTGGATGTGGAGTGGGAGTGGGGGTTGGCGTTGGAGTCAGAATTTCGATTAGAGGCGGGGATGGGGTTGGTGGAGAGGGAGAGGGGAGCCAGTGGGGAGTGTGGCGATGACGCAACGAGGTCGATCAGTGAGGAAGCGGCGAGACCGACGACTGGAGGGATATAACGTCAGCGCAGGTCTAAGAAGGGGAGGAGATGAGGCGGCGTATCGTAAATAGAGGAGCGACCAGGAAGCAATACTGGACATGGCGTAGAACGGGCTGGGACCGGTGGGATTGAGCGTGGTGGGGAAGGGGATAGGGAGGAAGGATGGGGTGGGAGTGAGGAGTGAGGAGTGAGGAGTGAGGAGGGGGACTCGTTGCCCAGTGCAAGGAGATCGTGCTTGTGCGGGACAGGCGCTCGTGAAATAGGCGCAAAAACCACTCACCCAGCCCCGTGAGCTTCTCTGGCGGGTTATGGAACCACACGCTCGTCATGAGCAGCATCCACACCCACAACCCCAACAACGCCGTGCCTCCAAGGGTCGTCATTCCGCGACTCATCTTTGACATCCCCCGAATTTCACTCCCGACGCCGACACCGACGCCGTCGCCGTCGCCGCGGATATCCAGCACAGCATCCTCGCCTGCCGTCGTGCCACTCCCATTGCCCAGTGCTGCCTTTCGACCGGCTGCGTTCTCGCGCCACTTCCTGAGTGCTCTGCGCCAGCTCGGGGTGAGTTCCCGGACGAGCAGCATGCTCGCGAGAGTGAGGAGGAAGACGTGCCCGGAGATATCGAACCCGCGGTGCCATCTCGGTCGGGGGAGGACGAGCGGGGGATGGGACGACGAGGCGTGGAGATGGGTCTTGGTGATTTCTGCCGGGCGGTGGGTAGGCGATTTGGAGAGTACGAGATCCCACAATTGCGGGTGTGTTTGGCGGGTCAGAGGTCGACGGTCGATGCAGAATGAAGAGTCGACGGGGAGATACCATTGTTCATCCCCCAGCTCGGATGACGGGGTGGTGAGTAACGTGTCGAACCCGGGGGGTAAGAGCTCGTGCAGATCTCCTCGATCCAGCACCCATTCGCGAGGTAGAGCGATGGCGCAAGATCCCCCGGAGAGCTGGATCACACGATCACCAAGTCCAGCACCGAAGAACCACGAGGTGAATCCGAGCCAGCACGCCGTGCCGATCATCCACGCCACGAAACGAGATCGTCGACTCTCGCGTCGCCAAGAAGATGTAGCCGGGGAAGGTCCGGGTGGAGCGACACCGACACGTCCTCGCGCGTTTGGACGCCGACCGATCGAGGACGACGGAAGCGGAGCGGGCGGGAAGAGATGCGATGGGTAGACGAGGAGGTGGCCGAGGTATGCCAGTGATGTCCAGAGCCAGCAGAGCTTGACGAAGCGCTGGTTCACCCAGTTGGACTTGCGCGCGAAGAAATGGGTCCGTTCGGGCAAATGAGAGAGGAGAGAGGTGTCGAGAGCCGTGGATAGGTGGTGGGCATATACCGTTCCAAGGCTATGTCCGAGTAAGCGGCAATAGACACAGACAGAGATACCATTCCTCGTCGCCTCTTCATATGGTCTTGATGTCGTTCACCACTCACATCACAGTCCCCACGACGATCCCCGCTCCGACCAACCCCGCATGATCCAAGATCCGCTCCGCAACTCCCTCAGGCAACACCACCGCCGACTGCGGCGTGCTCGACACGCTCATCCGCCGCGTCACCGCCGAGTTGGGCCGGATGTCGAACGGAGACGCCAGTGGCTTGCCGTCCTTGTCGCGGGAGGGCGAACGGACATGTCGAGCCCGCGAGGGGGAGGGGGGGAGGGTGATGTCGATCTTGGGAATAGAGGGGGAGGGTAATGGGTCCGGCGGGGACATGCTTCGGTGTAATGCTGGAAGAGGGGTTGGATGCGATGTCTGATCGGTAGTCGGTGGATGGCGGGGTGCTCGAGACTGTGTGAGAAGCGATGTGATTTCAGGGGGGGGAATGTCCTCCTCTTATAGATCTAATGATATGCTGGATGCACTGAAGCTGGATGCGGGCCTGAGAAAAGAGGTCGAGGTCGAGGTCATGGGAAGTGCTGCGACGAGTTTGCACTACTTTGTTGTTGAGCGGTGCAAATGGTCGCTTGCTGGTAACGAGGGTGGGGTCGGGTCCAATCTCAGACTCGTGACGTCGACGAGGAAGCGGGGTGGCGTGGCGGCGCTATGGCGCGCAGGCACCGATCCGGAGTCTCCATTCTGCCGCGGCAATAACCCGGCGGCGGCGTTCGTTGAGGCGGGCGTGGCGTACGGTGGTCTTGGCGGACATTGATCTGGCTCGGCGATGGGCGGACTTCGGCGATGGCGACGACGACAGGCGGGGTGACGACGGTGACTACACCGACGCCGACGCAGGGTGAGGGCTCAGGGTCGGGTCCCCCGCTACCCCCTGCGCTCGGACACTTGTGTGTGGCTGTGGCTGTGGCTGTGTGGGTCGCTGTTCGAGCGCACAGACCGCTTTGCCGTCGCCCTCTCGCCTCTTGCCTCTCGCCTCTGGCTGTCTCCCTGCCCTTGATTGGGTTCGTGATCATCACTGATGCATGCATGGGCCATCAACATGTGTCCGACCCCCGTCTAGGGCGGAGAAGCGAGGGGTACCGCCTACACTGCGACTGTTCAGACAGTGTATAAATAATGTACTGGTGAGTCCCCATTGCCAACTCTTCTTTTCGTCGTCTTCTTCTTCTTGTGCTTCTTGCATTCCACGTTTTGTTGGGGTTGGGAAACCCTCTCAAGCCGTCGAGTGGCGAGTCCCACTGCCAACCCCACAGCATGGCCGGGCGAGGACCCGGTCTAGGGCGCGAGCGGAATGGTGAGCACAACAGAAGTCTCCTGCGAACGTTCGTTCAGCGCCTGACAGCTTCACCAGCGGACACCGCTCACACCGGTATCTTCCGCGGACTCAAGTTCTACCTCGAGTGGACCCCTGATGCGAAGATGTTCAACGACATCCTTCGGTTGATCCGAGTGAGTAGAAACTTCATGTCCCCCGATACAGCAGCTCTTCAGGAGAAGCCGTATCATCTACGCTGGACTCGGGGTTACGGGATTTGACAGTCCGTTAGTCAAACGGAGGGGTTGTTCTTCAAGACCCATCACACCCCTCGGTGACCCACCTGATCGTCCACCCGACGGGCGACAAGCCGACCAAGGACCTAGTAATGAGCCTGCCCCCTCCACGGCCCCAGGACGTTGCGGTATTCAACGCCAAGCGCCGTTGGAGGGCAGAGGACCTCGTCGCCCATTTCGCGAGGCGGGCGGCGGGTTACCCCCAGACTACGAACATCAGCAAGATCGCAAATTACCAACCTGGCGGAGCGGATGCAAGTTACAATAAAGTCGTCATCAGGAAGGAGTGGATCGAGGAGGCGATTGAGGCCCGGACAAAGTTCCACGGCGGGGACGGGTATGCAGGGTGGGAAGTGAAGTGGGTTGAGGTTCCGGCGAATATAGTATACCATAGCAGGATCTTGGGGGAAGGGGATGGCGCTGAGCGTTTGAACAGGTGTACCATCGTAGCCCCCGGGCCCGCCCCCACCGACGTCCCACCCCCACCACCTTTGACAGCTCCCCCTCCTCTCCCACCCTCTTCCCCTTCGCAACCCCCCCACCCGTCGTCATCGACATCAACACCGAGGCCGAGACCGACACAGTCGCTCGCAGATAGGTTGTCCAAGGACACGAGCGAAAAGCAAGTGACGGCGACTCCCGTCATACCACCTTCAGCTACATCCCGCCTCGCCGACTCCGAGGGCAGGCCAATTGCTGCAATGCCGACGAGTGCCTCATCCCGCTTGATTGAGCGACTTGGTCCGCCTCTCGGAGACGCCTCCAGAGGGCCTATAGACAAACCTTTCCCGTTCATCAGGTCCAATACCTGCCCCACAGCGAGCTCTACAAGCCCGCAGCGCCCGCCGCCCGCCCCGTTCGGTCTCACGAGGTCCAACACCTTCGCCATAGCGAGCTTGTCAGGCTCGCACCGGAACCCATCTAGCCAGGTGATCACCGATGATGTCCCTTCGCTTGGCTTCGAGTGGGAATTTGCCAGTCAAGAAAACGCTTCGCCACTTTCGGGTGGAGAAACCTCAGCCCCCCTGGAGTCGAACGACCTCAAGACCGGTCTGCAGAGGTTCAGCACGCCTCTTTCAAGCATTACTGGCGAGGTTCGAAGAATGTCGGTGGCGTCCAACACCGACAGGAAGGACACTAGGCCATCACTGCCCATGCACCTGGAATCGTGGATGTCCGAAACCACGTCCCAAGTGGGCACGCAACAAACAGCGAGGAATCCGCTCCCGCGTACAAGTTCCGGCTCTATCGAGCTGGGGCGACCCATCCCATCGGCGCCACCAATACGGCCTTCGCCTTCACCGTCCTCATCGTCTGTCGGAGGTGTCTTCTCAAGCGCTTACCCGCTACCGATGAGCTTCCACGTCGTCGACGACGGTCCCGGAAAATCGACATTGGAGTTACTGATCACGGTGAGTACCTGTGGCCGGCCTTGATGGGGCAACCGGTATTCCTCGCATCGTGTTTCGTGGAGGCACTCGTGAAAGCACGCCACTAAGCCTATAGGCAATGGGCGGGGGGGTCATCCCCACCAATCCGGCTTCGGCAAACTACATCATCCTCAACCTCGAGCCGGGTCATCGCGCCACACTGCCGGAACACCTCGCGGTCCTCCACTCGGTACGCGGCGACTCGGCCCGCGCGGTGCTGAGCAGCGCGTGGATCAACAGCTGTATCAAGTCCGGGAGGGTGGTGCCCCTGGAGCCATACGTGGTGCGGGAGGCTGGCGAGCGACTCGACAGCGGCAGCGGTAGTGGCAGCGGCAGCGGTAGTAATGCCCTGTCTCTGTCCCTGGATCTACCTCCTACACCAGCACCTTCTGGAGCGAGGTCAGGCCGAGGCATCCCGGCATATAACCACGACTCCCGCCAATGAATTAGTGCAGGAAGCAGCTAACTCGAGTTCAAAGCGGACCCCGTCTCCCCCTGCTGGACCATCCACACTGGTAATTGACACGGAAAGGTTTCGGGTACGTGCGGCAGGATCGTACAGTACATGCCAGCGACTCATATCGTCAGCACTACATCGAAGTCGATGATTCCGATCTCGACGAGCTCTTTTCGGACAACGAGACGAGGTCCGTGGGACCTCCCAGGAGACACACGTCTCCACTGTCCTCCCTCAGCCCCGAACCGGAAGTCGGCCAAATCTGCGGTCTAGACGAGGAGGACGCCACTCCCCCCGGACGCGTCCGGAGCGGCAGCGATGAACGCGGCGCTCCCTTCTCTGGATCACGTTCCGGAGGTACCCCTTCTGTTGTTCCCGGCGGCCTTAGCGCCTCGGGAAAGCGGCGACGAAACGAGATCGATCCAGAGGACCAGGAGGCATACGAGCTCCTATTGGACCGATTGCGGAAGAGAAGTCGCGGTGTGTCGGCCAAGACCTTTTTCAGTAGGCTTCAGAGCGAGGTGAGTGGGTGATCGGTGAAGTCGTTGCGAGGCTGGACCGTGCCACGTTCGCTCTTGTATGTAAAGGGCACTGCTAATGCGGCATAGAAAGCGAAACCCTACTGGAGAGGTCTTTTCAGACGATACGACCGGATGATACGGGACGAGATAAAGGGTTTGGAAGGGTGGGAGCCTTGACCGCGGCACATTGGCGCTTGGGGAAGGGGGAATGCGAAGAATATAAACACGTTGTATCGCAGGGTTTCAGAAGCAGGGAACGAGCACTACAGTAGTAAGGTTGACAGTCGGGTGGGGCGTTGTATGGGTACTACACAGTTCATTCTCGCCAGCTTGGTATCCGCTATGCGCAGACATGTATGTACATTGGTTTCGTTGCTCGATCATTATCTTCGCGAGATACGCTCAACATTTCACCTTATTAGGCAGCCGTGTCCGCCGGGTCCTGATCTTCCTGGTCGTCTTGGCCGTCATCTCCATTCTCGGGGACGTACTGGGCAGTCATAAACTCTTCCATGAACACATCTTCGTCGAATCCGGCTTCGTACAGCCTAAACCGATTGTGTTCCTTGTACCATTGGTCGGTTTGGAATCCTGTCGGTTTGTCAGGGACGAATCTGCTGAATACCAGAGCCGTGGAGGAGGTGGTAGCAACGGAATGCTCGGATGTGACGTCGGGGCCTGAGCGGACCCTTTTGGGACTCGGCACGTCCAAGAGCCCTGCGGCGTCCTGGGAGTGCCAGTCGTCCTTGATAGGACTGGGGACTACAGGGATCATCAAGCGGTCGTCGGCTCCGCTGGACGGTATTTCATGCATTCCAAGCTTGTCGAGCTCAGCCTCAAGCCCGTCCATGGCGAGAGGGCTCTTTGGCGCCGGACTGAACAGTCCTTCTCCTTGACTGGAGGACCAGTTGATGTGCGTGGTGATGATTGTAGGGGTGACCGGCATCTCCGCTTCGGCTGCAGTGGCGTCCAGCTCGTTCAACACTTCCACAAGCTCATCGAAGCTGGTGGGAACCGCGATGCCGAGCTCCGTGGCAGTCTCGCTTGCCTGGATCTTGAGCTTGCTGGCTGGCGTTTTGTACTCGCTCGCAGTCTTGGCTTGCTCTGCCTCTTTACGCCTCCGCCTGGCCTCCCCCTTTTTGTTCTTCGCAGCTTTGGACGCCTGGGACGAGAGTCGCGAGACCTCGGTCTTTCCCTCCCACAGGGAGCACTCTACCTCTGCACGTATCAAGTCGACCCACAACTTGGCAAACTTCAGAGACCTCTCGGTTGTGATTCGTTTGAGAGCATCGGTAGTCGAGGTCTTCAGGGATCTCCTCGCGGCCACTTCGAACCGATCGAATGCTCGAGGCAGAATGGACGATGCGCGCTGGAGGAACCCGAGCCTGTCGTACTCGAGGCGTGCCATCTCGGAGAGCTGGTCGACAGCTTGGAGCGACGTCTCACTCGCTGAGGACCCGATCTTGTATATCTTGGTCCTCAGACTGCCTCGGGCATCCTTCATGTCCTCGAGCCAATTCGTGCAGTCCGTCATGAGTTCGCCCAAGCTACTGTGAAACTCGGGGGAGACTGCGGGGACACCGTCCTCGAGGTGGAAAACGAAGGGTAGGCGGTCCATCAACTCTTCGTCCAACCGCTGGGCGCCTGCCGGTGTCCGCGGCTCGAGGCCCTCCTGGGACAGATACGGCGAGAGATGTGCGCTCGCGTCTTCCTTCCATCGCAGCACCGGGAACACCGTCAGGGAGGACGGCTCGTTCGGAGCTACGTGGAGACCGATAGCACCGCCCAAGAGGTCTTCCTCTCCTGATGCATCCGCTTTTCCGTGGCTGGCATCTCCTGTTTTGGAAGTCGAGGCTGTTGCTTTGCGCTTATCATTTGATGTGAGAATGTCCAAGTCCCGCATCTCCCTGTATCTTCCCTTCCGGATTTTGCTCTCGAGCACCACGAGCTGATCCTGAGTCTCCACAAGGTCCTTGTTCAGCGATCTCAGTTCCTGGATTCTGCCCTCAGTCCATTGTATGGTGTAACAGCTCGCACGAAGCTTCCTCATCAACACATCGCAGCGCGTGGCGGTCTTCCACATCAAGTCACGCTCGGCGGTGAACCGGGCGTCCGTCGGTCGCTGCATGTTTGTGAGATCTCCAAGTGATCCCAGATGATCAAAGAAGCGACGGGCCTCCATCTCGCTGAGCCTGATCGAGCCGTTCAACCGCTCTTGGCCGTTTCGGAGATTCCTAAAAGAATCCTCCAGTCTCTTGTTCAGCGCGTCCCCCTCTTCCTTGACTCGGTCCTCGTCGGTCTCCTGGGCGTCGGGATGGAAGTTTCTGGCGTCTCTCTGAGCCTCCATGAGCTGTTTGCTTGCCTCTTCGGTCTGCTTTGCAGCGGACACCGTATACTCCAACAAGCTGTCCCAAGCAAGGATCTCGACGCCCGCGTCATTAATATCCGGAAACTCGGTGCGTTCAGGCCAGACCAAGGGCTTGTGGGTGTTGCGGTCTCCCGAAGGAGTCTGGACCCCATCGTCCACCCACTCCATCACTTCCACCGAACCGGCGCCGTCCACTCGAGTGGCGAGCACGAGTTGGATGGGCCCGATGGTTGAGTTGATCTGACTTAGGGTACTCGTGCCACTCGACGCCAGGGCGTTGGACGGTTTCATTTCGGGTGGTGAGCAAGTTGAGTTGAAGGTACAGCTGTATTTGCGTCTGCGTTTGTGTCCGTGTTACGGTCTCGTTTGGACGACTTGTCTCAGAGAACCGCGCAAAAGCAAGAAAGAAGCACGAGCCGACTTCTGAGGGATTATGTATTCCCAAACTGCTTGATGCTCAGCCCGTTCGCGCACGGCGTGAGAACATGATCCCGGGCGCAAGTCCTCCGTGCACAAAGGTGGCAGTCAAAACCTCCCTAATTGGGCCTTCGCACTGGACACTCAGTCTCTATCTCGGTGCGACGCCGTCGCCTCTTCTCCTGGCGCCCATCATGGAAGCGAGGGTCGTGTTGAGAAGCAGCCGTGAGAGGCAAGGCCTTCCTTTGCGGTTCGACACCAGCCCTTCGCTTCCTGATGATCGCGGTGAGCTCGACCATCAATTCGATTGGCGCTCTGACTCTTTCCCACGCTCAAAGCGGGGCGGACTTTGCTCGGGCTCGGGCAAGACGCCAGCAACGTTTTACAGTGGATTGCGTGTGCGAGTGCAGTTTTCAGCCGCATCCGACAAGGTGAGGCCGATTCTCACAAATGGTGCTACGCATGATCAAATGTGTTGGGGCATGGTGCATGCGAGAGGACGATCCTATGAGAACTCCGAAATGAGAGAGGACAAGCAATGGTGTGGTCGAGCCAGCTATTGTACTCGTACTGTAGCCAATCATGGGTCAAAGGAGAAGAAGGGATTGGCCTTGAGCCGTGCAAAAACTGCTTCCTGGGTGTGTCCGCTTTCCCTGTACCGCTGGTTATTTCTTTCTGTGTAGAAATTATCAGTGTGGAAAGCCCGTCGTTTCGTGTTCGGTTGAAACGTGGGCGAGGGCTGGGAGAGCAAACTGATGTGACCACTTGCTTCTGACACGTTGTCGCTAATGACCGTCGCGGCTGACAACTCGGAGCCCAAGTCCGAGACCGATATCGATGGAGCCAGAAGCCCTGACGACCGACCGGGCTCCTGTTGAGAAGAATGCCAATTGTCGGGGATGGCTTCGAACACTGTTGGGATAGTCACACTTTCGGTCTCGGTCTTGGCTTCGCCCCGCTCGTCAAGGTCGCGGATCACGTTCTCGAGCTCGGTCAGACTGCTCGGCAGAGTGATTCCAAGTTCCGTCGCCGCTTCGCCTGCCTGGTCCGCGAGCTTGTCCGCGCGAACTCCATACTCGCGCGCAGTCTTCTTCTGCTTGGTCCCATTTCTCGTTCGCTTGCTCTTCCCCGCTTTGCTCCCTAGTGCAGTGCACAGATCGGCCGACAGACGCGAAACATTGGATTTGCCGTCATACAGGGCTTGATCGACCTTTTTGCTGAGCGTGTCGAGCCACAGCTCTGCGAATCGACGGGACGGCTCAGTTGAAGCCAGATCCAGAAGGCGAGAGCGGGAAGAGGCGACCTCGTTCCTCGTGACCTCTGCGAATTGTTCAAACGTGGCGGTGAGTGCCGCGGGGAGACGCTCAACGAACACCTGCCTGTCTTCCTGCTGCCGCGTCCACTCCATTAGCTCGTGCACAGCTTGGAGCGAAGTTGTGTCTGCCGACGAGCCGATGGCTGTAATTTTCGGCATTATCAGTTCTTCACGATTCTTCGACATCTTGGCCCATTCCACTCCGAGGGTGTTGAGAGCGTCCAAGCTGCGCTGAAGCTCGACACGGACCGGTAACACCTCCTCGTCCTCTTCGAGGTGAAACTGGATGGTCAACTGGTCGAACTGCTCCATATTCAATCGCTGCGCCCCTTGGGTCGTCGGTGGCTCGAATTCGTGAGAAAGGTATGGCGAGATCGTTGTGCTCCAATCGGTTGGCCATTGCAGTCGCGGGAAGGCTTCCAAGCGGAACGGCGTGGTCGAAATGACATCGAAACCGATGGCCGCGTTGGGAGACCACAAGTGTGGTAGTCCATCCTCAGAAATATGATCCGACTCTGTGACCGACTGAATGCTTTTTTCCTCCATAGTCATGCTTGAGTTGAGCTTGTTGTCCCGGATTTCATCCTCTAGACGCACTACGCGAAGCTGAGACTCGTAGATCCAGTTGTCCATCTCTGCCGCGTCAGACGATTCTGGATCATTCACATCGTGGGAATTGCCGCTCAGCTTCGTCCCCAACACCCCGTAGAGTCTCGGCATCTCGTCCAGATACATGATCTCGGCGGAGCAGGATCTGCCACTTTCTCGCTTGTAGAGCACGCTGCGGCCCAGGGTCGAGGGTCGAAGTGCCTGCAGCGAAGTGAGATGACGGTCAAACCTCTCGTAAAGCTCGAAGCCTAAGTTCCGGACAGATTCGAGCCTCTCTTGAGCGTTTCGCTGAGCGGTAAAAGCCTCTAGGTGAGCATTCAGTAGCGATTCAACCTGAGCCGAGATTTCGGCTTCGTCCATCCCAACCGTGGTGGGGGCAAACTCCGTCGCATCCTTCCAGATTTGCATGATCCTTTGTCCAGCCTCTTCCGACTCTCTCGCCCTCGACACCTGATACTGGAGGATGTTGCTCCACACGCTCTTCTCCACACACTCTGTTGTGACGTCCACGAATTCGGTGCGCTTGGGCCATGCAAAGCGCTTGTAGCTGCCAGTATGCTCTGGCGCCAGGGGATCCTGGATCATCCCGTCGACCTCCTCCAGGACCTCGACCGAACCGGTGCCATCGGTTCGAGTGGCAAGAACGAGGCGCGGGGTCTGGATCGACTCGTCGACCGCCTTCTCAATCTTGGAGAAACGCATTCTCAGCTCATTGACCGTATCGGAGCTCATTGTGGGGTTTGACGTATTGCTGCACTCGTGCTATTGTACTGAAGTTATATTGTTGGGGGGAGGATAGAAAATCGACAAAGGCGGCTTGGGCGCACGATATAGCGAACAAGACCTGCAGTACCAGTATCGTACCGGCCCCAGGTCTATACAAATATTGCCCCAACATAAAGGTTCTCGTGAACATTCGTTATCGCGTGGGAACACGCTTGCAGAGACGAAAGGAGACCAATCGCAGAGGTGCAGGTCGTTGATGCCGGCCTTTAGTGAATCGTGATACGAGTCAACACTTCCCGTCATCCATTGTTGCCCGTTGCCCCCTTGGGCTACATACTGTACAGTAGCGAGTACATGTGTTTCACAGCTCACTCCGCCAACATGGTTTCGAAAATCGCGAGCATGACTAGCATCACCTTTTCCTTCTTTTGACCTCGTATGTTACTTGCCTTGGGCGCTCCTCAGGTGGAGACGAGGTGGGATGCGCATCGACCGTCCCTGACAACCGGGCTTCCACATCACGCGGAGCGCCCATATCCTCCAAGCACCATCGATGCCACGTCTGAGACAGCCTGATGCGATCCCATGCATGCTAGCTACCGTCACCCTGAAGACTATTCGCGCCTCTCTGCGCAATCGTCTCCTCGTGACCATCTCCACCTCCCGGTCTCCCCCTTGTGAACCCACTCAACCAACTCCCCACAGCCGCACGTCTCAGTTCACGACGACGGCTCGACCTCTGATGTCCCAGCCTGCTCATCCCCGCCAACCGCGTTCCGGAAGCGGGATACAGGCTTCGGTTGTAATCGTAATACTCCTCCTCCCACTTCATCTTTCTCCTGTCCACCCCTGCCTCTGACGCAGAGGCCAGAGCCAAGGTTTGGGCATCCTCCTGCCGATCTTCCAATGAGGAACGGAGCCTCCGAGAGTACTCCCTCGTGTTGTGCATGAAGTACTCTTCGTCCCACCGCATCCGCTTGTCGATGGTTTCGATCGGTGCTGCTCGCCAGGCGACGGTGGTCTTGAGTTCGTCGCTCGCTTGCCCTTGCGGAGCTTGTGCCTGGACTTCATGCTCCAGACCTGATACTCGGGACTGCTGCCTGTGATACTCCACAGTCGCTCCTGACACGCGTTCGGTCTCGAGAGGCCGGGTCTCGGGAGGAGGGATACCGTGCACGTCTTTGTTGGAGGTATGGCCAGCTGTCGAGTCCTCGTCCTGGTGGCTTGTTACATCTAGCATTGAATGATCCCCCATAGGCTGGTCTGCACCTCTCAGTGCGGCATCGACATCACCGATCTCAATCAGCGACTCGGGCTCGGCGCATGTGGGTACCGCCTTCAGCATGTCGGCGTAACTTGGTGCGCCGGTCTGCCAAGGAGAAGGTTGCCCTGCCTCTTGCAGCTCGGTGACCTGTGTGACGTGCGTGTCCTTGCGCTCTGCCCCAAGAATCATGCCCCTTTCCCTGGCTTTTAGAACCTCGGAGAGTTGTTGCAGCCAAGAGCTTTCCCATTCTACCAATGTGTCGCCACTGGACGAAAACTCCGTCAGAGTCATCGAACCCACTCGCGATGGGTGGTTACTCCTCGGGAACCGGCTAAACCTGAATACTGGTGGCGTCGCGGGTGGTGGATCCACAACACTGGACGTGACCGGCGGGGCGGGGCATACAGGCGGTAACGGGTATCGCCTCTCCAAAGACACCGCAGTGATACCCCTCGGGCGGCGAGGAACCCTGGGACTGACCGTGGCGTCGGCTTCAGCAACGATCACTCCATGTGACTGCTCCTCTGCTGCGGCGGTGGCCTCCTCTGCCCAGTCCAATTTGGCCTCCGCCTCCTTGTGACGACACATCCGCTCCCACTCGTGATCCAAGTCCGACATCATTGTGCGCACCGCCTCGAACGTAGCCTGCTCTTCCGCCTCTTCCGCGAGACGTAGTGCACGGGCCGATTCACTCCGCTCACAGATCGCCTCCCACGCATCGTCCATGCCAGACATCATCTCCATGACAGCCGCAAGCGTCTCGCTCTCCTCGCAGTCTTCGTCCAGGCGTCTGAGGGTCTCCTTGAGCTCGTCAAAGGTATTCGGGGAGGAGGCCAACCCCAGCTCTGTCTCTTTACCCTTGAGCCGTATCGCGAATCTAGCCCCATCCCTTTGCAATTGTTTGTCTTTCTGTGAGGTCCCGCTCTTGCCGAGTCCCTTGGCAGCCCTGGCCGTTTCCTCCTGCTTGTAAATGCTCGCCGCGAGTTCGGACAGTCCTGCATTGAATCGTCCGAGTGTCGACTCCACCCCGATTGAGAGAACATCTGCCCACGATTCGGCGTATCCTCGTGTGGAGGGATATGAGCACAGTTCCACCGCCGCCTTCGTCTCCGCATCTAGCTTTGCCTTGACCGCCCTTTCTGCGGCTGTCCTCAACATGCGGAGAGCTGGGGGGAGAGACAATAGAGCAGTTTTCTGTCCCTCCCTCGTCCTCGCTAGGCCCATGCAACATTCGATAGCTCCATCGCTGCTATGACATGACGAAATTCCGAGACGATCGCTCATGCCTCTGAGTCGGGTTTGATATTCTTTGGATACCTCCAGGCACTGCTCCGACATGCGGGTGAGCGCCCCCTCGAGCTCGGAGATGATCGGCACCCGAGGTGCCTTGAGCGAGAACTCCACGGGAAGGTCTTCCATCGTATCGACGTTCAGTCGTTGGCCTGCGATTGCTGGGGAAGCAGTCTTCTTGGTATCTGGCGCATCCTGTGAGAACGCCGTAGCTGAGTCGAAGCCGTTCGGGGCAGAGACGGTCAGAGATGGTGTACTGGTGGCGTCGTAATGCAGCGCAATGATTGCACTTGCGCTTGCCGGCTCGAAAGCGATCTTCTTGCCCGCTTTCCGTTTCGTCCTCCCAAATCTAGCCGTCGAAGACTCGTCATTATCGTCGTTGGTGACGGGCTCCGTCTCCGTCTGCGAACCTATTCCCTCACTTGCTGTTTCGTTTCCCCCGTCTTTAGACCTGCTTGTGAGATAGTTTTCGTGCTGCACTAGGTGTGAGCCAACGAAACGCACTTCCTTGCCCATTGCAAACCAATTCCGATCTTTCTCCTCCTGGTCTTTACCGGGAACTCCGCAAGATGACATGACGAGCTTCCTGAGCACCAGGTGCTTCAGGTCGGACTGGAGGAGCCTTGTGTTGAGCTTCTCCCGGAGAGAGTCTGTCGTTTGATCGACCGCTTCATCGGCTTCTCTACTCTTTACCGCTATCGGTCTAGAGGATCTGGCCCACGAATACATCCGAGACCAATAGGGGTCCCATGTGACGTCGCTGAGCTGGAACAGAGCGTCGACAGAAGCGACAGCCTTCAGATGATCCGAAAAGGCAGCCTTGTACTCGTCCACGATCTTCTTCTGATCGTCCGTCGAGTTGTCTCCCCTTCCTGCCGACTCCTCTAACCGCTCACAGGTCTCCCAGTTGTCTGCCACCCCCGTGTTGGCCTCGCATGCCTTGTTCAGCAGTTGACCCCAGATGGGCTTCTCGATCGTCGAGGCTAGAAATTGAGAGTCGAGGTCGTCCTCCCGCCATGAGACGGTCGCATGACTGGATTTCTTCTTCCCCTTTACCCTCAGACGCACGTCGTCGCTTTCAAGTATCTCAGCCACCCCACTCTGTTTGTCGCGCGCAAAGACGAAATGAGGTGGCTTGAGACCTTTCTGCACTTGAGAACGCACATCCTCGAGTTTCTGCACCAAGCTCTGCTCTGCTCTCGTCTTTCGTCTCTTACCCATGTCGTTTCTCTCCAGCTATGGTCTATCCCCTCCAACAAAAGTCTGCCGAGCGGTAGCGGTGTGCAGATGATCTTATCCTCTTGCCCTAGTGGTTGCGGAGCGGTGTGACAGTCAAGTGAGAGAAGCGGGTGGCGACCAACTATAAGCAGTACGAATCCACAGACGACCATTGATGAACCCCTGATTGACTCAGTCGGACAAAACCTCTGGACTCTCTTCGTCGCCTCGCCTCGGGCCGTGTCAGTTTGATGAAGTGAAAGGTCTGTTGCACGCCAGCCGGGATGGTATCCGGTCCTTTGTCGATCGGATGAGCGAAAGCGCCACAAAGGTTGGTGCCACATTGTTTTGCAGTCTGACGTGGATATTACTCGCCGGGTTTGTGTTGTGATTTGCCACGTGTCGCCCCCTGTTCTGCTCCCATTCCTTATCACTTTCGGACTACGCGCCTGGCATTATTGTCCACAAAGTCAACACGCGCCGACCACCAACACTACTCCGTCCTCTACATCATACATTCTTCTCACCGAGCTCACCCACACAAACCAAGCTCGAGGGTCAACAACAGTCTCAGGAGGGCCCTAAGCGCTTTCTCGCATCCCTCAGTCGAATATCGCAGCTTGCAATCGCGCGACTAGTCTGCGGCCGACCAGAGCCGGTTTGTTTACACAATGAGAATTGAGGAGCTCATTCTGGACGGTATGTGCTCAGTTGTCCCCGGGTCTATCGCCCGAGAGCTCACACAACACTCATGTAGGCTTCAAGTCGTATCCGGTTCGAACGACCGTATCAGGTGAGTCTGAGTGGGCTCGCTGTTATGCCGGCAGCACTGATTCTCCGCAGGATTCGACGAATCCTTCAATGCCATCACCGGTCTGAATGGTTCGGGCAAGTCCAACATCCTCGATGCGATATGTTTCGTACTGGGTATCACCAACATGCAGTCGGTGAGTTTGGAGATCCAGAGGCAGCTTCTGAGCTCCGGGTGGGGAACATGTGGGAGGATGTGGACTGATCGCCTGACTCATAGGTTCGAGCAAATAACCTCATGGACCTGATCTACAAGCGGTGAGTGTGTCGCGGATGTGTTGGCCCCAACCGCCCGGATGGCAACTGACGGGGCATAGAGGACAAGCCGGCGTGACCAAGGCGTCGGTCACTATCGTGTTCAACAACCAGGACCGAACAAAGTCCCCCGTCGGCTTTGAAAACACCCCGCAAATCACAGTCACTCGCCAGGTAAGCCTCTGAGCACCCGCTCATGCACTGTGCTTGAGCTCCCCCGCTGAGACCGTGCAGATCGCAGTGGGCAACATTTCCAAGTACTTGCTCAACGGCCACAAGTCGACGCTCCAAAACCTCCAGACCCTCTTCCAATCCGTACAGCTGAACATCAACAACCCCAACTTCCTAATCATGCAGGGTAAAATCACAAAGGTGCTCAACATGAAGCCGGCGGAGATCCTGGGTATGGTCGAGGAGGCGGCGGGCACGAGAATGTTCGAGGAGAGGAAGGAGAAGGCGATGAAAACGATGGCGAAGAAGGACAAGAAAGTGGAGGAGATCGAGTCGGTGAGTATTCGTATCCATCGTCAAGAGCGTGACCGTACTGACGCTGGCAGTTGCTCCGAGAGGAAATCGACCCCAAGCTCGAGAAACTACGGGCGGAGAAACGCTCATACCTCGAATACCAGAAGGCGACCTCGGAGCTTGAGAGGTTGACCCGGCTCGTCAAGGCTTACGAGTGGACGCTGTCCGTCGACAAGGTGGAGAAAGCCGGGGATGCGTTGAAGCGGAAGAAGGTGGAAATCGAGGACGCCAAGGAGGATGTCTCTCGCGGAGGTAGGGAATGCGAGGGGATGGAGAAGGAATTGGCAGAGATCCAGAAGCGAAGGGAAAAGGTTGGTGCTCGTCGTTGCCGCCCACGATGGCTGGTCACATGCTGACGGGGATGCAGGAGATGGCCAAAGGCGGCAAAGTTCAGGCTTTGACGGACGCGGTCAACTCGCTCGAGCGCGAGCTCGTGAAGACAAAGACGCAGTTGGAGATCAAGGAAGGATCGTTGAGCGAGGACAAGAAGCGCGTGGATGCGGCAAAGAAGGCTGTGAAGGACGTGAGCCATCTGATCCCACCGATCGACAAATGAAGTACTGATCCGTCTAGCTCGAGAAGGGTCTCGAACAGAAGCGCACCTCGACTTCCAAGGAGGCTGCCGCATTTGCAGAGTTCAAGGCGGCGTACGATGCCGGTATCGCGGAGTTGGCCAAGACCGAGGAGCTACTCCAGACCCTCATCACCGGTCTCTCGTCCAACAACGCCGACGATGAGAACGCTGGAGGATACATGGGTCAACTCGCCGAGGCCAAGGCGAGGTTAGCTGCGGCCGGTACCGAGGCCGAGCAGGCCAAGGTGAAGATGGGACTCGCGGAGAAAGAGATCAAGGAGAAGGAACCGAGGGCGAAGAAGGCAGAGAAGGAAGGCGAGGGGGCGTTGAAAGAGCTGGCGGGCAAGCGAGCCGACGTCGAAAAGCTTCGAAAGAAGGTGGACGCAGCGGGCTGGGATGAGAGCAAGGAGCGAGATCTGCTTCAGAAGCAAGCGACGCACAGCACAGCTATGGCGGAGCTCATGGAAGTGAGTACGAATGCTCTACTCGAGAACAATGCGCTGATGTTCGCAGAAACGGGACGCCATCAAGTCTCGACTCGCCGCCATTGACTTCACCTATTCCGACCCCGCGCCCAACTTCGACCGCTCAAAGGTCAAAGGTCTCGTGGCGACTCTGATCGATCTGGACGAGGCCAACTTCCGCAGCTCGACAGCACTCGAGATCTGTGCTGGAGGCAAGCTATACAACGTTGTCGTTGATGACGAGAGGGTGGGATCGCAGTTGCTGGAGAAGGGACGACTCCGCAAGCGGGTGACGATCATTCCGTTGAACAAGATCAACGCGTTCAAGATGTCTGCCGAGGTGAGCGGGTCATTGGTCCGGCTGGAGTGACGCGAAACTGATGATCCTGTAGAAACTTGCGGCTGCAAAGCACACCGCCCCGGGAAAGGCCCACCTCGCCCTCGACCTCGTCGGCTACTCCGAGGATGTCTCAGCTGCGATGGCCTACGTCTTCGGCGACACCTTCATTTGCGCCGACAAGCAATCTGCGCAAGCCGTCACCTTCAACAAGAACATCGGCGTCAAATCCGTTACCCTTGAAGGCGATGTCTACGACCCGTCCGGTACCCTCTCTGGAGGAGCTGCGCCGAGCAGCAGCGGTATTCTCGTCAAGGTCCAGGAACTCAAGGCGATCGAAATGGAGATTGCTGAACACAAGCAAATCCTTGACGAGGTGACCAGGGAGCTGGGTTCGGCGAAGAAGGTGATCGATCAGTGGAAAAAGGACAAGAGGGAGCTGGACCTCCGAGAGCACGAGGTCAGGCTGCTCGAGGAGCAGGTCAATGGCAGTAACGCAACCAAGGTGGGTCGATTTGAGTCGAGGACAAGAATGGGGGCATCGTCTGACGTGTTGTAGATCATCTCAGAGGTGGAGGCCGCGAAGAAGACCCTCGCAGAGCTTAAGGAGGTCATCAACCAGACCAAGGAAAAGCAAAAGGTCGCTGCGGCCGACTGCAAGCGTCTCGAGAAGGAGATGGCCGACTTCAAGAACAACAAGGACTCGAAGCTCAACGAGATCAAGGCGAGTGGACTCCCTTCCTCGGGTGAGCATCTTCTGACGGAATACAGGCCGACATCGCCAACAAGAAGAGGGACCTCGGCAAGAAGACGACTCAGGTCAAGACTCGGCAGAAAGAGGTACAGACTGCTGAGATTGAGCTTCGTGAGTGGAATGATTGAGATCGTCTACCTGCAAGGCTAACGGTATTTAGAGCAATTCGAGGGTGATCTCGAGGCTGCCAATGCCGAGGTCGACGAGGCGACGGCGGCACTTGAGAAGACCAAGGCGGAGCACGAAGCTTTGAAGGAGACTTTCAAGGGGCAGCAGGTGAGTGGCTCGACATTTCCCGCCGCTGGAGTCGCCACTGATCAACTCAATAGGGCGACTTCAAGGCCGCCGAGGCAAAGCTTAAAGACGAGCGCGCCGCACTGGTGGCGTTTGACAATGAGCTCGCGGACCTCGAACGGGATCTCAAGACGAAGAAGCAGGAGATTGTCGATGCCGAGCTTGCCCTCAAGAAGCTCGACCACGATGTCGGTCTGGTAGCCAAGGAGAAGAGCTCGGCCGAGGGGCTCAAGGAGAACCTCGAGAAGCAGTTCACCTGGATTGTAGACGAACATCAGTGCGTGGGATTTGATTGTAGCCCTGACGCGACTAATGGGGTTAGGTTCTTCGGCAAGCCGGGCACGCCGTACGACTTCAAGGGCGTCAACCTGCCTCAAGCGAGGGAGCAGTGCCGGGAGCTTGAGGCGCAGCAGAAGGGCATGGGCCGAAAGATCAACACCAAGGTCATGAACATGATCGACAAGTGAGTAGATTCCGAGTCTGTCCGTTTTCCTGCAGAGGCTAACGACCCTCCAGCGTCGAGAAGAAGGAACAAGCCCTCAAGAAGATGATGGCCACTGTGCTCAAGGACAAGTCGATGATTGAGGACACGATCGCGGAGCTTGACCGATACAAGCGCGATGCCCTCGCAAAGACCTGGGAGAAGGTCAACGGGTAGGTCTCAGACTTCTTGGTCTCGAGGCGTCGAGACGCTGTCGACGGAGATTGACGATCAACAGCGACTTTGGCCTCATCTTCGCTGAGCTGCTCCCTGGCAACTTTGCGAAACTGCAGCCGCCCGAGGGTCAGGATTTGACCGAGGGTCTGGAAGTCAAGGTTCGCCTCGGCAGTGTCTGGAAGGCGTCTCTCACTGAGCTGTCTGGTGGTCAACGGTATGTCCGAGTCACAGGAGAACTGGACAGCAGAACTGGCTCTGAGCACTGCTGACACATCCCGTAGGTCACTCATTGCTCTCTCCCTCATCATGTCCCTCCTTCAGTTCAAGCCTGCGCCAATGTACATCCTGGACGAGATCGACGCGGCGCTCGATCTGCAACATACCCAGCACATCGGCCAGCTCTTCCGGAACAGATTCAAGGGAAGCCAATTCATCGTCGTCTCCCTCAAAGAAGGTCTTTTCACCAATGCGAACGTCCTCTTCCGAGCGAGATTCAGAGACGGAACCAGTGTTGTCGAGGTGAGTCCGCTGCCTTCCTCGAGGACGAGATGCAGCGTGCTGATGTCGGTACAGCGTACTGAGCGACGATCGGCCAGTGCATTATACGGCGAGGACAAGGAGAACTCGTCGGATGCGCCGCCAGGCAAGAGCAAGGGACGATCCGGCAATGCGGCAACCCGGGCGCCCCTGGCGGTGCGATGAGGCGTGTTGTGTGCCTCGGAGAGACTGGGCGGCTGATGATCTTGGATCTTGGGGTTCGAGTAGAATTGATTATGTTGTAGCATGGTATGGCACATTCTTGACTCTAGCACTCCTCACCAATGGACACCCTAGTGCTGTCGTTCTCCCTAATGACCACAAATACCGTCTATCGCTTAATTACATCTTGACGAAAGTCCTGGAACCCTACGCCTTCCCCTTGCCCTTCGCCTTTCCACCCAGCCAGGCGTCCTTACCCAGCTGGACGCTGTCGTACTTGCCGAACTGCTTGAGCCAGGCCTTCCTCTCCTCTGGACTGACCAGCCTCGCCTCATCCCGCGAAGCCGCCTCCCTCGGTGCACGGAGAACCTCGCCAACTCCGGGCTTTGTTGACCGATACGCAGCATAGGCTTCCGCCGAAGTACCCTGGACGAGTTGCGTGGTAGCCCTGACTGCGGTGGCGATGGGAGTGGTGGCGATCCCCACGACTACGCGCTTCAGCATGTGTCCTCCCGAGTACGGATCACAGGAGTTCTTCCGCAACACGCACGGCCACGGATCGAACCGCCTACAAAGCCCCCAAGCCCCTGTATACAAATCAGCGGATGTGGTCAAACTCGTTCTGACGAAGAGACATCATGATGGCGCATTATAACTGCACTCACGCCGTGCTTCGCCCCTTTGTAAGGCTCCGTGACAAGCCCTCTCGCACCGTCTCTCAACCCATGCGCGATCGTCCGCCCCGCCTGAGCCGCCCCAGACTTGAAGCTAGTCGCTCGCGCTGTTGGTGTGGCTTGCCCACTGCTTAAACGCGATATTGAGGTGGAACTGGCATTCGGGCTGACCGTCCCATCTCCCTCTATCGCGCGATAAGTCTCATTCCATATGCCAGGTCTGCAGTCTCACCGTTGTAATGTGGCCAGAACGCATAGATGGTTCCTCGAAGCTGAAACAATATCAGCGAATCGACACGGGAGAATGTTGATGGATGCTCACTCCGTGAGACAAGACCTGAGCGAGGTCCGACGCTCCGCCAATGATCGCTTCCAGGACCATCCGCGCACCGCCAGCAAAGGGGCTGGAGGTGTCGAGCACGGTATCGTAATCTCGGGTACCTATACCATGAGCCTGGGTTGTTTGAAAATCAGAAGTGAGCTCACGGAGCAGCTCGAGGCGCCTGAGATCGAACTTCCTCTCCTCGGCGAGTACGCCAGCGACCGCACCGGAGAGCTTGAGGTTGAAGTCGGGATAGTACCACAACGCCACCCTCGAGGGGTCAAAATCGCACCTACGACCGTTCATCAATCTGAGTACATACGCCCCGCGAAGTGCGGACGGCTCACCTCATCATGCTCAGGGGAAGGTGACGATGGAAAGCATCCACACCGCGCTGGGCTCCGTCCTCGCCCCCGATCCGTATACCGAGCTGCTTCGCCCTCGCAATGGTGTGAGGTGAGATAAGCTGATTGAGCGCTGCGCTGAGGTTCTGGGCATTGACCGCTTCGAGTGGGATGGGAGGAGGACCACCGCCAGCGTTCACAGATGTCGTGGCCCAGAAGCTGGAGCTGTCAGTGGGCGTGGGGGTCTACAGGTGAGCGCGTACCGCTGCTCCGATTCGAAGGGAATGACCAGGCTGGGAAGGCCATGTTGCAACGCTTGGCCTAAAACCACGGCGTCTGACTAGCTCAGCATCTGAGGTGTCGGGGTGATGAGTTATCTTACCTCCGTGATGCACCACGGCCGCCACTCTTTGTCTTGTTAACAACGCAGAGAGTGGAATCTCAGCTGCAGGAGACATCAGTGCCGACCCCCTGACATGTATGTCCACTCACCGTGAAGCACAAAGAGGTCGGTGTGCGACCGCTTGACGTCTCCACCCAAATACTGTTCCCACCCCTGGCGGAGAATCGCCCTGATCTCGGCAGCGTCAAGGACAAAACAGAGGATATCTGACCATATCAGTATGGGCCTTGCACCTGACGTCTCCCCTGGTACTCACCTACAAATCGCCGAGGATTGGGAAAGGCAGTCGGGTCAAGACTGCAACATGAGTCTCCGGAATGGTCGGGTTGGCGTTGAGCACTCACTCGATGTAGATAGGGCTTCTGCCCTCCTTCAAGAAGAACAGCAGCTCGTCTGCTCCTAGATCCGCATTTGGGGTGTCCTCCGGCAGGAAGAACCCTGGCACTTCTGTCACCGCTTAGCAGTCACGCCCCTCGTGGGAAGCACCGAGCCACATACCGATGTGGTCAACCCAGTCCTCAGGCCTCCCCAGTACCCCTTCACTCCACCCGTATATCCAAGGTATCTTGAGCATGTCGACCGCCGCAGAGCCGAAATCGTTCTTGACCGCCGCAACTCCGAGAGTGTTTTTGGCGAAGGTGGAAACGTCTCTCCCGTGAGTAGACCAGAGTCTGCAAGGTCTTCAGTTGGCAAGTATACAGGTGCTGTAGCTGGGATCACTCACGCGCTATCAACCATTGGATACGAGAGGAAGCTAGTCAGACGATGCTCGGCATTGGATCGCAGCTTGGCGAGAGGATGAGGGAAAGCAGTCGTAGGGGACCACGGTATCGCTGCCGGCACATCAGCGCTGAGGCGAATGTTCGAAGAATGGTACGAGTGAAGGCTTACAAGACGACATCACCAGGGGCACACCGAGGGAGGCGGCAATCGGCACATGCGCCATAGCCCATGGGTTGGCGATGATAGCGTCCGCGGCGAAATGATTGCCTGAGGTCGGATCGGGGTAGAAAGTCGAGCGATGAAGAGCGGCGAAGATCTCCTGCAGAGCTTCCCTCGGCGGCGCAGTCGCTGATCAGACAATTAGTCTTCGCTGACTACGCGATGACTGTCGGATATGATGTTGTTTGCAGTATAGGACTCACCGCCCACCAGTCCAGGAAGCAGACGCGCCGGGTCGCCGCCGACATCGAAGAACTCGAGTCGCCCCTCAAGACGAGTCCCATCCTTTCCGCGGCTCCCCGCCAGTTGCCTGTTTCCCCCGACGACGAGACCCCTGTGTTTGGTGTGTGTCGCGATTCGGACGCGATGTCCTGCACTCAGGATGAGCCGCGTTGCGAGCGCGACATGACTCTCTATGACACCTGACGACGGCATCAGCAGTTGTTCGCTCCTCGAGCATTCGTCGATCCCATACACCTGCGTGGGAACAGATGGGGAAGCAACTCACCCTTGCCCCCGAGGAGGAACATGACAATCTGTAGCGGAGGACAGTCCGGTCGAGCGCTCCTCTCCACGCCATACTCGTTGACGGTCCACGCATGATCGGATGATAGGTCGGGAAGGCGTCTGCGGAGGTTGATGTCGACATTGACTCGCCCCGACCCATCCAGCGTCGCCCGAACCTCCCCTCCTGGTCCAGAGTTATAGAAGGACGGAGCTACACAAGTCAGTCACCTGTATGCAACTGTCGCGGCAACGACCTACTTCCCGGAGTCGCTGACCCAAAGCTGCCTCCGGTCGATCCACCCTTCGAGTCGACGGGCGGTGGAGGCGGTGATTGAGCGCCGGCGCCGGGCTCATACGCCGGGGGCAGGTCAGCTTGATGCTCAGAGCTGGACGCCTCCCTCCTCGTGTACGCTGGTGCATCCTCGGCTCCCATTGTTTGACGATGCGGATGAGAGATGGATTGCGAGCGGTTGTGGTTGGTTGTGAGCACTCTGTTAGTCACCGAGCCGGCACCGCCTCAGGCACGCCGTTGTCGGATTGTGGCTTCAGTCGACGAGGCAGCCAAAAAAACAATCTCCAATCGCCCAGTGTGCTGAACCATTTACATTCTACTCCAAGAGACCACCCAGCTTCTAATCACACACACTCTTTCCTGCGGTAAAGGTTGCTGCTCCATTGAGACGCTCAAGGGACCCGTAAGACAGTTCATCAGGGGCGACGATACCAAACTCATAAGACAGGGGTGACTACTACCTCGGGCAGCCCAGCAGCCGGGCCGCCACTGCCCAGTTCGCAGTCCACGCCACGAGTGGCCCGAACTACGCCCTGATACCCGACTCGCGGGTAGCGAGCACAGGTAACCTTGGAGGATCGGACTCCAAGGGGTGAGGTTTCGACTACTGCCAGGTGAGCGGCCGGCTACCGATTTTGCACATACATCAGGCGGGGCAAGATTGCGTAAGGGAATGAGGGGTGGGGAATTGGGAGCCCGCTTGGACAAGTGTTGTTAGTAGCATGAACTGGCCCCACCACAATCCGTCCTGATTAGCGGTCATCCACGCGGTGCGGCAGGTATCGGACTCTCCGAGCGCCGAATGGGCTTATCCCCTGTTGAAGGGGGAGGAAGGTTCGGGACGCGAGCGTAAAGTTCGCGTTCATTCCGACGCGGCTCAAAGTTCAGCATGTTTTTCTACAAGGTGGCTGCGGAAAGTATGGAAACATGCGGATGTGTACAAGTGCCGTGTCCGGGACGATCGTACATCACAGTGGTCACTGAGATGGATGCCGCGCAAGGCAAGCTGCGTGAATAGCTCCAGCATCGATAGGGTCGCTCTGCACAAAAATACAGTAAAAGTCGTAGGTACTGTAACGCCACAGAAGGGTGGACCTTTCCTTACTTTCCGCGGCCACTTCACGTTGGTTCCAGCTGAAACTCATCACTAAACCGAGCGAAGTCAGAACCGCGGTGGCAACTCATTAGCAAAGAGATCTCGCCCGATCCTCTCTTCACGCTCGCCTGTGACACACTCAATACTTAGTTCATCGACCCGATGTGGAGTCGGTCAAGTCGACAAAAAGTTTGTCCATCACCCGATTGGGCCGTTCACTCAAAGCGAAGCTCTATGGTCCACCTTGCTTCTGATACCGCAAGACTCTCTCGTCACGGCGAAGGTTGCTAGAGATAGCGCATGGCTGCTAGGAGATTCCCGCCAGGGGCGACGATACCAACCCACGAGACAGGGGTAACTACTTTCCACGCCCGAGTGACTGGGAAAGGACGTCCAGCACACTCTTGCTAACTGAACACCGTAGCAGCTTACGTGAGGCTGCTACAGTGAACGTAAACCTGGGGGATCGGACTCCAGGTTGGCGCGATTTCGACTACTGCCAGATGGGCGGCCGGCTACCGACGTGCTGCTTCGGGTGGGGCAAGATTGCGTAAGGGAGTAAGGGGAAGGGAATCGAAGCCCGCTGGACAAAGCAGTTGTTGGGAACACAGATCTGGCCCCACTACAGGCGGTCATGATTAGCGGGTAGCAGCGTCTAGAGGATAGCAAAGCAAGAATCCCCTTGCGAAGGGGGTGCCAGGGGGTGCCAGGGGGAGCCAGGGGAAGACCCGTGATTCGGCGCGACTGATTTTTGTTCGCTACATCTTTTTGCTCACGGTTTCCACTGGGAGCAGAGTGAACACATACCATCTCCTGCAGTCTGAATTGTCCTTTTTGAAGGAAGATCGGGTGTGTCTGTCGTTCTTTCGAGCCAGACAGACCAAGTGGGTGTGAGACAAGTGCCGCTTTGAATGACTGGCGACCGGGTATGGCGTATCCCCTCCCGTCCTTCCCGGGCAGCCGGACAATCGCGGCGATACCATCGTCATCTGGCTCTCCCACGCTGCCTGTCCACCGCCCTTGGGACGTATACGATGCGATGCCGATAAGAACCGAACATAACCTCCATATTTCTCTTCTTCCTTCCTTCCTTCGGTTGCAATCCACCACTGCATTCTCACCCACCTGTAGCCTCTTGAGCATAGTCTCCTGCCACGTCTCACCTCAGTCGCCTGCTCGTTCTCAACACCTATTGTACTGCGTCATCATGTCGTTCTTCTCCGGCCTTAGGAAGCTTCTGGTCTTGCCCGGGTGAGCGACGCTGTCCAGGAGCCTTCCACAGTCCACCTTCGACACGGTCCAAGTCACTAACCGGCTGTCGTTGTCCCCAGGGATATCAAGGCGATTGCACCCAGCAAGATCCCCGATATCGTCCAGACCACTTTCCGAACCATGCTCCGCGTTTGCAACCGGTACATGTACACCCCCGAACAGCTCCTGGCGGCACTTATCACCATCTACAACGTCCAACCGAGCTGTAGTGACTATGCGGATATGCTGGTCAGGATGGACGATTTATCCCTCATCGTAAGGATCTTCCACGCGAGTCAAGCCAAGACACACGCCAACGCGATCCAGCACACATCCAGAAGATATAATCACACTGACTATCTTAGAACCCATCAATCAGATACTCATTCCTGTGGTCTAATGTCGTCGCCAAGCAACAACCCCTCGACATATTTCATCCTACGCCTTCCTCTCTGGGCAAGAAACGAAAGCGCGGCCAGGCCAAATCCAACCTCACACACCACGACCGCGAGCCCGTTCTCGCGTACTACCGAGAGAGTAACAGGGATGAGGATCGGGAGTTCATATCGGGGATGAGTGCTAAGAAGGTGAAGAAAATCAAAGCCAAGAAGCAGCCGGAGAGGGAGTGTAGATACACCAAGCAGTACCAAGAGTAGATGCTTGAGCGATGGTTGGGCGTGCGTAAGGATTCTGTGCTTGCACTTACGCCTTGAGATGCATCAACATTGTAGCCTGTCATTTCAAGCAAGATAGTGAAGAAGGTTGCGATCTTCCTCATCCCTCATGAGAAACTCTCGTTCAATCAGACTCTCCACCCTCTTCTTGATCTCCTTGACATCTGGCGGGAACCTCTTGTTCACATCCGTCACCACCGCGTCGATGAGTAGCTGAAGCGTCATCTTCTTCCTCGCCTTCATGATCCTGACGATCGTCGCCTCCAGAACGGATACCCGATCGATGGCGACCTGTTCGTTTGTCTTGCGCGACTCCTCTGCGGACATGTCCTGCTGGATCTGGTTGATCCGGAACTTGATCCGCTCCGAGGTGAATGCCTTGTTGAATGCGAAGATGTCGGTAGGCTTGACCTCCTTGCCTGGCGGTTTCTTGAGGAGTACACGGGTCCCCTTTCGCCCGAGAGAGAGCGATTGGAGAGTCCGTACGAGCTCGGAAGATTCTGTCAAAGGGGATCAATCCGTGCCAAGCGTCACAACTGATGCGACATACCGATTCCGGACCTTGCCTTGATCTCGGTGAAGTCCAACGAGTCCTCTTCGTTGAAGAGCATCAACACCACCGCCTGGAAGAGGCTGACGCCGACCTCGTACTTGCCGCTCTGGAAGCGTGCGGAGAGGGTGACGGTAGCGAGTTGCCACCTCCATGAGAGCTGGCGGTTCTTGTGCTGGGTGCTGTACCATCCCGAGAAGGCGTCAATGGAGGACTGGAGCTGGGGAGGGAGGGTGAAGTTCCAGCCGTCTTTGAGGAGGGGGTAGGCCGGCCAGGCAGATTCGGTGAGGACGTTCGCGGTGAGACTTGTCGCGGAAGGAAGGGTCTCGGCATCCGACGTCTTCGCCAGGTGGGTCTGATAGGACTTGACCAAACTGCCGTGGTCAGCCTCCAGGCACCCGAGTCAGGGTTCGGTGCCTCTACTTACTTCTCGGACAGCTGCAGATCCTTCATCATGACATCGCCCGAGGTGAATTCCTCGCCCATCTCCTTTTGGAGCTTCACGATCATGTTGCGTTCCATGTCGTCGCTTGCGCTCTTGTTGAGAAGGAGACGCTTGGCCAGCTGGGACGAGTAGAACGCCTTGAAGACGTCCTTGTCCTTGGTGAAGCCGATAAGGGCGATGATCTCGTCGAGGAGTGCGTTGAACTCGGCTTCGGTGCCGGCGCCTTGGCCCTTGCGCATGGCGGCGTCGAGGTGTTTGGCTAGGTGAGTCAGCAAGAACGAGAGAAGTGCACAACCAGCTCCGTACTCCCACTCCCTTCCTATCCTTGTTCCCATCTCTCCCTTCCGCTCTTCCCCTTTCCCCCTTCGCCCTTGGCCCTTCGCCACCTTCTCCATCTTTCTCCTCTTCTTCATTCCCTTCTTCTTGCTTTCCTGCCCCCCTCGCCTTTACCCTCCCCGGCACTTCCCCCCTCATGCAATCTCTTGAGACAGAGCCACGTCCATGCAACTCACCGATCCATTCCGCCGGAGCGTTCTGCCTACTCCCCATTCCCGACTTGAACCCATTCCTCACCGCATCCTGCAACTCCAACTGCCTAGCTCTCTCCAAACTCCTCGACTTCCTCGCTTCATCCACCTTGATTTCCCCATCGGGCCCTTTCTCAGGCTCCGCCACCTTCATCTCCGGAGGCGTTGGGGAGGGGGTGAACAGGCCGGCGATGGCGCTATCGGCGAAACGCTTGAGTTTGAGGGTGCCTTCGATCATTTGCGGGTCGTTTGCTGGGTCTGAGATCAGGGTGCGGAGGCGGGTCTGGGCCCTCGTCAGCTGGTGCTAAGAGTGAGAGAGGCTGACTGTGTTCCCCCACTGCGCTGGTCACTCACGTCGATATGCTGCTCGAGCGACTGCGACAGGTCCTTGAAGACATGGACGTCCACGCTGAATTGATACAGCCGGCTCAACGCCTGTGCATCGGCGTTGTCCATCGCTTCGTCGAGAGCTTAGCGAGTCAGCGGTGTTTCTAGACATCGCGCAGGATCAAGCCCCCCCAGTCCTCACTCACCTCTTCGCACCACGCGCTTGCTCATCTTCTCCCCCGCTTCGGCTCTGACCACCTCCACCGCCTTCTTCCCGACATCCGCATCGAGGCACGCCTCGGCCCTCTCCCGCTCCTCCACGGCCTTCTCCAGTACCCACTCGACATATCTCGTCGGGGACATAGTCCCGCTCTCGACTTCCCCGACCAGTGTATCCGCCCTTTCGCGATAGAACCCGACGGTTTGGTGGAGATATGGTTCCAGCAAAGACGGGAAGGCCGGCAGGAGCTTAGCGAGCGCGGCGAGTGCCCCGATGATAGGACGGAGAGCTGTGTTGGGTTGACCGGCACCCCGCTCGTTGTTCGCCCAGAGCAGGAAATCGTCTCGTGTCTTCTGGAAGAGCAGTTCGTTCTCCCATATGCCCTTGCGGAAGGTTGCGATTGCCAGATGACGGATCGAGGCGATCCCATTGGAGTCGACAGAGTACACCCCGTCGAGGTAGACGAAGACCGACGACAGGAGTTTCTATGTCGATCAGTACAGTTCTCCTAGTACTCTGAGAGACAGAATAGTAATCGATACGATCGGATAGATCCATATGTTTGTGTGAGTGTGAGAGATGGGTCACTCACCACTCGCGCCTCCCAGGCTCGCCATCCGCCAACCAACCTCCCGAGCCATCCAGCCTCGCGACCCATGATCACCCCTCGCCATTCTCTTGCGAGGGCCGCAATGCTCTTCTCGAGCTCCTCGTGTACTCGGGTATAGATTGTCGGACCGAGAGAGTGCGGAGGTAGCACAAGCTTGTGGCATGTCGCCGCCAGGTGGTGGAACGACTGCGCCGTCGGGCTCCCGGATAGTAACGGAGCTATCGACGAGAGTAGCACCTGAAGCTCTTTCTGCGTTGACTCGGAAGCACGAGCTGGATGAGAACGCGTCAGTACACGGTCGTTCGGCTCGTCAGTCCCATGACCGGGCCCAGGCTCACGCTTGATAGAGAGCTTTACTCTGCGCACGCCCTCCCTGTCGGGCAAGAGCGAGCTCCCGCCCGGGGCTGACGAGAGGAAATCGGCATGGGCGTTCTTGCTCGGTCGGTAATCGGAGAACGCATCGGACGCGGGGGGAGGGAAGAGGGCGACGGACATGATGTGCTCTGTACGCCACTGTCTGTCGCTGACTGTCCGTTCTGGCGTTGAACCAAGACCTGCGAGGTAAGATAGAGAGGACGAGGACGTCGTCGACGGTACGATACTACGGGCCGAAGTGGAGGTCCATGGACATGAGATTTGCTTCCGTCGGTGGCTCAGGGTCCGAGATCCTCGAGACGTGGCCGTGGCGTCGGCGTCGAATACACTCGCACCGGACGTCCGCCTCGCCCAAAGCTCACACGACCCATCTTGCCGTTCGTTGCTTCTCTTTTCTTCTCCTTTCCCTCCTTCCTCTCAACACCTTCACCCAACCCGACACCGCCCTCAGCGACGTCCTCCTCAGTCCGGACGGTATCGCTGTGCTCATGGCGGCCATCTCACCCGACGGGCACCAGGGCGATGTCCCGCTGCCTCGCTCGGCCCAGTCCGCGGATGGGTTGCGACAACGCAAAATGGCGCCAGCCCCAGCCAGCGAGAGCGAGCATGCGGACGCGAGCGCCTCGAGCGTTGGAGACACCAGTGACAGAAAGGTCAAGGATGATGTGACGTGGGGCAAGACGCCAAGCGGTGTTGGTGAGTTTGCGACTGTGCATGGCTTATCAGGACCCTCCCATCATCCTTGTTCACTCCCCAAAAACAAGCTTGCCCGCGCTGTCCAAGCACGCTCTGACGCTGACACCTCCCGCTCAGTCTTCCGTGTCCCTCAGACCCACTCCTTCTTCACTACCATGCTCACCACGCTACACCGCTCCTCTCTCACGCGCCTGACCTTCCTCTCCCTCGTGGCCCAGCCTGCGCTGTTCTATCTCCTGCGAAACCACTCCATCATCCGCTCGGCAATCTTCCTCCTCTATTTTGCCTTCTGGCGCGGCGCCTACGACTTTGGCTTTGCGTGGCTCCTCCGCAAACAGAGCGAGAAGCGCTGGATCGTCCGACAGCTCAAGTCTCGGGGCTGGCTCGATATCAACTCCGAATCCGGCGGCCAGGAGGGGAGGGAGTGGGCAAAGTGGTGGAAGAGGGAGCTGGAGATGAAGATGGGTGAAGGCTACAAGTGGGAGGGTGTCCCACCCGAGTTCAACGCCTGGTTGATGTTCCGCCAACTCGTCGACGTGGTCCTTCTCAAGTGGGTCATGGCCCGATGTCTCTCCCCTTGGACACGCCCACTGACACGCCGCAGCGACTTTGTCTCCTATTCTTGCTTCGCCTGGTCCAACCTCCACTTCCCGCCCAACCACTCCACGACAATGCACATCTTCCGCTGGGTATTCGGCTGGGCTCTCATCTTCTTCAATCTCTGGGTCAAGATGGACGCCCATCGCGTGGTCAAGGATTACGCGTGGTACTGGGGTGACGCCTTCTGGCTCATGGTCATGCAACACGACCTTGTGTTTGACGGGGTGTACGAGATTGCTCCGCACCCGATGTACTCGGTGGGCTATGCTGGATACTATGGGCTCTCAATGGGTGAGTCACCGTAGACGCTGTATGCGGAGGATCACAGCTGATGAATTCACATAGTCGTTGGATCTTACTCGGTGCTGTTTGTGTCACTCGCCGCGCATGCTGCCCAGTTTGCGTTCCTCCTTTGGTTTGAGAACCCTCGTGAGTACGAGTGCGGATTGCTCTCGTTGGGCCACGCGTTCTGCAGCTGACGCACCAGACATCGACCGGACCTATGGCGGATCGAAGAAGCCGCTTGCTTCGAGGATACCGCTCTCGTGGGCGCAGGGGTCCCCGGCCCCATCCGAATCTCAGCTGGAGGAGTCTGCGCCTCTAGGCGAGTCTAGCTTTTCTCTTACGCCGGAGGACGCCATCGATGCAGCTACTCCGGCTGCCACCGAGGGTGAGACTCGGACGACTCGTACTTTTCCTACTGGACTGTAGCTCACGAAAAGTAGGAGAGACCGAGACGGAGCCCGAGCTCCCTGAACTCCCCGCCAACGAGACTAGCGAGCCGTCGATCCGCAAGCCTCGATCGGACAGCTCATACAGTGGCACCTCCATCTCCATCGCTCCGACCGAGGCCCTGTCCAAGCTCGGTGCTGGGTACAAGAGGCCTTCGACCCGCGGCCGGGCCAGGGCCGTGTCCATGCACGATCTCACACACCGGTTCTTCCGCAAGCCTGTCGTCGTTCTTTGGCGACTCGATGTGTTCCGGGCCAACGACTTCGCCCTCGTCGTCCTTATTCTTTACGCCATGGTCACACTCGTCCCGGCCCTCCCGTCCCAGCTCGCGTTGACGGCGCACTTCCTCCACGCACTCGGATGGCGATTGTTCCACTCCTATGGGCTCGGCCTCCTTCTCAGGGCGCAGTCAAAGAGCAAGTGGCTTGTCAGGCATTATCTCAAACACTACCATTACCCTGGTGCGGAGGGCGGCGACGCCGTGGACGGCACTGAGCGAGAGACTGTGGTGAAGAGGGCCACTGAAGAAGCCTTTGGTAACTGGCAGGTCGGATACAATATTAGTCTGGTCATGACCTACGGTGAGTCCAGTCGGGCGATCCTCGCTTCAGTGCTAACGGGTACAGTGTCCTTTGCCGGTCTTGCCTGGAAGACGTACCACCTTCCGATGGACTGGACCGTCAGCGGCACGATCTTGCGGCACGTTCTCGGATCGGTGCGTGTACTTGGCTCTCAATCAGACTGGAGCTCATTTACTCTGTAGCTGCTCATTGCGCTGCACATCTGGGCTGCCGTCTCGAGCTACGAGGTTCTGGGTGACTTTGGTGAGCGCTCTGCAGTATCGCGTGTTGTTCAATTCTGACTTGGTCAGGCTGGCTCTACTCCGACTTCTTCCTCACCGAGCAGATCCCGTCGCAACTCGCCTACACCGGTATCTACCGCTTCCTCAACAACCCTGAGCGGAGCATGGGTGGCGCGGCATTCTTCGGCCTGTGGCTCATCAGCAACTCGAAACTTGTCCTCGCGCTCGCTGTCATCTCGCATCTCAGTCACTGGTGGTTCCTGTCCACGGTAGAGCGGTGAGTAATTGCTTGACCCGGCAGCTGTCACTGCTGACGACATCAAGCCCGCACATGAAGCGCCTCTATGGTGATCGTCTCCGCAAGGACGGCGGTCTGACAAAGACGCTCAAGTCCGTGGCGGACAAGACGCTCTCCACCAAGGCGGGCAAGCACGGGCAGGACATCAAGCGGGTCGTCCAGGAAGTCAGGGGATCGATCGAAAAGGTCGAGGAAAAGGTCACCGAGGCGGTCGAGGAGTTCCTAGACCATGGTGAGCACTCAGATCCAGATTTGCAGTTCGCGGCTTGTGAGTGAGTGACCACCCTAACTGGTCTCAGCGCGACCCATGTTTTCGGACATGGTCAACGACACGAGGATCCTGTTGCAACAGAGTCGCGAAAGGATGATCATCACGTGGGTGTTGAGTGACCTGTGGGAGCTTTGGGTATGGTCGATTGACCGAGCAGCCGCGTCGCATCCGATATCTCGTCGTACGACGCCTCTCGGTACTCCATGACCCTCCCGACTGGATCCAGCGTAGATGTTCCCCGGTTCCACGTCGGTCAACCTATCGGCGTCAGCTGGACCGCTCCCGCGAACCATTCCCGCAAAGACTGGATCGGCATCTACCGACTCGGATCCTGCAAGTCTCAGCTCGTCACGCGCATTTCGAGCGTGGGCAAGTGGATGCCGATCTACGAGGATGAGTATGACGGTGATCGGCCCATCAAGAACCCGGTCAATGGGGACGAGTCCCCCACGAGGCCGGATGCGGGCGAGGTGGTGTTCCGTGGTGATCAGCTGCCGTGGGCACCCGGGCAGTACGAGCTCAGGTATCACCACGACGGCAAGCACAACGTCATGAGCCGTGTGGCGCCGATCGAGATTTATGGTGAGCGGAGTGATCCGTCGTCGTGATGAGAAGTGACTAGCAAGGAGAGAGCCTGACGTGCGCAGTCAACAAGCCTACACGTCCCAGCTCGTATCGCGAGGTCCGGTCGACTCTGCTCAACATTGTCAATCTCTCGCTCGACTCTGACCCGGCACTCGTCCCGCGTTCTTTGAAATCGGCGAACATCTCCACCGTCACATCCTCTGCTTCCCTCGCGGAGGCTGAGGCTTTGTCCACGCCCAATCTCTTATCGTCCCCGAAGTCCGCTTCGTCCGAGACTTTGTCCCCGAAGAAGACTCAAGCGCAACTGCCTTCGTCCCCTTCGAGTAACGTCTCCCTGGGCGATCTCGTACACAGCGATGCCGACGCGGACGCAGCGGACGAAGAAGACGATGACGATATAGTCGACGGTCACGACCCCGATGATTTCAGCATCATGGACGAGAATCAAGCGAGGCGGATCACGAGCCTGTGCGAGATGGCGTTCGGAGTGCAAATCAGCGTGGACGTCGTGGTGGCGGATGCGAATGTGGGGGTCTTGGCAAGGAGGGTGGTAGGTGCGAGGAGTCTCGTCGCGGCGAGTGTGGCGAAGGGGAGTGGCTGAGGCGGGCTCCTCTGTGGAGAGAGGGGAGTGGGGATTTGGAGCGTGTATGGGAGATGCGAGCTAGGGCTGGGTGTCGAGGTGGTAGATGTGAATAGAGGTCGGGTCGAAATGGGGTGTGAAGTGGAGTCGGCACGTATTTGGGGGAGGGCGTTGAGTATTGGGGTCGGTCAGCTGCAAGAGCAAGACGTAGAGTTGGTGCGCAACGTCAGTCAGCATCTCATGAGCGTGGCTGTCGTGTGTGTTGCACCCATGCCTACAGTAATGCAGAGTTGTTGGCGAAAACGATTCCCTGGCTCGTGAGAGTTGTTGCCCAATGAACAGTACAAATACAGCTGGGCCATTCAGGCCGTACTGACCTCGGCGATCGCCGCAATGAGGTGTCGATGACTACATTACTCCGCTGACTGATCCTCAGATCGGTTTTGTGTGATATACACATCTCAACCTTCCTCTGATTGCTTCCAAACCATCATTCGCCGCCTGACTCTCCCACTCATAGCGCTCACTCTCGCGCTACTGACCTACCACCTCCCCCTTTTTCGGGACTACATGCTCCCCACCCACCTCCGCCAGTTCCTCAGCTCGTTCTCCGCCGCTCCGAAAATGGCTGGGCCAAAGACAAAGCCGCCACCCCCTCCGACGGTCCCTACCGCGATCAAGTCGTCTCAGGACGTCAAGCCCGGCGAGGGAGGTGAGTGGGGGACACGGGAATAGAGTCTGTCTGGTGCTCGTGCTCGGTGTTTTGTGGTGGTCTTCATATCTGTGCTGGGGAGATTATCGGTAGAGTCGGGGGAGTCGGTAGAGCCGGTTCGTTCGTTGCTGATCCGGGTCGTAGTTGAGTACGCGACGTTTGCAGCGGGATGCTTCGTAAGTGTTCGAGCATCTTGCTGCTGTATTCATCCCCAGGCGCTGGGGTAAGGCGATGACTAATGCTGTTGCAGTGGGGCGTAGAGCATCTCTTCAACAAGCATTACAGCCATCTCCCTCAGTTCTCCGCGATATCGGGGTACACGGGCGGCGATCCCTCTTCCAAGAACCCAAGTAGGTGTCACATCGATCCTCGATCCTCATCCACAACCTCCAGACAAAGGTCGTCGCCCACGTCGTAATCGTAACGCAACGCGATGTTGTCTATGTTGGCTTGAGTCTGTACTGACTACGTAGCCTACCGCCAAGTATGCTCGGGGACCACCGGCCACGCCGAGGCCGTCCGAGTGGGCTACCAAAAAGGCTCGGTGGGGTACGGCGAGCTCGTCGAGTTCTTCTACCGGACTCACGACCCCACGACGAAGGACTCGCAAGGGCCCGACAGGGGGACTCGTAAGTGGCGACGTGGCGACGTGGCGACGTGGATACGTAGCTCCAAGCAGACCGGGCGCCCCGTTCGAGATGGGAGACGAGTGGATGGGGCGTTGCTGATCAGATTCGCAGAGTATCGATCGGCCATCTTCTATCACTCGCCCGAGCAGAAGGAGATTGCGGAGAAGGTGACGGCGGAAGTGCAGGAGAAGTAGTGAGTGTCACAATGGACCTGCGCCATGTCGTGTCGGCGCGTGTCGTATCGTGCCTTAGCTGCCTGGAGTTCTTGTGTCGGGGCTCTTGTGTCGTAACGCGACGCTGGTGCCTCGGATGACGCCTAGGGCGCCGCGCTGATCAGCCTCAGCCTGAAGAACCGCAAGATCGTGACAGAGATCACTCAGGCGGGACCGTGGTACGACGCCGAGGACTATCATCAGGAATACTGTGAGTGCTGTGTTGTCTGGGACGTCACGCCCGATGTCACGACCCATATCACGAACGATATCACTAGCGATATCACGATGGGCACCCGCTGCGGTCGTCGTTCAGAGCGCGCCGCTGACATCCCCAGTGACCAACAACCCTGGCGGATATGAGTGTCCCACGCACATGTTCTACTGGTAGATGTCAGGATGCGACATGCAGATTGTACCGAGTTGCTTGGTTCATCAGTCGCTTCTTTCACGGCCGACAAGAGACCGAATGTGTTTCTTGAACCTGACCCAGAATGCCAGTGACCAAGCCAAAGTGACATGGACTCAACCGGTAACACAATCCATTACATCTTCTCACTATGATCAAACAGCAAGCTTCGTCATCGGCTCCAGTCCGCCAAATCGTCATCGATCGCAGTCGCAGTCCTTGGCCTCTGGAGGGGAGGTGTCTCAGACGGGAAATCTCACGAGTCTCGCCAGGTGACAGGAACTACATCCCACGTCACTTGTTGGTCCCCTCGGTCGTTCCCTGGTGGTGGTGACTGCCGTGACTGCCGATATGGAGCTTCTCCTTGGCCCTCTCGAGGAACGATTCCTTGTGCTGAGCGTGGTGCTCGTCGTGGCCGGCGTGGTGCTCGTGCTCGGTCGTACCCGCCGCGCCGGTAGTTGGGCCGGTGGGAGCGGTGGTCGTGTCGGCCATGGGGGCACCCGCGGTCGTGTACTCGCCGGTGGTACCGGTGGTTCCCGTCGTGTACTCTTCGGTAGTGCCGGTCATACCGGTGGTTCCAGCGGCTAATGACAGCGTCAGCTCCAGCTTCGAGTCAACCTTGAGCTCCAGCCCCTGCCCCAGCGTCCCATCACCAGCTCCAGTCCTGGCCATAGCACCAGTACAGGTCCCAGGAGCACCACCACCCGCACCAGCTGCAGACTTCATCTTTGCCACCCGGCGGCAAGCCCATCGGGCGGCCGGGGTCATGCCAGACGAGGAAGCGTCCGCATCTTTGAGGGGAATCACTCACGCTGATTGAGGTCGGACATCGCAACGATGTGGTCTAGCGAGTTATACTTTGAGGTATCTGCTGAAAGACAAGTACCGAGTACCAAGTGTTAGACTGGTCCGAAGAGTAGGTGTGCGGTGGTTGGGGTTGTTGTGAGCAGTGGAGAAGGTTGAGGGGGAAGTGAGAGGGAAGACGAGGTCCCATTATCTGGTGAAATACGTTTCGCCATCCGTCCTTGCCATTCCGCACTTTCTCCTCCCCGGATCATGGGTCAGTGGTCGAGTAGGTGTAGGCAGTTGATCGGTGGCGGTGGCTCGCTCGGGAGCATACGGAGGCGCGCATCTCTTCCGCGGACTGACGACGCGCGGTCACAGGGGGGATGGCTCACAGGCCTTCCAGGCGGGAGCAGCTGCTCAGTCAATGACCCGGCCGTAAGATACCCGAGCGGGTGTCGACAAGTTTCCTTTAGCCCTTGTCGACGCGAGGGGCCGGGGGTACGATACATCAACGAGGCGGAAGAGTGGTTGGCGAAGAGTGGTTGGCTGAAATTACCCAGCTTGAGTTGCCACACTGCGCTGCGAATGTGCCTGCGAGAGTGATATCGTGGTTACGTCACCGTCACGTGATAATCCGAGATCGTCGTCACTGTGTCAGTGGGGCCCAAGTGGTATGAGCCAAGAGTCATAGGCTGATGTGGTTGTGCTGCTTGTGTGGTGTCGTGTTGGGTCGTGTCATGACGAGCATTCACTAGGCCAGCCCCGACGAGGATTAGGTCTTGCATTCACAACGATCTCTTCCTCTCTCACCACTTCTCACCGACCCAGTCCCCTTCCCCCCCTCCAGCATGTCGAACAAGCAAGACGCCCAGCTGCCCTTCTACCTTAGAGAAGACTCGTCCGACGAGTCATCAGGCGGCCACAGCGAGGGCGAAGGCGAAGGCGGGGACGAAGGCGAGGTAGGTGGCGAATCAGGCAAGGGTGGGCCGGACAAGAAGCCAAACTGGCCTTGGAAACGCAGAGGCAACGACAAAGGCAAAGGCAAAGGCAAAGAGGGGGATGAAGGTGTTGGGGATGATGGGCGCGAGGGGAGGAAGAGTAATGAAGCGGAGAGGGAACGTGAGAGGCAAGCGAGGGTTGGACGGGTCGAAGTGGATCCAGCAATCAGTGCGTGCTGAGGAAGATCTTCCCTTGCAGCCCTCCACAGCTGGACGTGCTTGCTCACGACCACACCTAGACTACGCCGACTGGACGAAGACTGGCCCAGGTCTTGACTCCAAGGCGAGTATGGACGAAGAAGGGATGATCAACATCTGGGTGGACATGAAGAAGGTCATGCCCGACCTTCCCAAGGACTATGCCCGACCAGTGAAAGAGTGGGGTACGGATCCTGCGACGAGCGAGGATTGTCCGCCGCTGAACATTGTGATCTTCATCGTCGGTTCGAGAGGTGAGCGCTGGCTTCTGCACAAGCGTCCTCCCTGTCGTCCTACTCGTACTCATCCTGATCCCCTATCATGCCGCTGTACAGACGGCAAGGTGACGAGGCAACAGCTAACACACCCAGGCGACGTCCAGCCATTCCTTTCCTTGGCCCTTCGTCTCGTCCAGTCTCACGCACATCGCGTCCGCATAGCCACTCATCCCGACTTCAAGGACTTTGTTCTCTCCTCCAACAAGCGCCTGAAGGGGAAGACCTGCCGGGGGGTTGACCTCGAGGGGCGGATCGAGTTCTTTGATGTCGGTGGGGATCCGAAAGAACTCATGGCGTACATGGTGAAGAGTGAGTGGGCGTCAAGCGTCAACCGCCCTCCAACACCTGACCTGACCATCCGTTCCCTACCTCCTGCTATGAGCCTCCCCACTGACGTCTCCACAGACCCCGGATTGCTGCCCGGTTGGGAGGCGCTCAAGAACGGCGACATAGCCTCCAAGCGCCGCATGACATCCACAATGCTCGATGGGTTCTACCGCTCCACCTTCGAACCCAACAATACCACCCGCCAGCCGTTCGCTGCGGATGCAATCATCTCCAACCCGCCGGCGTTTGCGCATGTCCACATCGCAGAGGCGCTGGGCCTACCCCTGCTCATGTCGTTTAGTGAGTCCGAGTCCCTAGCTCCAAGATCCGCACAACTGGATTCGTGTGCCGAGACGGGAGACGCCGCGTCGTGCTGACCCGGAACCCAGCCATGCCGTGGAGTCCGACGATGTACTTCAAGCACCCGCTCGTCAACATCAAGAACTCGAATGCCGAGAAAGGGCTCACGAACTACCTCACCTTCGCCCTCGCCGACATGCTGTGAGTGGTTCCCGTCACGTGTCGGCCCTGTTATTTCTGTTACGCTACCTTGCGAGGGCATTGGCGTGCGACGGTCATCCTGACCTGGTCAGTACGTGGCAAGGCCTCGGCGACGTCATCAACTTGTTCCGAACCGGCACGCTTGGCCTCGAGCCGCTCACAGCCCGCTCTGGAGCAAGCACCGTCGAGCGACTCCGTGTACCGTGGACGTACTGCTGGAGCGAAGGCTTGATCGAAAAGCCGGATGACTGGAAGGAGCATATCGGTGAGTGCCATTGTGCTGGCGGAGACGGATCGACCGATTGAGCAACATAGATATATCGGGATTCTATTTCATGGAAGGCGATAGCGATTATGAGCCTGATTCGGCGCTCGTTGAGTTTCTCAAGGCGGGGAAGCCACCGTTATACATCGGGTGAGTGATCATATGCAAGGATGAGTCCAGCGACTGATGAGCCAGCTTCGGATCGGTTGTCGTAGAGGATCCAGTGGCGATGACTGGTGAGTTGCTATGCGAGAAAGGATAGCTGAGACCACCAGCAACGATCTTCGAAGCCGTCCAGAAAGCTGGTGTGAGAGCCCTCGTTAGTGCTGGATGGGGCGGTCTCGGGGAGGCCAAAGTGCCAAACGACGTCTTCATATTGAAAGGTGAGCTTATCCGTAACAGTCCTACCTCCATGTGTCGCTCATGGTTCAGGTAACATCCCCCACGATTGGCTGTTCGCGGAAGGACGAGTCGCGGCAGTCTGTCACCATGGCGGAGCAGGTACGACTGCCATCGGTCTCCGAAACGGTCTGCCGACGATTGTCGTCCCCTTCTTTGGTGATCAGGCGTGAGTCTCATTGGTCGTAATATCGACCACATCTCGTTGACCTCACCTCGCAGATTTTGGGGGGACATGATCCATCGTGCCGGTGCTGGACCAGAGCCGATTCCTCACAAGCTCTTGACGGTGGAGAACCTAGCGTCGGCGATCGAGTTCGCGGTGTCAGACGAGGCCAAGGCGGCAGCGGGGGTAATGGGCGACCAGATTCGTTCAGAAAAGGGAGAGGAGAAGGGCGTGGCGAGTTTCCACAGGCATCTCCCGTTGAAGAACATGCGGTGAGTCAAGCATACCCATCCGAATTGGAGCGTGACCGACAACGGGGTCAACCGAGGCGGGCTGAGTCCAGAGCAGGTGTGACGTCGAACCCGATAGGGTCGCTCATTGGTGGTCGAATGACCTGTGCTTGAGACTCAGTGGAGCTGTTGCCGGGCTGTTGGCCGAGGAGAAGCGTCTCGACCTGTCCAAACTCCAACCTCTGCGTGAGTTCGCGGCGGTCCAAGTCCTGGACATGTAATGAGAGAAGCGACAAGCAAGACGCGGGGCTCAACTGAACTTCTTCAGGCGCCAGGGAGTATCAAAGTCGCTGGCGTACCACCGACCCCATCACAGGCGGCTCCACCGCCGTGCTCCACATGGTCTCGAACCACTATGGCGGCGTCGCCCAGATCTTCTACAACCCGCCCAAAGGCATCCTCAACACCATGACGGCCGTGCCGCAGGGGATGCTCGACCTCATCGTGGCGCTTCACGAGGGATTCGATGCGTTGCCAAAGAGGATGGGGTCGAGAGTGCGGCAAAGGGGCGAAGTGAAGGATTTTGGGACTGGGGTGATCGAGGGAGGAAAGGGGCTTTGGTGGGGCTGGTGGGATGGGATCACGGGGTTGGTCACCGAGCCCGTGGAGGGGGGTCGAAAGGAGGTGGGTCATCCAGCGGCACACATGAAGAGACGATGCTGATGACATCGTGCTAGGGGGTCCTGGGAGCTATCAAGGGTGCGGGACGAAGCTGTGAGTGTTGCTCGTCAGCGAGGCGTCAGAAGTGTTGCCGATTAGAAGACGGTTCGATCTGACCAGACTAAAGACGTCAACGTCACTGCCCGTCCGGCCGCGGGGATCCTCGGCGTCATGGCTCTTCCAATCCACGGAGCGTGGCGATCCCTCCGACGACAAGTCGCGGGCCAGCCTCAAAAGGCAATCCGCAAACCACGAGAGGCACTATCGGTGGACGCGGCCAAGCATCTCAACCCCGGGGAGAGAGAACGATTGCTCAAGGCTTTCGAGGAGAAGGAGAAGGATACGGCGCAGAGGAAGAAGAGGTTGCGCAAAAGAGCGAAGTTGCTGCTCATGGGCGATGAGAGGGGGTTCGAGGATGATCCGAGCGCAGTCGGGAAAGAGGGAGCTGGGGCCGAGGGTGATGGCCGTAAAGGGATTCAGTCAGGGGGCGAGACCTCGGAGGGTGAGGATGAGGAGATGTGGGCGAAGGTAGCGCAGATGGGCGAAGAGCAGCTGGAGAGTAAAGTGCACGACGGAGAGGGGAGCAAGGGATCGGGAGGAGATGAGGTGGCTGAGGGTGAGGCTGAGGGGGCGGGCGCGGGTTCAGTGAAGGTCAAAGTCCCTGCCGGGGATGGGTCGCAGTCACAGGAAGTGAATCCAGGTGAGGAGGAACAGGGCGGTGACAACGCTCTGAGTGCTGCGGATGGTACAGGTGATGCGGATTTGGATGCCGCCGAGAAGAGGGGATACGAGCGTGCCATGCGCGAGATGAAAGGGACGGCGGTATGAGCGAGTGCTATGTGAGGCGGGCAGAGGGATCCATCTGCACGAGTTCGTGTACGGTGCACGGGAGACGGAGCGGAGTGTTCACGACAGTAACGCCTGTAGATTGTAGCATTATGATGAGACACTATACACGCATTGTTCATGCAGTCGATGAAGGCATCTCGTCGTGCTTCGGCATCCATCGTCTCATCCATCGGCCATGTCCGCGTGTCCGCGTTCCGACGGGGAATCGGGGCACGTGTAGGCAGGAATCTCCCCGAAGGCGATGAAAAGGTTCTCTCACGATGGATGTTGTGGGTTGGTTGGTGGGGTATATGTATATATCAACTCGAACAAGGCGATCTATCTAGACATGTCTCCTCGTCGATACAAGAATACTTGAGGCACTTAGACAAGAGCGATCCGACGAGCCTGGGCGCTCTCATACTTGAAACACTGCTCCAAGGCCACATCACGTCAACACGCCAACACATCACCTTCCCAGGAGGATTTCGTGTCATCACAACATGACGAAGGGCGATCCTCCACGATATGTCCAGCGGGCTTCTAGCAGTCGGGGCTTGGGTGCTCAGCCGCCCTCGTACGATGCGTCAGAGATGCATCGAGCCGGTCCCACGCGACCTGGGGGTATCGGTGAGTCTTCACCTCATCGATGGCCAAGTCCAACTACGATCCAATCCCAGTTCCAATTCCTGTTCTTGTTCCAGCTCGAGTCCTCGTGGCTGAACGAGACTGACGATGCGGTTGTAGACGTCGCAATAGACGAATCAGCCGTCGAGGGCCAAGCGCAGATAGACGACGAAGGGAGAATCGACGTCACGCTGAACGTCAAGAAGACGCTGCCGCCATTACCTCTCGAGGATACCACTTCCGTCTGGAGCGAGGAGACATCGCAGGGAGTATGGGACTGTCCGCCGTTGAACATCGTCATCTTCATTGTTGGCTCGAGAGGTGCGTGGGAGTGCAGTTCCATCGCCATATCATCGCCGACACCGTCCCTTTTTGCTCCGTTCCGCTCAACCCGTCTCTACCCTCTCCGATCCGTCCTCAGATCAAGACCTCGACAACTCACCTTCCCCTCCCTTGAGCAATTTGTTCGCCGTGCAACCGGTGTGACCCATCGGTGTAGCGCTGTCGCTGACTCGCCCAGGCGACGTCCAGCCCTACCTCGCCCTAGCCATCCGGCTGATCACCTCCCACTCGCACCGCGTCCGCATAGCCACCCACGGGGTCTTCGAGTCGTTTGTCCTCGCCGCGAACTCGCATCTGCGGGGGAAGCACGGAAGGGATGGTATAGCGCTGGAAGGGAGGCTGGAGTTCTTCGATGTCGGTGGGGATCCGAAAGAGTTGATGGCGTACATGGTGCGAAGTGAGTGGGGCGTGGCATCGCGTTGAAGCTGGGTGGGGCGGGGCGGCTGGATTCAGTCCGTCCGGGACGTCCACTCTGCCTTGGTCGACTGGGGTATCCGTGGGAGTTTGCTGCCTTGGTAATCTCTTGGCTATCTGGACTTGGGCGACTCCGCGCCTCAACGAGACCCGCTGCCACACCAAGGCCGGTGCACACCAGACCAAAGCAACAACAGCCTTGTGTGCGACGCGTCGTGTGTCAAGTTGGGTGTGCAACGCCTTGCGTGGGGCAAGCACTCTTGGTGTCTCCAAGTGGCCGACATATCATCACCCGAGAGAATCGCCGACACGAAACTCGTGTAAGATCGTACCAGTGCTGACCCTCTTCAGACCCAGGACTCCTCCCCGGTCTCCCATCGCTGTTGGCCGGAGAAGTCGGCAAGAAACGCAAGATGACAAAAGAGATGCTTCGGGGTTTTTATCGGTCCACATTCTTCCCCGACGCCCGGTCCGCCAGGGAGTTTGCGGCCGACGCGATCATTTCGAACCCACCGGCATTTGCGCATCTGCATGTTGCCGAGGCGCTGGGTCTGCCGCTGCATATGTCTTTCAGTGAGTGCGGGGGCCGGAGTGAGGTGGGGAAAGGGGGGGGGGAAGGTGCACGGGAGAAGGCAGGCCCCGAGAGGGATACTTGGAGATGGGAGTGTCCCAAGATTCTTCTGGTCGGAGAGACTTGGAGTGGGACGACTGCGAAGGAGGCGCTTGCGGGAGTGGGAGGAGCAAGTGTACCGGATTCACCGGAGTTGGGACTGACAAGCGGGAAGCGGGTTAGGGAGGAGAAGCGTAAGGGGTCGCGGAGACCGAGAGCGAACAAGAACGACCGGCGAGGATGTACACCGGGCTAACATCCTAGCCATGCCGTGGAGTGCCACCACGGCGTACAAGCATCCCCTGGTGAACATCAAGGAGAGCAATGCCGAGGCGAAGCTCGCCAACTACATGAGTTATGCGCTCGCGGATTCTTTGTGCGTTGAGTCATCCCTATCTCTCCGTACCTGTCTCTCGCTCTCTCCCCACCCTACCTGTCTCTCGCTCTCTCCCTCTCTCCCTCTCTCCCTCTCTCCCTCTCTCCCTCTCT